>CM076582.1:1566485760-1567083360 GCA_034641835.2 Pinus albicaulis
TAGTCAAATATATTTTTCCTATGAGTCAACACATGATTCATATCTATTAAGTTTATTATCTATAAAATTCCCTTTAGATAAATTTGCTCTATTGTGTGTAGGAAATATATTATTTAATACATAATAAAGCTCTAAAAATTCTATTCATGAGAAATACCTAACACTCCTCAACAATCCGGGCACACCTTAACTTATTTCTTTGGCACACACTAACATGTCTTGGAACATATTTTCATGACATTGATGCCCAAACACACGGTGGCATGCTATAGCACAACATGGAATTCTCCTAGCATGTGTTGGCGTGCATGTAGTCCCTATCATGCCTTGGAACACCTTTGTTAAATGCATTGACATATATTACCACTTGGCGCACAATTCCACTTGGCATGTATTGGGACCTATTATTAGTGTGCCTAGAATGCCCCTTTTGAAAAAAGATAAAGTCCTGACTTATTAACCCTCTTATTGGTTATTCCTTTTGTTGCCTTGACACTTCTTGCACATATTGACATACCCTGGCACCCTGCACATCCTTAGCACCTAGCATGTATTGGCATATATTGGAACTATTAATTGGCACATATAATTAGCACACCCTGGAACTCCCAAGCACACTTTCAGAATTCTCGACATGCCTTGATATTCCCTAGCATGCCTTACCAATGCTTAGTATACCTTCTCACTCCCTCCTTAGCATGACAGATAGCACTCATTAACACTAGTCCTTGGCACATGTTCATCGTATTCATTAACTTCCAAGGACTTTTACCTAGTTCTCCCTTATTGTTTTGTCCTAGTACTCCTTAATACTCCTCAACATGCATTAGCACTCTCTAGCACACCTTAGCACTCTTCAACATGCCCTTCCACTTCATAACATGCATAACACTCCCTGACACATATTGGTGCTTGGCACGTGTTGGCGCTTGGAAAATCTTATCATGTATGGAATACATTCAGATGCCTTGGTATGATTTGGCATGGTTTAATATTAAATTCATTTGGGATCAATTGTTGGAAACTAGATGAGAGGCAACAAAGGAAGAGTTGGCACTTAGAATGCACTAAGACTTTGCACTTGGAACCTATTATTGCCTAGTGTTGGTACGCTTAGCATTCCCCTCTTGGAAAAGGTAAATTGATGACTTATTTACCCTCTTATGTGTTCATTTCCTTGTATTTTAACCTTTTTCTCCCTATTTTTTCCTTAACAGTCCCTAGCACACATTAGCACACCCTTGCACATATTGGCATGCCTTATCACTTCGCACATCTTAGCATGTTTGACATGCCTTCACATTATCTGGCACATATTATCATTCCCTAGCACGCCTTGGAACTCATGTCCTCACAGCTATAATTTACATTTTTTCATGACTTGGGAACCTAATCAAGTCCTTTGCTACTGTAGTTCATGTGACAATTTTGGCCTACAAAAACTGCAACTACTTGACCAATTGCACCTACTACAAGTAGATTGTTCCTTGTTCACCTAATAATTGCCTATTACTCATCTTATGCCATGCATGTCCAAGCTTAACTTGTTCCAATTCACTAGTTACCAAGACAAGGATCAGATGATCTAGCCATGGCCATAAAAAAATATGCAACATAGCTTACACAGGAAATATTTCACTTGTATGTTCAGTTCATATAAATAGTAGAACATTAACTAAGAGTATGCAAGAACCACAAGATGCACAAGGCACACAAGATATAAGCCGACACAAGCCGAGTGCCCCAAAAATTATACACAACAATTTAAAATATGCAATTATCTATAATATTATGAAACATGAGCATGTAGCCAAAGTGTGCCACAACTCATATAAAAAAATAGCTAAAGGAAAAACAATGTTGTGCCTAGAACAAAGTGATCTCCCTTTGTCTAAAACTGCTATGTCGAGCCCCGTATAACAATCATATGATTTCCTCCTATAAATCCTATTCTTAACTTCTCCTTAACACACTTGAATTCACTGACACTCCTTTGCACACACTCTTGTTTGTTCCTTTCCATGAATTTTGACCTAGTTATCCTTTGATATGCCCCGACACTCCCTAACACTCTTCAACATGCATTGACATTGTCCAGCATGTGTTAGCATACCTTTTAATTCTTTTTCATGCCCTGACCCTCCCTAGTTATTGTGCCCTCACAACTACCCTTAATTTGCAACTTGGGAACCGAACTAAGCCCTCTCTTGACTACAAGAGCTTGACCAAGTTACGATTACTACAACTAGACTATGTTACGATTACTACAAGCCTATTGAGATGGCTTTATGTGAGTTTGGTCACAAAAATATTTGTGGGCAAAGAAGCCAAACAAAGGGATTTTTGACCCAAGATGGGGTTTGAAATCTAATAGAAAATTAAAAAGGAAAATTAATATTTCGTAAGGTTTAAGTGGATAAAACCCACATAAGTTCTAGAGGGTTCTTATGAGGTCTAGGAAAATCTATTTAAGGAGGCCTTAGGATGAAGGAAAGAACAAGATCGCTAGTTCTAGTAGAAGAGGACTTACAGTGAGCGCCATCTACAGGGATGACATAAACAATCGCCTGAGTTGACTCCAATCACTCCAAAATTTAGGTGCATGCAGGAGAGACTGAACCCATAATTTATTGCTCTATTATTACTGCAAGTAAACGAAAATATAACGGTCTGGCTCAGCTTGACATAATTTGGCGATTCAAATGAAAATAAATTGATGTAGATGCAGATGTGTTCGATCAACAAATCAATCTGTTGGATGTAGAGATTAGGCAAACCTTAAATAGAATTGAGCCTAGATACTCCGAGACTCAAGATCTGGACATTAAAAATTCATTTACAGAGCATAAGGAAATAATTATGTCTAGTGAAGAACTGACTATAGTCCCAAAACAATCCCAATCAGCAGGCACCTCAACACTCAAAGAGGTGTTACCCATAAGCAAACCTCGTTTTATCTCGACTACTGACTTTGAGACAAACATATTAAATCTTGTAGTGGTTCAGCTCGAGATAGGGGAAAACCAACAGATGGTTGGATCTGGGACCTCTTCCCTGGTGAAAAACCTGGGCAGAGTGTCAGACATGGACATGATAAATTTACATTGACAAGCGGGTGAAATTGTAGCACGGAGGTTATTGGACTCCATAGCAGGGAACAAGAGGATGCAGGCCATGATCGATAAGGTCTTTGATAAATTGAACATAGCTCGTATGGCCTTGTGCACCAAGACCAATCGGATCAAAGAATTGGAGGAGATTTTCGTGCGCCAGTTTGGACACCTTAAAGATATTTCTCCTCTAAAGAAATTACTGGAGATGAAACAAAAAGAGATTAAAGAGCTCCAAGAAATATTGAAGATCTCAGACCATGACCCTCATGTTCTGATACAAGATTTCGAGAATCAATAGGAGGTCAAACTTCATCTTTAGGAAATAGAATATGCTATGCAGATCAAGGAATAAGAGCAACATAGTGATCTCAAGCAGCTAGAGGCAGTCAGAGCAAAATCTCATGAAAAAGAGGGGCGACACCTAAAACTCTTGGAAAAGTATAAGACTTCAATTGAAAAGGCTCTTAGTTTGGTCTAGACAACTGATTCAGAAGATCCCAAGTTATTATGCAACAATATTACTTAGTTAGAACAAGAGTTGTAGTTAGCCAAAGAAGAAATCGCAAGAGTTGACCACAGAATTGATGTCGTCATGGGGAAAAAGAAAATCAAAATTGAGTAGATTCGAGATGCTCTAAAGGATAAACATAATAAGGTAAAATATCTAGAATAAGTTTCTCATGTCATAGTGATAGGAAAGGAGGTACTAATGCAGGCTAAAGCACAAATCTAGAGAGAGGTTTGGCGAAAGATCACTACGGTTGAGTCATATGTGAGAATTCTCTTGCAGTGCAAAAAGGCTCTAATACAAAGCACCAGTCTGGAGGAAAATTATACATCTGAGACTTTAGATAAAAGGTTGGAATACCTCGATGCCATCATAGATATTGTCAATACATTGGAAGATGGCACTTTAGTAGAACTAGAGCTACCTCCTAGAGATGAATGCGTTTTCTCTTTGTGTATGTTAAAGGAGAAGCAAGTCGCTATGTAGGAAATGCGGGATGAATTCAACAGATTTATCAAAGATATACATGACTTCAGAACTGAGCGGAATTAATTAGGAAGATTCAGTGTGCCTTCATTTTAGAATGAGGAAAATTGGACAATTTCCTATCAGAGGATCTCTGATAAATTGAAAGCAATGAAACATGATCTGGGTTGTCTAGCCATGCTAGGGGAAGAATCAGTTTCTTCTTCTACGGTTTTCAATTCACTTTGCAAGGACTTTACTATTTTGGTCGGGGTAAACAATATCATACAAAATCTCCCCACCACCAAGAATCAAATAAGATCATGTTTGGTGGTGGAAATTTCCAAATACAAGGACGTGCCCTGGTTAGTTGCTACTGAATGGGACAAGTTAGTCAAATTGGAAAATCGTTTTAAACGCAACGCAACAATCCAATAGTTCGCTTATACATCATGGGTCACTAAACCGGTCCCACCAATGTAGTTTGTCACAGATAAACTAGAAGACTAGAACGAAATTCCCCTGCTAACAACTCAGGCGCTAACTTTCAGGATATGTGGGGTGCACACACTCTCTCTAACGGGGCTAACTAAAAGGACTAAGTCATCAAAGCTGCAAAGGAGGCACAATGCTTAATCATTTCATTTCCAAGCTTTACTTTACTTTTATTTATTTTAATTTCAATTTCAATTGGTTACAAGAGAAACAATTACGTGACACAAAGTTTTCATTTTCAATACTGAAATCCTGAACTCGCAATTTTTATTAGTTCTATCTGTTCTTCTTGCTATTTCGATTTGTAGTCACAACGAATTAAATCCGAGGCTCGCTCTCATTTAAGTAATAACTTATTTGGTTTTTGTATTCCAATATCTATATTATTAACATAATTGTTGAATTATTAGTCTTGAATTATTAATAACTAAATATCTATATTTTGTTTAACAATAACTCATGTTTTATCAGTGATTGCAATTATGTATGTTTCTCTTGTGGTGTTGCTATATTTGTTTTATTTTAAGGTGTGTTAAGTTCTCCAGATTATAAATTTTTACTCTCTTGTTATAAATATCAGTCACGATATTTAATATTAGTTGTTTTCATTTACAGTATAGAGTAAAATGAAGATGCCTGCACTTGTTGCACATGTTCCTGTTTAACTTGAGGATAGTTCTTAAGTTGGTGTTTTTCTTTTCTTTTCCTTATTTCTTTTGTTCTTTTATATGATTTCTATTATCCTTGTTAAGGTTTATCACTATTATTTTGCTCGCAAGGAATATGATTCAAGAATTATGAAACATTAAATGTGTTGCTCCCTTATGTGAATATCACCACCTATTACAATGATTGATTATCTATATCTGGCCTTATTTTATTTGTTTATTGAAAATAAAATAATTTAGACTACAGGGTTACCCCCTGTGGTGTGCTGCAAGTCGGCAGTTCCACCTAGAATGTAGAATTGAATCGCTTACGTGTGGGAGCGATTTGAGCACCAAAAACCCTCTTGGAAAAGGTAAATTGATGACTTATTAACCCTGTTATGTGTTCATTTCCTTGTAGTTTAACTTGTTTCTCCTTTTTTTTTTTCCTTGATAGTCCATGGTACGCATTTTCATACCCTTGCACATCTTGGCATGCCTTAGCACTTGGCACACACTAGCATGTTTGACATGCCTTCACGCTATCTGGAACATGTTAACATTCCCTAGCATGCGTTGGAACTCATGTTCTCAGAACTAGCCTTACATTTTTTCACGACTTGGGAACCCAATCAAGTCCTTGCATAAATCCCTTGACCCATAAGCCCTTGGTTCTTAACCCTTGACCATTGAATCCCTTAACCACTAAGCCATTAACCTATAACCCCTAAACTCCCTAGACCTCAACCCCCTAACCCCTAATCCCCTTATTTGAAAATAGTAGCGAGAAAGGTCTTCTTGACTTATGCCTTAGTCAAGAGAGACCTTGATCAATCCTTCTTTAGCACACATGAGTTGGAGGATGAGTTCATGGATTAGTTAACTCATGTGAAGAAATTAGAGGCTCAATTTTTTTGTTCTCCAAGTGCGAGTTTATATTTGGAAAAATATGAGTGAGAGACTCAATGTCTAATTGAGTCAAGGATGAGTTAAAGGGGTCAGTTTGACTTAGTTAACAAATCAATCACAAGTTTGAGTTCTAAAACTTAACTTGCCAGTTATAACATGAGTCGAAAGGGTTTAAAGGAACACAAAGGAAAATCATGGTATCATAATTGTGAGAACGAGTTTGTGTGAGATCTTTTCATAGGAATAAAATATCAAGGAGGAGACTGTATTTAGATAACAAAGATAATTTTCCTTACAGAAGTATGCTAAGCTTTAGGAGTTAATTCCTAAATAATATGGGCCTGTCTAGCGCTAGGAAATAAGAGACTTCATCACAAGGAAATATGGGTTGGGTCAATTTCTTGCAGGGAGGTTTCGATCTAAGTATTAAAAGAGATAACAAACTTGTTTTCTGTTGAAATAGTTGGACTTGTAAATAATTCTATTTTCTCAATTTATGTCAAAAAAATCTACAACAAGCAGAGAGTTTTCCCAGTTGGGTTCCCTAGAAAAATATCATGTTGTTATGTGTGACTATGTTTCTTTATCTTTGTTTCTATTCCACTGCTTATCTATCGTAGATAAATCTTGTGTATTGGTGCAATGAAATTAGTTTTGAATTCGTTCATTCAAGCAGTTGTAGTATTTCAAGGAATTTCTATGTGATATCAGAGTAATGATTAGTATAATGACCAATGCTGAGATCAGTTCATGACCAACACATATCACTCAAGAAGGCTAACGCTATATTGTGAAGGAGAGATATCTAGGTAAGCATGATGTCATTCCAAGGATTGAGATCCGACCACTATTTAGAGGGAGCCTCGCCTCTTGGAAAGGGAGGATCATGAGTATATTGGAGGATAATGGGGAGGGGGAGTTTTTCAAGAATGCTATCCCACCACCGCAATATCCCCAATAGTTGACCCAACGTAATAAGAATGATATAAAGGCTAGGAAGATTATACTATAAGGGGCCAAAGGTCATATAGTTACTCAAATCCACGAGAAGAAGACAAATTTTGAGATGTTCAACTATTTTAGATCTATATCAGAGTATCAATGATTCTAGGAAGTTTTCTCTTAAGGAGAAGCTAATGAGTATCCATATGAGACAAGTATAGCCCATCATCAGATATTTTATGAAGTTCACTCGAGTTAGAGATGAGCTAGGTGGTGTGGGTGTCACTGGACCTGAGCAGGACCTTGTGAGTTTTGCTTTACTAGGACTTCACAAGTCTTGGTATGGCTTCTAGGATGTAGTTGGGAAAGGTTATGGATTGAATATGTTTAGGAGAAGATCTGGATAGGAACTTGAGATGGTATATCAACAAAGACCGAGGACAAGAATAATATTTCTCTTACAGATAAGGCCAAGGGAAAGATGGGAAAAGGGAAGACCAAGTCTAGTCAGAAGGGAGAGGAAAAGAAGAAATATCTAAGGAAGATCATGTGCTTTCATTTCCATGAGTTTGGACACTATGCTTCTAAGTGTCCTAATTATAATAAGAGGTATAGTAAGAATCATGTGGTTGCATCAATTGAGGTAGATGGGTTTGCTTCTCAGTTTGAGAAATATTTTTCATTGATAGCTTGCAATGAAAGATTAGTAGGGAGAAACACATGGTATATTGATTATGGACCCTCCTTCCACATGAATGGGAGAAAGGAGTAATATTTCAGCAAGTTGAAGGAGAAGAACACGGAGGTTCATATTGAGCTAGGAGATAATGGAAAGTACACAACCAAGGGGGTTGGTGCTGCCATATTTGATAGGGAGTCTGGAAGCTCTCTCCATCTTAGAGATGTTATTTATCCTCCAGGACTAAAGAAGCACCTTGTTTCAGTAGCAACCCTTGAGGACAAGGGATATGAAGTCATATTAAATGAAGGTAAGGCATACCTCAAGCACTTAGCTTCTGGATTAGTGAAGCAGATAGGTGTGAGGGCGAGGAACGTGTACAAGTTCCAGGTAGAGACCTGTTTGTAGGAACAATGTATCAAGGAGGATCCTCTATGCAGGTCACAGACATATTTTTCGTTCTAGAACTGCACTAAAAATTAGGAGTTAATTCCCAAATAATAGGGGCTTATCTAGCGCTAGGAAATAAGAGAATTCAATGCAAAGAAATATGGGTTGAGTCGAGTTCTTGTAGGGAGGTTTCAAGCTAAGTATTAGTAGAGAGAACAACCTTATACTCTATTGGAACTATTTTCCTTGTAAATTATTCTATTTGCTTAATTTTCACCAATAAAATCTACAACAAGTAGAGGGGTTTCATGAGTTCCCTAGAAAATAGTGTTATTACATTATGTGTTTCACTATTTTGTTTCTGCTCTTCACACCTATCGTAAGATAAATTCAGCCATGTAACAAATTAGTTTTGTATTTGTTCACCAAGGGCCAGAGGGATTTCTAATAATTTTTACACCTTTAACTTTCTAACCCCAAGCTCTTTCTCCTGTGCCTTCTAGGTGTTTCAACACTCAATTTTCTTTCGTGTCACATTAATTTTTGTTCATCAACCCTTTGTGATAACCTCCTAATGCCATAGGCCTGGCTAGCAGCTGTCCTCAAACTTGATTCAATATTTTATGGACAATCGTTGTTCCGTTTCTAAATATCCCTCTATTTATTTTTCTTCTCAAAGGATATGATTATGTCCTATTATCACAAATTTATGAAGCCCTTAACCCACATCTTACCAAATTTTGGTCTCTTAACCTTGCATTCAAAGACCTTAGTATAATATATAGAGAAGAAATATATTAACCACCTAATACCACTTTTAAATGCAAATGGATAAGAGAAGATGATTTTTTCTCATTACACAAGGAAAATAATAAACCCAATGGCGTGGTTACGTGCGATATTTAAATGTTGTCTCAACAAGTGTGAAACCAAGGGGTGAATTATTCTGTTGTGATAGTCAACATGATGATGGTGAACTTGTCACATCACTAGTATGATCATGCATATGGCTGGAGAAAAGAGAACTAGAAGAAATTTTTATAAGGTCATATCTTTCTATGCATGACCCATAATTAAGCAAGAACACAATGGTAGGAAATTTATTGTTGACATACACATATACAAGCTCAAAAGAGACCCCATACAGGTCAAAGAGAAAATAATGTTAACTCATTCCTTAATAATACTTAGTGGGTGGTATATTATAAGATGTTACATGAATTTTATCATATTATGTAAAATACTAATTTTTGGATTGCCCTCATGGCTTATCAATGTCCTTGTTGAAATTATCTTTCCAACTGAGATAGATATTGGAGTTCTTCAAAATAATTAGATGGTAGACATGAGGACTAAAACATCTGAAAATACTTACTTTTTCTATTACAAATAATTTTTTCTTCTTTGTTTTTGAAAGTTTCATTTTGAAAGAGTCCTGTATTTATTTGAGTAGATTCTAAATAAATCTCTTCATACTATTATTATGTATTTAACACAAATTTCAACCCAAGACTTAAGCTTTTCTTTATTAAAAATACTCTTTAACAGATCTTGAAGATTCAGTGCAAAAGAACCACGAACTGAATAAATGATATGAAATAAAATTGTGATAAAAATCACCTCACTTTAAAATATCTCATTTAAAACTTTATGGACAATAAGATTTTTTCTTGTATATGATATTTTATTATTATAAAGGAATAACCATTTAAGTGTAATTTATTAACCGGAATAGCTCATCCCATCCCGATATGTATTAGTGCACCGCTGCATCCCTATTCCCCATCGTCACAAAGTACTGAAAATGAATACCAAACTGCTCAAGCTGTATCATGGTTTAATATGAAAGACTAGTTTGCTCGAAGATATGGATGACTACCACGGCAAGCGACAAACACCATTTGTCAATTTTCTTTCAAAGTTTGTGGCCTTTAGTTTACTTAATCTTTAGCGGTGAATATATCTACATTTCGCTTCTTCATATTAAAAGTTTTCACCCATTTTTCATTACTCAATCCATTCGCAGTGAATTCATCAAAATTTCATGATCTACTTTAACAACTCATATATTTTGAATTTTTATCTTTAACAAACCTTGCGTAATAAACAAAAACAGCACCAAATTCAGTTATTTAACAAAACCTAAACGTAATTAAAGAAACTTGATTGCTTGAATTTCATTTTTGCAAACCTCATACTTGATGACCAGCAACGTAGAAATTAACCATATGGATCATTGAAAGTCTTGTAATATTGATTGTACCAGATTTAAATTGTCCTTTTGGATGTTTGCATTTTCTTTATCTTCAACCTTGCTATATTAGGTTGGGTGAATTCTATGGAAATTTCATCGATAAGGTTTCAATCACTTCAAGAATTTTGTAGAACCCATGATGACCGTTGAAGGTTTTTAAATCACTTGAATGTAGACTACTAAAGAACGTTGAAGGTCCTGCAATTTAGAAATCAATTGTTCTTTATTGTGCTCGAATAATGGACCTAATCGAATAAATGAATTTTGGTCAGTAGCTAATACTGTCAACAATACACTTACGATTCATAAAGATTTCAACTCTTTCAAGAACATTTTTCATCGCCCGTGGTGATAGTATTCTCCATTTTTCAACGTTTTGTTTATAGTAATCGGTGATTTCAATACCAATACCAAACATGATCTAGGTCAAATTTCGTTGAGAGTCACAAGAACAGTGCTTTTATGCTTATGGTTTCAACACTGTTGACAACTTTAAATAATTTATCATAAAGCAACACCTAAATCTAAAAGATGTGTTTAGTAATAAATCAGATTCGTTCAAATAATTCAGCCAGTTCAAGTTCAGCGCACCAGTGACATATCTAGCGCTAACGCACAACACCGCAGTAATCAACGTAATATTGATATCCATAGCGCAAGAGTTCAACATTTTATCCAGTGCCGCATAGTTCATAGCAGAACATATCTTTTTTAATATGACTACAGCTTTCTTCACTAGCCACCACAACACAAGTGAATAATACCAACGAGCAACATCACACCTTTCATTATATGTATGAAGTATTTCAAACAAACACTATAATTTTAGATGTTGTGAGCACTTTGATTTCTTGTAATAATTATATGTGTTTGCTGAATCGGGAGAAGACTAATCACCATATTCCTTTAAGAGTGATACCCGTATACCAACGTAATGGAAAAAGCACCAGAATAGTAACGCACGAACAATATTTACAGATATTGGTTTTACCACTTGCAAACTTATATGATGATAAAAAAGCTAGGATGTGATGATTTGGGTTCGATACATAAAATATATGGCGATGCTCACTTTAAATCAATGAATTTGGTCATTCGACAATGTTTGAATTTTTTATGTTAGTAAACGGGATACGCTCTAAACACCATATGGTCTGTTAGAGTTTTATTCTTATTGCTCCTGGCCCATAATGTTATGCTGACCATGAAATTGTATTTAGTCCTGGGCATAAGAGTTTATGTACATGTGTCAAGCTCTTTATCAGGTAGCAGCAGGGTTAGATTTGCAGTACCGCCTAAAAATCACGTAACTGTTGTATAATGCCTTTAATGGCCATCATATGGTCTTTCGCATTGTTGTCTCGATTATAAATTATAGTTAAGTTTAGGAGCTATTATTAAAAACCCATTTAGCAAACACATTTTCCCAACCAAATGCAAATGAGACATCAATATCACACAATCACTAACCATCACATGATCACGTATGATTCCATTCTCACACTTCCTGCATCACCATAGTTGAATTAAAACTCAACATTATTATAATATGAAATTGCTGATACAAACCCCGGAGATAGGAATCATCCTTATTGAGTTCATGAACTTGGGAGATCATGAAGCGTGGTGGGAGCCAAAATTATTTTTCAAATAACATTAAAAATAATTATTCTCCACTTAATTTTCATAATATCTGTTACCAAATACATTAAATAATTTCAACAGCTTCATGGTTAGATAGTACCACATACTTCTTGGGAATATCTTACATAAATGGTAATGTTGTTGATGCCTTTTTGTAACACCACCTTCCGCTCACTATGCTTCACCTTTCCAAACATTCCAATATGGTATGATCATTAATATCAATTTACACAAAGAATGAGAAATAATTAATTGCCAAAGATTGCACCAAAGTACCTTCATAAAACCAAAATTGATTAAAATAAATTAAAAAATATCCTTTTGCTATGTGGCAAATGCCAAAATTCAAATCCATGCTTAGTAACTTGTGTAACTATTCACCTCCTTCCCAGTAACCTTCATTACCACCATCAACGTTCATCAATGTACAACCACATTAATATGCAAATCGCCATCATCCTTGTAGTAGGTCATTGAACTCTTCATTTTGCCTTCACTTCTGTAAACGAAAGAGAATGGATAGCAACACCGTCACTTCCTGAACGCTTCTAAATAACATGATTAAAAATTTTCTATCATAAGATGAGTATACTTTGTAGTAATTGAAATAAATTTTTTCATCCATGGTTTCAACTCTTAAAGCTTTATCTGTTACCTTCAGAATTACAATAAATATTGTTCATGATCTTTTGTCGAATAGCTTAATCATCCTCTTTTTCACCATGTAAAATTGGTCATCTATGTATATGAATATTATTTTTCGTTTCTCCCATAAAACACCAGCGTTTATCTTCATACGCTTAGGGTTTGAATCGAGCCTCTTAACAGCTTAGAATGAGTGTCTTAAACTTCCAGATAGTGCCTTCTACAAAGCTAAACCGTTGGTCTCATGTTAAACAACTTAGAAGATACCATTTTTACGTCACCATGTCACTTATATCCCATACAACTTTCATTTTTGAAGATGATAATATTCATACAGGAAGTGTGCCATCCACTTGTCCAATCTGCACCACACGCCAACAAAGGAATTCTTTAAGACCATGAGTTTATGATCTTCATTAACATGCATGAATAGATCTAATAACCAACTAGGACTAATTCTTCCTTTCCCATCGAGCAGTATAGCCATTGAATAAGCACAAATTAAGCTTACAATTTGTGAATATATATGTGGCTACCAACTAATGGATGACCGTTAGACTGTTTAACCAAACTTCCAAAGCACTATCACCGAATGAATGGACAGATAATTAGTGAATCGTGAGCAGCCTCACCGCTAATTCTGTATGTCGTCGGGCAGTACCCTTAAACAACCAGGTATCAACTCTGACAACTATTTTGGAGAATTTTCTGTTAAAATTAAAGGGATATACAAAGTAGCTGCATTTAGCTGCACAATAGGCAATATTAAAATAATTAGGAAGAATAAGACCTTTCATAGTATTTCTGCTGGTCAACGTTCAAATCATATTTTCCTTCCTTTTCAATCAAATGGAGGTATATTGAAGAACATTACTAAAAGGATGTAAATAAATATCCGTAGGTCGACAAGACACATTCAATAAAATACTAATAATAGTCTATTAGATATTTAAGGTAATTTCATGAATGTTCCCTAAAT
The DNA here is from genome assembly GCA_034641835.2 of Pinus albicaulis. Lineage (NCBI taxonomy): Eukaryota > Viridiplantae > Streptophyta > Pinopsida > Pinales > Pinaceae > Pinus > Pinus albicaulis. Next base: position 1,566,499,431 of record CM076582.1, read on the forward strand.
TTAAACCTCCAGATTCCACTATGTAGTTTTCAATATTTATAGTCAGTAGCAATACTAAGATGTGGTGGTTGGCCATGATTCTGAGAACCATTCTTCACAGCAGTTAACAGGAAAGAGGGAATTGGGAACAATTGAACAACATGCTATACTATCCACCTTGAAAACCTTCCGATTTTTACCCATCAACAGTCAATTACTATGTGTACCGACCATATTGATACATAGCCTGGGTTCTTAAATCTCATCTATTATCCATGTGTTCATTTCATAGAGTGCCCATCTACTAGGTCACGAAAAGATATTAATTTAAGCTTCACCCCACTATTTCTTCAGACATTCTCTCCCTAGTTAAGGTTTAAGACTTGCAAACTAAGAGCAGATATCATGGTTTAGTCATATTTAGCTTCCTATCAAAACTTCATTTGATATAAGATATCTTAAATTTATTCAACACTCCAGAATACATGCAAACCAAATTATATAACGAGAAATTACTTTATATAAACTGTTAATTTATATTGCAGAAAGCAACCCATATACCATCGATGACAAATAATCAGACAGAAATGACACTATAGAAGCACCATCACATTAGAAAAGCAATAGTGAGCTGGGCATAGTGTTTGAAATAAACCCTAAGATTTTTCTACTACACCTAAGAGTTTATCTATGGTTGGGATATGAAGTAAAGGCTATTTCCCCCAAACAAACAATAAATTTGAAATGTATATGTAGAAGTGATGAATGAGCCAAACACACAAGTAATTAAAACTAAACCAAATTTTGAGCCTCGTTTTAATTTTATAGTTATGGAGCCAACTTTATGTTTTTGATTAAGTACCATTTATATCTCCGTCATTTCACATTTCAATGATGAATGGTATTATTCCTAAATTTTAATTTTTGTGTTTTGACCTAATGGATTATGAAATATTAAGGATTAAATCAGAAATGTCACGTACCATACAAGCGATTCTAGCATGCCTTCTCACCAAATAAAAATATCTTTTCCAAAACTTAAAGACAATGTATTATCAAACAGGTACCTCTTATGGCAGTAAAAACAAAGAAGAAAAATAAATCATGGTATCACCTATTAGAAAACAGAAGGTATTTTCATTTTTACTCACAGCAGACCAAAGCAGTAATAATGCCTACTTTAAGTTCTCACCAACTATTGAAATTTTGTTTTACGACAGGCATTGTATCTTGTAAGGCAAAGATTTGAAGATATTCACATGTTTTGGGGCCTCTCATCACACCGTAAGAGCAAACATGTATATTCACAGGTAAAGGCGAGTTTATTATTTATAAATGTATATCTTTTGATCCCGCAAGATTAACTAAAATGGCATCATCATCTATACCTTTACAGGTGATTCATCAGATAATATGAACGTGCAATACTTGATACATAACAAAACCATCCTGTTCAAGATATTTATTTACCAATACGCTGCTGTTCAAGACTTCAGTTAACATACAGCACCTTAAAAATCCTTCAACAAGTCAAAGAATTTTGTTGTAAGCAGTGAAGTTGCAATAATTGCTAATTTTTCCGGACCTCTTTTCTTCAAAATGTTTTTTTTAATGTTACCATTTTTTCAAGGTAATACCAAGCTGCACCTGCGTGAATCGCTGTATAATGCTCTTTAACACCACCTGTGGTTCTTCAGACATATCCTCGTATTATGTTCGCCATAGCTTTGCTTTAGAGTTAGTTAAACCTATTTGGCAACATATCCACTCAACAACGCATAGAGGGAATAGACTATCTTCACATTTAATTCCCATGATTCGATTTTTCATATCTTCTTTAACCGCCTAGGTTGAATCAAATCATTTATTATAATGGTAACCGTTTGATACGAACCTTGACATAGGAATCATCTCCAGCATTGAGTTCAATGTAAGAACTTAGGATCACAAGGCAGGGAGCCCAAAAATATTTTAAACAAAATTAAATAATACCTCAATTTAATTATTATCTACCGTTACCTAAATAAAATTAAATAATAGTTCTCATTAGCTTTCACAAGGTTAGAGATACTGCCGCCTTCCTGAAGAATTTAATACATCGCATGCTGTTTATGCCTCTTCCGTTGGAACACCTTGATCCTCCGCCACCATGCTTCAATTTTCTCCAAACGTTTCAACTGCAGATTGGTTATCACCTACAATAATAAGAATTATATCAATATATTGCACCCATGTACACCATAAACAACTAAATTGATTAAAAGAACGAAATCTTTAAGTTGGTATACGCCAAAATTCAAAATCGTAGTGTTTAAATTTAGATCAGACCACTTCAATTAGTAATCATTACGATTGCTTCTACATATCAATGTATGAATCATATTTACAAGTATTGATCATCCTCATAGTAACAGCTTGAACTCTTGACACATCACCGCTTGTAAACAATAAATTGATAATAATTTTTCAGTTTCGTCAACCTTTAACAGAAATCGTACCATTCCAAGTACGCTTCAAAGCTTATTCACATGTAGAATTTTGTCATTATTGCTCATGTGATGTTCGTCAGAATAGTTAATCATCTCTTCACATCTGTAAATCATTACCTATGTATAGGAATATTTTTCGTTCTATAAAACACCATGTTCATCTTTACATGAAAAATTAATGGAGTTTCAATACCTAGAACAGCAACTAAAACGATAGTGCTTCATTAAAGTTTAAACTGCTATTTCACCAGCAACAAACAAATTGTATACCATTTCGATACCATGCTGCTTCATGTATCATCCATATAACTTATTTGAAGAGGATAAGGTCATTATAGGCGTGTGTCATCCATCAAAGAACCAAACTTGCAATGGTATGGTCAATAAAGGACCTTTGAAGACCATGATACATGATTCTCAACATGTACATATAGACCAACAACCAAATAGGCCAATAATCTCATTTTGATTGTATATTTTAGGTCACAACAATACAACGAATACATGTTGGTTTAGTTACCAAATAGAGAAGGTGATTTAATATCCAGCCCAATTGCATCAGCTACCATTGCTTAAATGAATTTGTTTAATTATGGAATCTAATTGTTTCACCGCTAATTTGTATGTCATCACCATCATGGTCTCAGAAAACTTAGGATCAAATTATTGAATGGTCTATTGGAGACCAGAAAGAAATTACGATGAGTACAGCAAGTACTCATCGAGAAGTAGTTTAAATAGAAAACACCAATATCAATTAGAGAATAAGACCTTTCTATAGTATTTCTAATAACATGCCAACGTTTAAATCACATTGGTATTCTTTTAAATCAAATGATATTGGAAGAATTAATAAAAGGATGAACAACATCTAAGGGTTTGGTACAAGACACATATTCAATAAATGATAATATGGTTTCAAGCAGATATTCTGTTGCAACTTAAAAGCAACTTAATTCAAATCAATCATTTCGTAGTTTTTCAAATATTTTGTAAGAATGAGAACATTTTCAAGATAGTAATACGACCCAATAGTAAACCGTCTTTTCATATGTTGTTTAGGAAATAGAGGTATTAAATAATTTTTGTCACAAGATAATAAGGCTATGTCAACGTAAATTCTTTAAATGCCCTCCATATTTTACCTAACGCTTGTCAATTACCATAAACAACTTTGCCCATATTGATATGACGCCAATTTCTAAAAGCTGCTAATTTATGGCACCCATCAGAGAGTGCCCGTCCACTAGGTTTTAAAGATATTAGACCTGGAGCCACCCTGAATTACTACATATCTTCTGTTTATGGACTTAAGGTTACACAAGCTGTAGGATATTTAAAGTTTATTTATCTTTAGCCTTCCTACCCAAAATTCTTTGTTGTAAGAGGTTTTAGATTTTCCATCCTAATTTATCTTTACACGCAACAACAAAACCAAAATATGAAGAAATCCCAAATTACTTTTGATAAACTTTAAAGAATGATACCAGGAGTAAGTCTACATACTATTGAAATGGAAGAATCAGAGGACACGATGACCACATACACTAGCATGATTAGGACAATTGCAGTGGAGTTAGTGGCAAAGCCTGAAGGAAAACAAACCTCCTGTGATCTTTTCTTACCACACCCAGAAAGCTCATTCATGGTTGGGATACATGGGTTTTTCAAACAAACAAGAAATTTCCAAATGGCATTATATGAATATGAATGAGCCAAATTGTCATAATAATTGGGGCTAAACAAAATAAATCTTGAGCTCGTTTCGACTTTAAACTTAGTTTTTAACGCCTGCAGTACTTTTTATTGGCATCTTTTCACCGCTATTTTTATTTCAATGTTTAATGAATGAATTAATTTTCTAAAGAATGAAAGACAAGGATTAAACCCTAGAAGCTTTCCGCCATGACTATGTTGACTTTATGCATTATTTCATCATGAACAATATTTTTCTAAAACCTTATATATGATTTTATCAGTAAATTTTAAAGAAAAATAGCAAAAAAATAATCACTATATCACCTATTAGAAAATGTATACATTTCATTTTCACCTGTCAGACCAAAGTATAATATGTTTCATTGATAATTTTCTGCATCTAAACTTAACTTGTTCTATTTGTTGCATATCAACTTTCACAACATTTGGCAAGAACTGCTATTTGAAGCTCTTGTCATCACATACCAGAAGAGAAACATGTGCACATTCAAGATAAAAGCAATAGAAGACTATTTTATCCAGATTAATTCATTATAATTAAATTATTTGCAACCTCTTTACAAGATTCTCACCAACATAAGATGAACAAATACTTTTCAATACATGAAGTAATATTAACTAAAATTTTCTTTAGTTGTCACATTTAAAAGGGCAGAAGTCATAAGAATTAGCATTTTCTCGACTCCTTCAAAGAAAGACACTTGTTAACCCAAGCTCAACCTTTAACATGGCCTATTTTTCACAAAGGTCACTCTGCCTAAAATTATAATGTTGCATTTTAACACCCCACCCAGGTATTCTTTTACCATTTAGCTAGTTCTATTAGCTATTTAGGAGCTATTGTTAAAAACCTATTTAAAGGAAGTACATCCATTTTGACAAAACAAAAACGTAGTGAACAGGATACTTTCACATGACCTCACCAAGGATTCAGATTTCACAATTTCAGACCATTGCTGAAAACTAAAACTTCAATACTTATTATAGATGCATATGAACACATATGGTGAAATCACATATGAACCTGGAGATAGAACTGAACTCACATTAGGTCACATGGTGAAATTGAGATCATGTGTGGTGGGAGCCATGTCTTTGAAAATATATGAAACAAAATTGTAAGGTCAATCAAATCTATCATGCCCTTTTGTTCATGCAGTCACCACAGAAATATTTATCATGGTTTTTTCAATTGCAAAGTTGAAAAATATGTTAAGGACACAACCCTCTTCTTTGTCACAAGCGACAATATTTTGTAATTGCATTATTGGCGAGGTGAAGAAACTTGTAATTGATAGACTTACCATATCGAGCTAGTTGTTTTTAATTTATTTTATAATCCTTTCCTGTTGATTTTTTTAAAATAAAATAAAAGAGTTTTCTCTACACCTTGCAATATTTTATCATTCCTAAGATTGTAGGAATATTTCTATACTGGGATAGGTCAAATCCACAACACCTAGGTGATTGTTTTTGTTAATGTTACATAACATCACCTTTTCATCATCTTTCATTTTGGTGATTATTGTCGCTATTTGAAGAAAATCAAGACCAAACTATCAAATTAGGCGATAATTTGTTGAAAGCGATGTAGTGAACCAACTGACGTTGATAATTGGGGTAAATAATGGCATGATTATTTAAGACAACACGCTTTGTCTAATTATTTTCATTAATAAATGCTATTTTAGCTACAATTATTTTAATTAAAATTGTATTACACCTTGAATGCTCTTGGAGAAAACAACAATCTTGATTTTTGTTGTCATGCTGATGGGGATTGGATCACCTCGTTCCTTGCTTCATTGTTTTTCGTCATCAGGTTTTACCATTCGTCAGTGTTTTGTTGCTGTGAAAGGTGATTACAGCGGTTTTCTCGTCAGCGAATGGACCGCCCTTTCCCAGGAACCAATCACATTAAAGCGCTTATCATTTTTTCTTCGCATTTTCCTTTTATTTATGTTATGTTGTAATATATTTAATGTTTCAATATAGAAAATGAGGCATAAACCATATTATGAAACATGTGAATGAGCTACAGTATCAAAAATATATAGATTAAACAGAGACATAATAAATATACCAAATTCCACCTTTAAAGAAGAACAAGAAGAAGCACATAGCTTCACAACTTCAATCTTGAGTATTGGCGAAATGTAGGCCTTGAAGGAAGCTAGCAGTGGCTTGTTATTGTAAACTTCTTCAACTAACATTTTTCACGAGGTCATATTACAGGATACGATTTAATATAATTAATAATAGCTGTATCCATGAACCACAAGACAAAATCACCTATTGGTAAGTCCCATTCCATCATATAATCTAATTATATCAGTTTGCAAATCTTACAATTATCTCATAACTCATCAGCCTCTCCCATCAGGTTGCACAACCCAAGGAATGGATCCTTATTTCGCCATGGTCTTCGTTATCCACTTCATGTCGAATAATGATCAAGTTAGAAACTTTTCTACTGCACCTGTGATTACTCAATCGATTAGTTTATTCAATGTGTGATAATACCTATTTTCATTGTCATAATTTCATTACAAAACTATTTCATAATTCTGTCACAATAATAAGGAATAAACTTGCCATTGAGAGAAAATGTCATAGAAGAAATGGATACCAATTTTCTTTTTGCATGTTTGGAAAATTTGATTATATTTGTATGCATAGCATACCATGTCATAAAGCATGTCTTCAACTAACTAAATTTCAAGGTTAATAAGACTTTGTGATAACCATAAAGCGTTTGAATATGTTATGTTAAAGAACCAATGAGTAATAAAAATAAAATACGTAATAATTGAAGAAGCCCTTTGTTTCTTCTCATAGATTATAACTTCTTTGTTTTTTCTTCTTTCACAATCATATATGTTAGTATTACATCTAATGCATTTTACATATTTATTGTTCTTGCTTTAGCTAGCTGTACGTGTAGATACATATTATTAATGTGAACAAAGTACGGTATTATGGTAGTATTATCACTCAACTTCCACTTGCATGTTTTCTTTTTTCTTCAAACATTATGATATCTCGTTACAATGTCATGTGTGTTGATCCTCCATCGCTTCATATGATCAGCCATTGCAAGTGGTATTGTTGATAGTAATGCAACTTGTGGAGATGTCTTGCCTTGGATGCCAACTCACTACCAACACTCGTCTTCAAATCTGTTGTTGCCTTTTGTATATTTTTTCACATAATGTCCTTTCACAACATTTAAAGCCACAAGTCACATGATCATAGCCTTCGTGTTTGTAATAAAACCTTCTTTTTTTCGAATGCTCTCTTGGGTCCTTCCTTAGTCATCCTCCTTAATGAGTGTAATATTTTAGTTCCTTCATTTTGAATGGCAATTTTCTCTAGCAGTGTTGTTCTCAGTCGTTTTGGTATGACACCTCAATATCACCCCATTTTCTTCGTATATTGTAATGCTGTGAGTCAAGATATTGAGAATCCATTTACAAGACCGAACTTAATTCATTTCATAAACTTTGTCATTAAATATCTTCAATTGGTGATTCTATCGATAGTTTACCATAGTATTACTATTGTTTGCGTGGTTACTAATGAGCTTTTTTCAAAAGCATCTGGGACAGTGTTCAAATTTCAATGACAGAGGATCGAGGTACATACAAATTCTTCTCTTTCTATGAATGAGATCAAGCGTCTCTTGTTCAATCATGATGTTTGCTTTTTGGTCTTTTCTTATTTTGCTCAACCAAACGAATTTATAAATTCTACCCTTTTAACCTAGTACATGTCCTACATGACAGAACATCAACTTAAGTATCAACAAATAACACACTCAAAGTCAATGCTCACTAAAAACACCCATCCAGCAGGGATTTATTTATATTTCATATGTATGTCTATACTATGTCATTTATATTCATAAATGAGATATTTACCTAAAACATTTAATTTATGTCCTAAAGGACAAATGAATATATCAATTATATGAAATTTTAGATGATATATTAAAATACCATATGAAATATTCAGAGCAAAGCATTCCATTTTAATAGCCACTGACAACAGAAGATAAATAATGTCTACTTTATAAATCCTAATTTCAAATTATGACAATGTTATTAAAATAGGGTCTGATACACATCATGAACAATTTAAATGTTTGGGATGGCAAGGACAGTTCTCCAACAACAATCACACGGTTTTTGGTATTAGCCTGTAAACAAAGTATTATAAACATTTTTGGTATCAGCAATGTTTCCATTCTGAAGATAAAGCAACATAAACCTTCATGAATCGAAATAGTAATGTGCTCCTTGTCCTTTTATGTTTATATAAGTAACCAATAATACCTAAGGAGGACCATTCTTATTAATTAAATTTTCATGCACCTATAGTAACTAACCACCTTTCTTAGTAAATAAATTTCATTTTGGTGCACCACACAACAACGAACGAAGAATAAATTATGCTTAAGTAGGATGGCGTTCTAATAACTATATAAGACAAGATGTCATATGTACGCTACTTCTCACAATGCATGAAGACACCCTTGCAATCCAAATATAAAGGAGAGTCTATAAATAAAATCAACTCATGAGGACCCGTTTCAGGCGGTGCTATCTCTTCTAATCAACATATTTAATGAAATGATTCTCATCTTAAATCAAAATATTCAAACATGAAATTAGAAAGTGGATACGAATAGATTTTTTCATGTAAATAATCGTCAATGATGAAAGAACTAGTAACCTTTTGGTCATATTTATCTACAAATGCATTCCACATACTAATATATAGATTTAGATTACAACTCATAGTAAAGGGCGAAGTGAAGGTCGAAAAACACAGAATGAAGATAATTATATGGACAATGATTAATGATTATACTATTATTCACGTGATGCCAACACATGTGATTATTCACATGTATAACCATGTGACCATATGAGAACCATGTTAAAGTACCTAATGGATTAGTAAAAATTACATGTACACATATGTTCAAACATATTTTCAACAATAAACCCATCATCACCATGAAGACAAACACCACCTTTTGTTCTTTCAAATATTTCCATGGTGTCACCCTTCAAGATGGTCGATAGTTATGTATCGAGACTGAAGTCATTAAAGAAAGCTTCTGAAGGTAACAGACACTAAGAGAAATCATTTAATTTCGTGATTGGTTTTTGCTTTCATGCGATCTTTATGAACATTCAAAATTGATAACTTTTCGTCCCCATATCTACAATAAAGTTTTCCAACAGTATTTAATTTGAATAACTCATTAATGAAAGCACGTGAGGATGAAATGGAATCTTCAACAATGCACACTTTTTAACAAAACCACTACTTCCTCGAATTTATTGTTTGTTGATTAAAAGATTGGTTTAAACAACAAAGGATGAAGATTTAAAGTAGAGGTCCATAGTTTGGAAATGTTGTTGATGATATGCATTTGTTGCCGCCTTTAAAGAGTTTGTGAAAGTTTATGATATGGCAATTGCAATTTATCAACAAGACCAACACCGAAATCCCGTTTGACATCTACTTTGTTGAATGTGGTATGGCACCAATTTATTTATTATTCTCATGTTCCATATGATAGCTTTCATTTTTTTGTTTTGATAGGTGAAATTGAAAATATTTGTGTTTTCTTGTGGTGTATTATAAACTTCACATTCTTCCGACATGCCTGTACTTTCAGAATTTTGTTTTGATAGTAATTCGTGTTCTGTGGTCTATAACAACTTATATGAATACCTTCAAGCAGTGAATGATTTATCGTTGTGTTTACATTCTTCTTCTAATAACTATATAATTTTTTTATCTTATATAGACAAATCCGTATCCGTTTAATAGATCAGCGGTGTAAATCCAATATGGTTCAACTCAATGGTGTTACATTTGTTCAGATGTCTAAGTATTGATTGATTTTCATGGAGATTTTGATGCATAAGCTTCCACAACTAATAGATTTTCAATACCGTTTATTTTCCACTTCACAACAAGTAATTTTATAAATTCTGTAATCCATGTTTAATCGTCATATCTTTCATCATTACCGCAGAAATAGTATCAGACCATTGTTCTAAATATTCAATCGCTTCATTCAAAAGGTTTTATGCCCTTGTGCAAGGTATGGGCTATTATATTTAAGAATTTTTAGGTGTACAACACGACAACATTCTTTAACTTAATCATGATCACATGGAACAACAACTTGATGTGTAAGTCAAAAGAAGTTGTTCCATATTTCAGCGAGAAATTTACGTCGTATTTTTTCATATCTATAATATGATTTTGACTATTTTCCTGCTGCCACCAACACCATAAAAGTTATATAAATGACATAAACTGCTGTTTAATTGCTTCAAACTTTTTTGCATCAGTATAGAGACTGTTCCTAACCATTATTCTATCACCTTCGTGCACCGTCTTTGTATCGTATTTTACATCTTTACATTACAAATTTAACAATAATTTTGAGATGGTAATGTTCTTTAACTTTTCATCGACCAATTTGATAAATTGGTTTGATGATAAGTAGGCAATGTTTCATATTTAGCCGTCCAAGGATAATGTTTGCAGATATCAACATTTCTAGTTTATTATGAAGGAACCGAACAGGACACCAAATCATGCCCAATGATGGGAATGTTCAGTATGTATATTTATTGAAAGATTGCAATTGAACCTTTGTAATGTTGATGTACATTTCACAGTGTAAAATTGAGCGGTATTTTTCAAGTTTGAGCCAACGATTTTCCCTTCAAACCTAGGCCTCAATAGAGTTTACCACCAGTAAAGAGAATTTTCCAACACTATTCGTTAATAATGATCAGCGTTCTAACCGTTCGCAGAGCATAATAATGGAAGATTGAAAACCGTCATGATCCTTTTTTCTTCAATGATGGTCCAATAGAAAACCTTTCAAACCAAGCTAAAATATGTCTCAAGTAAATACACCATGATCGCTATACCTATTTAATGATTTTGTCAAACAATTGAAAACATAATAGTAGTAGCATTAAAACATTTAAGATGTTTAGTAGAGCAAAAATTGTTGTTTATTCAAACCATGCGTGTCCTGTGTCTATGCTTAAATAATTGTAAACCACCAACATCTTTACCACCATAACAACACCATCAATTTTGTGATTAAGGTAATCTGTTGTAAGGTCAATTTCAATTAACTTTAACATACTAAGGTTTGTTCATTTTCCCTTCTATTCATTGAATACAATAAACATTTCAAAATTTATAAATTGTCTCAAGATAAATGTCTTTAGTGTCAACATAATCAGAAACCTACAGATATTTACAAGATAGGCATCTTTCTACCTATGGAAGAGAAGCTCGCATTAAATATGTATATTCTTTCGTCTTCAGTGCTATATTTTTAAAGATAATAATATATATATGTATGTATATTTAAAGACAGTAGTAGCACCGAAGCCCAAAATTCAGTAACAATAACTTCTTGTTGATTTTGTTTTACATGTACATTACTTTGCATCAATAACACAACATATTCCATATTGAAAGTGACACCTTCATAAATACAATGGTATTTATGCTTCTTGACGGTATTGCTATTTTACACAGTATAGTTAACTTAAGTTCATATATTTTACAATCTTCAAACTTTTTCTAAGACTTATAAAATGGAATAAATGAATTTACTTAAAAGTCTGCATTTTAAATATTTGTTTATACCTCCATCTCAATTTTCATGATTTGTAAACGTTTTCTTTATTAGGTGACACTTATGCAACTTCGACAAGGTTTTGTTTAGTAAAGATTTTCTAAGACCTTGTTAGTAATTTCTGGAAATAAAGTAATTAATTTGAAAGTTTCGAAGGTTTAATTTTAAACATAGTTTTAAATATGAACATGAAGAGCACCTATCAGAGCGGTGAGGTTTGGTGGTTCGACCTATCGCGTGTCTTGATATTCATATGAATGGTGATTAAGGCTTCTTTTGACCTATCACCAATGAACTTATAAAATAGCTAATTCCCACCAGCTGAGCTTGTATAGACATTTTTTAATTTCACCAAATATGAAATGGTGAGGGTCAACGAATGCCGCCATATATACACCAATAGTGTCGCCATGGTGCTGTCTTATCATAAAAAATTGTTGTTGTTCATATGAAATGGTGATGTCACTATCCGTCATAATTCGTTATTCGTACATGACTTAACAAGTCACCACAATACATATTGTGCGATTACCATTATGACGTTTAATTTTAAGATGATAATGGTCCGATGCTTCATTGCCTGTTGAATGGTAGTGACTATTGCCATCTTATTAAAATCATTATTGGTGATGGACCTTGGGAATGTGTTATTACCACTATATTAAAGTACACCACCTTTGGTGTGACGTTTGCCAGACGACTTCGACTGGTACGAGCCGGCGGTGACATTTTTCGCCTCTTCAATGTTGAGTTAGAGTAACTGCGTTGTTTTGCAACTGTTTTCATTCATCGCTAGATGTGATTCCCATAGCCTACCTGTGGTCATTAATTCATCCAACTGAATGCCTCTCGTAACCCGACGTTGTTCAATCGAAGCGATTCGCATTCCGCTTTTTTGCTTAACATCTGATCCTAAAACGAATAGATTAATTGCTCTATTGGTCACCTTAGCAATTCATTAAAGACAATGAGTCTCCCCATATTGCACAACAATTCTAACATACTTTAAATAATGGTGAAACTCTTCAATTGTTGATCTTTATCAATAGTCCTACAAGATGCGTCTAACTTCAACTATTTTGGGATAATTTTATCATATGAGTTCTTCTTAATCACCCTTCGCTTTTGTTGATTCATACCATCTAAGTTCTTGTTGATTCAACAGCATACATTTACCATAGCTGGCGTTCTAATTCAATATCTTTCAATGCGTGACCATCCGTTTCAATTGCGTCAAGACCGCCTTTTCGTTAATCATTAATAATGCAACTTCACCAGAGTCATATTTTTCATGGTGGCTCTGCTGGTCCTATTAGTTATAAATTTTTATCCTGGAATTTTTCATAGTATCCTTTAAACTATGGACTTAACAATATTCCAGCATCTAACCACAGAAATATATAAACGTTTTGACTTTCATATCCATCATTAAGGTAATACTTAAGTCGATCCATCTGGGTCTATTCCATCTAATAAGAACAATTGTGACTTTATCGGAGAACAATATTTTCTATCTTATTATACCTTCTGGCAAGTGGGCAGCAGAACACCACTTTGACAAAAGATCATTTTTGTCAAACTATCACTAAATGGTCGTTTGTTAATGTATACCACTTACCCATTCAACCACAACAGACATCATATCAAACTTACCATATACCACCATAAATCAATTAATACATTTTTACTTCATACACCAAATCATAAAACTGCTTAAAGTATAGTTCCTTCAACTTCAATACCTTTGCGTCAGTTCTAATTTTAAACCTTTTAATACTTGTTAACAATTTACACCTAATTATTTATTCACAAGTGCCCATTTTCGCACAGCATATGATGATCCACAACTAAAGTATACCGACCACAAACTAAACCAAGTTATCCTAATTTAAGTGAACATTGTAGGACTCTTTGAAATGATGATGTAAATGCCATAACCCTATTTCAACAAGTATCATACCTGGTGTTTTTGTCAACATAATCTCAAGTTGTCATCAAACAACCTCAACCGTTACTAGCAACATATTCAGATGTCGCAGTTTCGCCGCCTGCTTCTAAGAAATTCCATCATACCTTGGCTATGCTTCAACTCAATTTTAATCCAGCTTTTGTTTGGTAAACTTGAGTTACTAGACGAAATTGCTCACTCAATGATGAATTAACATGTTTCTTGGTGCTTGTAGATATCTCAGTTCGCCTCGATATTCTTGTTCTTAATGGAAACTGGGAACACGATCGTTACGTGTATCTTGTCATTTATAGTGTTTGATCAACTTCATCGATGACTGCTCTAATGTTGTTTGTAATAAGACGCTTCACTAGTCCACCGTTATGTCATATATTGATACCTATAGCTTTTATAATTAATTACTTAGTCATCGTTTTTCACTTACCGCTACTTCATACGATATGAAATCGAACATAACTTGAACACCAAATACGAACAACATTTACTTGTGCATCATATTTGAGTGGTGCATCGTTGCCATAGAACAGCTTAAGATATTTAATTTTTAATCAACTTCATCGTATAAACAATAAGTTCGAACAAGCATTTACAATCGAGACAAGTACATATGCCACATCAATATATTGTCAGCTTCAACATTTAAATTGATTTATACTTAGTTTCAAAATGCTTGTTTAGCACCATCACAACATATCTTGATTGTTTGTCATATCTTTGTTGATGGTATGATTGTATTTCAATAATAACGAACATTTATCTTGATCCTGCGCTTTTCCAAAATTAATGCCGTGGTTGGCTTGATATGAAATATGTTCTACAAGTGCATGAAATCAAAGAAAATAAAATCAAATTTTATCAGAAGATCATCTGATCAATCGTTTAAATAGGTGTTCATATTATCTACATAACTTGTAATGAGGAACACTTTGTTTGGGATTGTTCACCATACCAAGTCTAAAATGTTAATACTACATATACAAATTGTATGACATCTGTCACCTGCATAATAAATTTGTTACACGGATCCAACTTAGTTCCTATGTTTAGCGTATTCATGCCCAAAGCTATCAATAGACATTAAAGTTAACGCTAATGTTATTGTTGTGTAGTTGTGTTAATGATCAACCTACCACCTTTACCATGAATCACCATAATTGGACCACTGCATCATGGTTCCTTAATTGGTGTAAAACTGCTTATCAAGGGAGTCGCTTCTTATAATCGCATAATCCTCAAGCAAGAGCTTCTGAAAATTATAATATAAAGAAGATTTAGCCCAACTCTTCACAAATTATGTCATATCTTTTGTACAAAAAATTGTCCTTCCCAGAAATATGCTTTGTTGTCACAATTTAGAAATTTATCCAATTTATTGTAACTTCATAGTTCTCTTAACTGTTATCATAGCTATAAAACACAATTACTAGTAGAATTGAACCATTCATCCACAGCCTTCTAATTAATTAATTATTATTGAGTGACATGTAGCCACTAGCATTATGTCTCTAAAATATTGTGTCACTTGTTCACCACTTATCTCAATCATCACAATGACAATAATATTTTCTATGGATGACACATACTTTTATTATCAATAACCCGATAACAATTAGGGGGCAATAGTAAATTTCCGGGATTGCTGAGTTACTGACCCTCGATTTTAAATATTTTACCTTAAGGCTATGTATACAGAAGCATAATCGCAATTGTTTTTGTACATATTTTAGAATGATTTTTCCATACAAATAAAATACTAAAGCTATCAATCAACTATCCTTCTTTTTTTATCACTATATAGGTAACTTGAAGTATCTCCACGTTCACGCACCCCAACTCAAACTTCAGAATATTGGTGTAGGATTCTGCAATATCTCACTTTCATGGGAACCTTTGTATTTATTTATTCTTGCCATACTCCATATGCAAATTTTAAGTATAGAGACTCATACAGTGATCTCTTCATCTATCCTGCTTTAAGGAAGAGTACGCAGGACTTTAAAATTAACATGTTAGATGAAAGCTGTTGCCCACTGCCATTTGCATAGTAACTCAATCTATTTGTCTGGGCGCGAATCAAATCTTCCACACTTTGTTGTTTGTTGATCAAGTCATTAGATTTGGTACTCATCTGATCCTTTTTTCCAATTTTAAATATAGATGAGAATATTTTGAAACCATGATGTCATATGACAACTATGAGGATTATCATCATCGTTTCATTTTATTATGAGTGTTAATTCGGTGAACTATATCACCCATCAATCAAAATTTTTTAATTTTCTCATTAATGCAACTTATCTTCACGTAAAGCGTCAATTATTGAAGAAACTATTTTCATCAATATTTTACCAAACCAAAGTAAAACATTTGAACACAGACATTCGTTTCATCGTAATTCAAACATATCACCTATTTTCGGGGAATTCGCGTGATGTGTATTTGCTTGGCTTCATACAAATTTGCATAGATACTATATCGCGAACACACCATTAATATGTACCCCATGTCAAATCAGAATAACGCTTCGTCTGCTTCATCCATAGCGCCGTTGCCATTAAAGTTAAGTTAAAATTTTTTCATAGTTTCATTTTGATTTCACCATTCAACTACAAGCTTGCACCATTTCGTTATGAAAAACATGAACCATCATAGTGTGTCATTATCGTGATTAATTCACGTCTACAAGATACTATCTCATACCGCGCCCATCAGATATTAATAATGGATGAAATCTTTTTCATTATGAAGTGATTTTTTCGGCTCTAATTAATCGTCATTCATCCCGTGAGGATCAATATAAGACAATATCTGCATCGCCTGCATATTCGCTGCATTTAAATCCTTGTTTATCGTTAAACGCCGAAACTTATATACAATATTATGCCGCCGACATCAAAGCATTTGGTCAACCCCATTTGTGTTTTATCGACTTGTCAATATCTAAATCAAATGATCCTGTATACATTTGAGAGTTTATTTTACCGTTGCTTATATCATAAAATACACTTAACCATAATGTGTTTTTTGTTGGTTCGGTTGCTTTTGATTCGCCATTTTAAATACATGAATTGAATCGGTTGTTGAATAAAGCTGTCTGTGCTATCTTTACCTAAAGGCATCGCACCATTTTCATATGTATAACTTTTAATAGTTAACTTCAAGAAGAAGTTCACCTCAATTGTTAATCAAATGGCTAAAGGATTTCCATTTAGTTTGTGTAAGGATTCTTCCCATTAGATCTGTTAATGCGAAGTTTTTTCGGACAACAATAAGATACCTTTATCTTGGCGTCGTTAATAATGCTCTCAATTATCAGAGATTATTTATATCATCATTTAATTTATTAAAACCATTGCATATATTGGTCCAAGTATAAAATGATAGAACATCTAATTGCTTATTTTAGCCTGGATCCTCAATGATATGGAAGCGTATATTCATAATGGAAAGTCATTTTAGTAGTTGTTCAAGCCGCTCCATGATTACCACCATTTGTTTCAAGACCATTGGTTGCTTGAATAAAATCCACATCATATCTTATCAATGTCAACGTGTGTATACCTTTAAAAATGGATTGTCATTTTAGAATTTGATTTGGAATTCTATCAAATCCAAGTTCAGAAGTTCGTAGTTTTGCCGTTTTTGTGACCTTCTTCGAGTAGATACGCTATTGCCGTAACTAATTTATTCTCGATGAAAACTTGTTTCTCATCGGATCATCTGATCTCAGATGGGTATTTTATCATTTATTCTTGCATTTTAATTTTTCGCCCCATACCCTCGTCTTTACTCATCGTATCATATTTATTTGATACCGTTAAAGATTATCTGATCAACAATAGCACTTTATCACTTGTAAATGACACACCTGAAGAAGGCACCTATCCAAGGAGAGGCCAAAAGTTTTAATGATTGTCATGTTGGGGCTTGTGGTGACACCTGTTCGGACACGCCATCATATAGATGATACCTAGCTAATTAATTTTGGCTTCAACATATTTGCAATCAAGACCTTCAGGTTTGTTGTATGCATGCCATAATATTTGGATCGTAAACTGAAAACCACTAAAGCATTAATCTCGTTAATCGGGACCATTTTCAAAGCGATATTAATTTAATCATAAATCATTATTAAGTGGCATGATTGCATATTGTGATTTCACCATTAAATGGTCAATAATGTTTATCTTTAACAACGGTAGACAAACAACCATTGTTTTTCAATTCACGGTCGCATAGCCATCTGCAAGCAGTTACATCGTGAAGCATTGCACCATGCGATGACCTAATAATCGCTGTTGATACCATGATAATTCACCTTTATTATCCATAAATCGAATGGTTGCCAAGATATCAACAAGATCTTTAAATGTATGTCGAACGTAATGGTATCTTCAAAATAAACTGTAATTTGAGCTCCGACCACCCTCATACCTAACCCTAAACACAACATTTATTTCTTCAATTCTTTAGACAGCATGGTTATCTTTTCAAATCCAACAATATCGTTGTTAAAATCGCATCGACTTGTTATCCAGATACCTTTAATAATAATATGCAGGTTGTTTAGCTTCATAATTTCATCATTGATGTTTGTCTACGAAACTTCTATACCACCACGTTTTTTGGCATTAATCAACATATAATGTTTCATTCATAGTAGGATAGTATGAACCGTTTGTTAATTTATAAAATAGTAATAAATATTTTGTTAGTTGTGTTCATGATAATTTTATTACCGCCTCCTTAGGTCATAGGTTCCAGCTAACCACAATTAATATATATACGTTTATGATGATATTAACATGCAAATAATAATGATTCAGAGCATGTAAAACACTGTATACATCTTCGCAACAATATAATACTAATTACCAATGATCTGCTGGTTGTAAGACACCGCTAAATTAATTGATCGAATCTTTCATCGAACACCACTGTACCTTCGACATCTCCTTCAAGCTACATGAACATCAGGGTCCATATAACCATTTGACCTGCAACGCGTAGTAGAGTTCTCAAAGAAACTCAATCGTGATGAACTTCCGTCCACCAAATTAACTTCTTCTTTACTCATATAAACATAAAATGTTCTTCTTTTTATAATAACTAGGTCAATTTTCTTGTTGTTTTGTAAACCAAGCCAACTTCAACATTTATTTTGTTCGAATATAGCCGTATTAATCGTTCTAAAATCCCTGTGTTAGACTAATCGGAATCAGCATCAAAATAATTGTTTAACTTTATAGTCACCTGCATACCATAATGGTTGTTTGTACGAGTCGATCACCACGAAAAGCATGTGTCATTAATGTTAGTATGTAATTAATCGTCTGCCATCCTGATTTCTTTAAACTGTAGGACCAAGAAAATACCGAATTTTGTAAGCCACATAACGAATCACACTAACATCAACAACAGATGAGTCAACATACTGTATTTTTAAACATATATACTTTATCAAGCTTTCAAACGGAACTTCTAACTTTAACATTATGATTTTCATATCTTTAACGCAGTCACCATATAATCATAATTAATGTTTTTCTGTAATAAAATAGACTTTCCAACATAAGAACATCAGTAATAATTGTGAATTCAGACTTATTGTTTTGAATGGATAACGCTAAAGCCGTTCACATCCTTTTGTCAGAGTTTATAACCTTTATATATACATTATCCCTAATATGATTCATCCTTCATATTTGAATTAGAATCCTCCTCTTCTTTCTATCATGAAATAGCTTGTAATTGTTGAAAGTTCATGCCATGAGATTGAAGGAAATGTCATGAGTTTAGACTTTATAATTCCAGACTTCTTGAGTGTTGCATCATTTGTCCCCATCATTTTAGTTCAAACAGATGCAACGTTTGTTTAAAGTAGAATTCTGCTGACCTTGTAGTGGACCTGGGTACGGCATTATCGGCAATAATAAAATGGTATGCTTTATCTTTAGTTAATACAACATCACTTATTAAACCTGTCAATTTGTGTTTATTTCATAATTTCGGGATTAATGGCGAAGTATGATTTATGATAGCGTCGACATAGCACGTTAATTTTTTTCTCGTTTGTGATTGCAAGACATAATAGCGACGCCTGCTCAAAGGTACCAAGGACTTTTAACAAACCGCTGGCATGAATAGAAAGGGCATTTCACCCCAGCGTTTTGTAATTTACGCTGCGTGAGAGAGATTAGTATAACTGGTCGTTGTTGTTAGTTAGCTCGGTATTTCAGAGAGATCGTCTTTCTGTCCGAAGATTTTATTAATTCAATAATGGCCACATCAGTCAGAAGAACCGTTGTTCATTTTCGATTTCGACCTTGAGGTGCTGTTTATTTTTCTTGTTTTCGATGATTCAAGATTCCATTCAAGTCAAATTTTTTTCTCTGCTTTTTATGTTGAAGTTTGACCATCATTTTTACAGAATTTAATTGCAATCATGAAAGGGCGTTTTCACTATAGTAAAGAACACAGCAGAATTTAATCGTTAACACTGCCATGCGACCGGTAAAATTTTTGAAAATCTCAAGGGTTTTTTTCGTTAATTTTTAGATCTTTAATTTCCTCAAGCCAGACCCAAGTTATTGTGTTCATCAAGAATTCATTGTTTATGAACCCAACAAGAAGCGAAGAGCTTTAATGATTTTTCAGAACTTTTGGCTTATCAGATTATTTTTTTCCTGAAGCGTCTTTGTAGTGATTCAAATTTTAATAACCGTAGTATCTCATCATAAGACTTTTTATTTGTCAATCGACCTCATCATGTGAAAACATCCTAGCTGAGAAATCAGCCTTTTTGATTTCTTTTGAAACTTTCTAGAAGAAATTTGTTTAAGTTTAAATTTCATTTATTTCGAGTGTTTTTGAAAAACACAGCTTGAGTGTTTTTGATCCCATTGATAGATTCTTAGCTCTGTTGAATAACCAGCACTGCAAAAAACCTAAAAGTCAATTAATCTTCAGATTAGTTTTTGTATTATCTTCAGCTATGGCCCACCAGAAGATTTTCTTCGAAAGAGAACGTTTTATAGCTTCGTTTGAAAACATAAAAAGGTTTTTTCTATGGGAGTTTTGATACGAACAAAGACAAAAAGAGCTTTTTCACTTAGTTGTTGAAGAAATTTAAAGTTGCACTTTCTAACTCTTCTTAGACAGTAGTGTAACCATTGAAAGAAAAAGAATTGAACATCATCATAGGTGTACCAGTGTTTTTGAGGTTTAGTTCACATCACACAAAGTTTCATTTGCTCATTTGACTTAAGAAATGTTTGTTAATTGTGCTTAACAAATTCATCTATAACCTTTTTATTTTTTTAGGTTTCATCAATAAACATAGCTAGGCTAGTATCTTTATAGTGTATAATTAACCTAAGGCAGACAAAACAAATTGCTAGGATATATCTTATGGTAGAAGTAACTCATTGTTGGCATGTATGTTTCAAAGCCTTCAGAAGAAAGTGTTTCAGATCACATTCAGTCTGTTGGGGTAATCATCCTTCTGTCAGAACTATAGAAGATATAAGCATTTATTAAAATTGTGAACTTTGGACAGACCACTACGCAGTGAGCCGGTGGGTTACTTGTTTGTAAACTCAGACTCGTTCAAGGGAGCCTTCTGCGTACTGTTTTGTTGCTCGCTTGCGGCATCGGATCGTAGACCCGTTCCACACGAGCCAGCTTTATAACCTTAGAGGCTACAATCTTTGTACTCTTCTTGCGACGGAGTATGATCTCGTTCCGCACTGGAACACGCGACCAGACCCGCCTTTCTGGACTCGTGTCTTTCTTCAGCCCTTACGCATGCATGTTCAAATGTACTGTTTGGCTTGTTGTGCGCCTGGTAATTGCTTCCAAATCGGCTTCTTTTGCATGAAAACTGTTGCTGGATTTCATCACCAATCTGGTGATTTTGTACCAGCATTGCTTGTGTTTGGAACCTATTTTGGCCGATATCCAATTGTTTGTTTCAGAGACTTTAGTGTGTTTTCACTGTGTTTTTCTTTGCTTCATGTATTTAGATACTCACCAAAGTAGAATTGGCTGAATACAACTTTAGAATACAAGGGAAATTTCTAATTTACACTGCTAAAGGCTTGTAGGCTTTAAGTTTCATCACACGGTAGCTATAGTAATTGTATCAGTCAGAACAAAGTTTGCCAGATACATCTTCATCATCAAATTTTCAACAACAGAACATATTCAAGAACTTGTAATTTCAAATTGTCATCAAAATATTTTCCCATAAGAGAATTATTCATTTAACCTGAAATCTTCTAGTCTTTAAACGAATCTTCTGTTGTAATATTTTTGCATTTATCTTACCAACTTCTAGCGGATCTAGGTTCACCAAGGGTTAGAAATATCATTAATTAAAATCTTCTTCCGACCACTATAGAAGAATTTACTAATCCGCCTAATAGGCGTTTTTCCAACCCTCAATCGTTAAACTAGGGGAGCGAACCATTTTTCGTTGTACCATTCAAACTAACTTCGTATCTTTTTCTTTAACTTATTTTTTAGAGAATCAAATTGTCTTACTTTTAATCACCTTCAGTCCTATTCCATCCACCGAAATAACATATCCACTATTGGTATGGAGAGGCCCGTTTTCGCATTTGAATTTTTTTACAATAGGTCCTTCTCGTTTCTCATGGATATCGCTTCTTGTCCGTATCAGAGCAACCCTCAACCTATCGGAAAATTGTAAAGTATTTATTCCACCAGGGATTAAATTGAAAACGTCGGTTCAAGAGCAAAGTCATGATAATCGCAATATTTCAATCCTCAGCCCGCGCAACAAGTCAGTCAACCTTTGTGAATTGCTGGCTACCACAACCTTGTGGATAATTACCGTCAGCAACCTGTTGGGCAAAGCCAAGCTATCACCCGGCTCAACCTCACAGTAGTTTTTTTCGGACAACCCAGGATCAATATTATTTTGGGGTGCCCACAGACAAGATATACCCCATGTACACCAACCCTAAGGATAAAGATATCTTTGTCATCAACCTCTAAACTCAATATGTTCCTATTCACTAATCTCAACAAGATTAGTTCACACATTAACCCCATAAACAGACCTATTACAAGGATACTATATGAATGTCACTCATCTATTCAAGGAACTGAACTTTGTTCTTACATCAACTCATCACCAATCTTGTGTTTTTGTCCTTACGTTGACCTACTAAGGAAGACTTTGAAGGATGGTGATCCGCTCCTATTATCAGCCACTTTTTACAAACAATGTGCAGACACTTTATCAACTCGTCAGCCAAGCTGTTCACTCCACACTGTCACCAAATTATTCAAACTCTCACATCTTAGTTCACCAAAGAAGCCAGTTTGTGGCACCGCACTGCCCCAACTGTCAGAACTGCCGCAACGTTCGTTCAACCTCACACCTATTTATGTCTCAGAGTCTTAGTTCGGTTATCCCCGTATCCCAGGGTATCCCCAGTTCTCCATTCTCACCAAAGCCTACAACCCCAGATTACAAATGACAGTTTCAGGACAATCCCATGACAAGCATGCTTGTTACGCAGTCGTCCTCGCTATTTATCAACCGTACCAAGGATGCCCGTAACACGGTCCCTATAAACTAGAATCCGAGCCACGCTTATGCATTTCAAGTATACGACAACAACCCTGGGATATTCATTATTCATCTGGCGACCGGCGAGGTTATAATAACAATTTCAATGCTAATCCATAATTTTGTTATCCCGGTATCTCGCCCTGGATCTCTTTTGGTTTTCAAGGTTTTTCGTGACCCTAACCGCTAATTACCGTTTATTATAATGGATTACCGATTACGTTACCATTATCAATGATCCTATTTTTCTATTACCGTGAACCTGTCAATGCCCCGCAGCGTTTCAACAGACATACCAAACGAAGGGTAAGTCGAGAGGATCCATCAAATCATGATGACTTATCACCTTTGTGTGCATTCAATTCTACGCAGCCAGATAATTTATCTTGCTTAATGCCTTTTTCTGGGGCATACCTATAGGTTCGCGCTCAAATGGCAATAATGATGCGCGCTTAGTACTGTTTGTTAATTTCTACCGGGGCTAGCAATATCTTTTTCAACCTTCAACACCGCCGGGCGCATAACGGTACGTAATTATTAATTGCCAGCAGTCAATTTATTGTCCACGACATTTCTTTATTTATTTACGCGTACGACGCAAGCGTATTAAGAAGGCTCCGTCTTTACTGGCACCCTTGCCACAGAGAGCTTAAAATCGTCAGCACCACCAAGATCAAGGAGTGAAGTGGTGCTGGAAAGGCATCAAGAGCAAGTAATTGATCAAAGTTTCGTGATTTCAGACCTTGCCACGCAGCGTATTTTTTACATGAAAATTCCTGAATACCCATAAGCGTCAAATTGTTGCCTTCTTCCGTATCTCATGTCGTCAATTTATTACTGGCAATGTTATTCAAAAGTAATGAAGAAAACTTCAGAATTTTTTCCAATTCAGCACTACCTGATCTCTCGAGAGAACTTTTCAATAAGTCAGCGATATTCATGTCGTTGGAACATTTACGAAATAAAACCGGTGGTAAAATAGCGATAACAAAAATGAAAAATTCAAAGAGAAAATAAGAAGAACTACTTATTAAATGAATCGTTATCTCGTTTATTAGGAACAAGATCACTTCACTAAAATATAACGTTTGTTATCGTAGAAGAGTTACTAAATCGCTTGGGCGATCTAACAACTGGGTCATTTTGAAGGATTCTTTCAACAGTGATAGTAAGATGATTGTTCTTCTCAATAATTTTTGTAGAGTCGTTACGATGATGTTCAGCAGGAAGTTACCATCAACACGTTTGAACTTCAACATGGTGTTAGCGAGAGTTTTCTGCATAACGATCAAATACAATTTCTCCTAAGTTTGTCCCATGATTTAGAACAAACCATTGGTAATCAAGGTCATAAAGGTGTTTCGAATCAAACAATCCACAAGTAGAGTCGCTTTTAATTGCAATATTGTCAAGATTTAATATTTTCCAAGAATGTTGCTTTGGCGCTGGCATTGCACCAAAGACATAATTGTTGGTTGTTCCGCAGAGTCAAGTGATGTTAACACGATTCTAATTTTATAATTCTCGTATTTAGAAACTAGTACACCACGTTTTCTCTACTGGAATGTCAGACCTATAGCCAAAAGCGATCACTTTTTCGGATCATGATTTACGAGGAGCCATGAAGCAGGTCGCTCAGTTAAATTGCCCTTCCACACTTAACCAATCACCATTCTTTGTGTGCTTTTGATAATGGTATTTTCAACTCATGGTATTTTGGGCATATTTGCATCATAGGTTATGAAAATTATAATCTAGAGATATGGTTAGATGCCTCTTCAGATACAACCTTCTACCTATTTAGTTGTATCCTTTAATATGATCGTTAAGGGTCTTTCTTGTCTTTCACTTCTATAAAATTTAACAAGTAATGATCATGGACACAACATCAGTTAACTTATTTTTTCACGTACCCACTTGCAGTCAGACCAATATGTTGGTAAAACCATTTATCTTTATATGATGTTGAGCAGGTTTGATTGAAGATTCTGCTTGCCAGGGAACTTTTTTCTTCTCCTTCCCTAACGTATCGTCATCGCAACTATCTTGAAGGATTTCTGTCATATACTGACCGATGATCCTTGGATACCATTTTCTGGAACGAGATCGACCAGTTTGATGGCGTGACGTTTTGGAGTCCATTTCTTCTGAAATTGCGTACTGCATCGTACAGCCTTTTTTCCAACACCTTTTTCAAATCAAAATTGATCCAATAATGAACTATGATAATCACTTATTTTCTAGTTCGTACGTTAACGACATTTCTTCGAAATTGTTTTGGCACAGATGAGCAAATCTTTGGTGAGTTTTTTGCTTCTGTCATGACGGTCATGAAGATTCTGAATACAGGTTTCTGCCCACCGAACAGATCATTTTTGAAAATGATTGCTTCTTTTAATTAATGTATTGATAAATGTATGGTCTCCTGAACCACGAAAACTTTATTCTGAAAGTAATTTAGAAAATATATCTAAATTCGTTCCAATTGACATTTAAAATTTTGTTAATTAAAATATCTAAGATATGTATTGTTATCTTTATTAAGAAATCTTAATTACAGCCCTATTTCAAGAATTTTTATTTGTTTGTCGTCTTAATGAAGAAATGCTAGGAATTTATCCAATTGCACTATATTAGCTCAAGACTTACCTTACGTTAAACTCGTCAGCTAAATTTATTGTTGCCAACACATCCTAAAACCGCTATAAAATCAAGCGAAAAATCATTTTAGCAGATTCATTATCTAATTTTAATTATCATATCGTAATATTGTTCTGTGATTAAAAACAAGGAACAACACGGTATGGCATTTATTATAGGGATATTAACTTAGCGTGTCCGTGATACCATTCAACTCTATATCGACCGACAACTTACCATTTGTCGAAGTGAACTATTTTTCTTTATGGATGGTTTTTCTTGCCATAACAAATAAACATACCGCATCAAACCTAAAAGTGCTTGCTTGTTGGGAATATTTGTTCTGCTGTAAATCACCTTTTGACTTAACCATTTAGCAATTAACGCAAGTGCGTTCCGGCGCGCTGCCACATTGTTCAACCATACCGATGATTTACCTCGTCATTCATCACGTAGGTCGTGATCATCCCACCGTCAGTATACCAAAGGAGATGTTTATTATCGCGAGAAGAATCAGACAATGTAAGTTTGCAGAATTTGCCATTTATCGATTTGTTAATCGCATCCTGCATTTGCTGATTCTTGTTGTTCAAGCATAGTTAAATTGTCTCCTCTTCTTATATTGCCGCAACCTTAGCTATGGTGTGCAAATCTTTACGAGATTTATTCTAACTATGTTTAGCTAAAATATTTCATCATGCAATGTTAAAATGACATTCGTTTTTTGGGATTTTATAGTCAATGATCAGATCTTTTTGATGCACTTAAACAATGTCATTGACCTACGACCACATTGATTCAATTGCGAACCGTGATTACTTATATCTCATTACGCTATTCCAACATGGATGAAAGTTAGTTTTATGATGACCGTTAACGAATATGGGTGATTTATTATCTTAATGTAACTTAACCCATCGAAATCAAATATACACACAAAGAAATTGGTTTCACAGCAATGTTTGAATGGTCTACAATCGCTTGCTGCTATATTGTTAATGAAAACGTATGTACTGGATGCAACTTATGATGTATACGACCAGAATAATTACTAGAAGAACATTTAAAATGATATTATCCCACAAGAATTTGATTAGTTTGAAAAACCTGTATGTTAAAGAAATTGTTTTTAGAACTAATGGTGGTGATTTTCTCATCGTATATTAAAAATAGCAAAGAGTCCATTGTAATAATCTTTGCTTCTTATCAAATATTTATCATCCAAGTATGGGGATATTAGCGATATCTCCAACCTAATTTTTCGCCCTAATTATTTAACTTCAACGCATTTGAAAATATTTCAATCCCAACAATATAACATCATTGGTGATACTTTATCGACGTAGTGATGATTTCAAGCGCCCTAATGCTATTGTTCTACAATAGTCGTATACCTAATGACTGCTGCCCCATATGGTACGAAAGTTCAAAGTAAACACCATTTAAAAAGATATTATGTTATTTCACAATATTATTTAAAGATCGCATTTATGCGTCTTGAATGCCAATAATCACAAATTTTAGAAAATGCGCGTTACTAATTCGCCTTCTTTTCACCTGCATCATTGGCGGTCCATTTGTAAAATGTATCGACGATTGACATAACTTTACCGTTTGGGCATGCCTATATTATTCTCACCAGAGATTATTTTACGAATGGGTTGAAAGTAAGGTTATACCACCGACGAAGATCGCTGTAAATATCTGTAGTTCAACCATAATTGCTAGGTTTGGTGGCCTTCGCTTTATTATATCATGTCATTTAACATCATGATGACTTAATTAACAGAATAAATCCTTCATTTTACTAAAGCATTTAGCATCTAATTGTGACTAAATTGTAATAAAATGTAATTTTGCTATTAATAATGCTTTAGTCACCATGATTAAATGACCATTATATTCATAACATTAATACATTCCAGCAATATTTTTATTATTATTTGGGTATATTTAATTTTACCAAAATATCAATTGTTGATTTTTCATCACGACGTGTTTAAGCTTTCATTACTAATTTTGTCATAAATAATCATTAAAATTAGCTAGAATTTACTTCCACCATTACCTTCAAGAGGAAATTTTTATTGTACTTGCCTAATTAGAATATAATTAAATAAGCGTCGAATAGTAAACGATATTTCGTACAGGAGGGTGCCTATATAGAAATGTGACCTTCAAATGGAGTGAGATCGGTTTCATTTTAGTATCGTTAATACGTTAGAGTCGTAGGACTCATATTTCATGTATAATCTACATTGTAATTCAGTTGCTGTACCAAAACAAGGGATTTTGATGAAACCCCAGATAACCAATTAGCCATCTAAAGATATTACGCTAAATAAGGTGAGATTTTTTTGTTAGCTTTAGATTTTCATCTAAAAGGTGTTTTAGATTGTGCAAAACAGCTTAGCGCTTTTCACTATGACCGCTTATCCTAGTTTGTTCTTGATATTGGTGATGTTGATCAAACTTGTTAATAGTTTTAATACAATATGTTTTTTAACGAGTAATACTTGAACATTTCTTCCTACTAATATTCACCTTCAATAGAAGAACCATGCACAAATTACCAACAAATAACATCGCTTTATATAGTACAAATGACGAGTTATTATCTCCATTCAATTACTTAACTTTGAGTTTGATCAGAAGGTGTTAATTTAACCAGTTGTATTTATGCCTCCTACTTGGTCTATACCATTAGAAATCCTGCATATTACTGCTATTTTTGGAGAGCTCCGCCTCTTGAACGAGTTTGATTACATACTACACGGATATTCAAGATTAATGTTAATATTCAATTGTTTTGTATGAGGAAGAAGCCCAATAATTAAAAAAGAACAAAAACATCATTTATGCATGACATTTTTTAAAGGTGATATATATCATAGGAGGAAGTCAAAAAATATACATCATTTTATCATAGGGTTGAACACCCTTACGACTCGCAAAAATGGTAACACAAAAGTACAAAAATGAGTCTACGATCATCTCATCGGCGATGATCCTGAGAGCCAACCGTCGAGCTACCCCATAGGAACCTTCCGAAAGGTCCTGACTTCAATCACATATCTTTGGGAAGTTCGGCGGGCTATCATCTATATTTCGCTCGTATAGTTTTGTGGAATGGGTGTTTGTATGATGTTCCAAATCACCAAAAATTTCCATCATTGCTCACGCGGCAGTGAAGAACCTGTTGCTCTCTTAAAGGTTGGAGATGAGTCGGGATGTTGTGGACCTGTACATCTGGATGAAAACTTTTAAAGTTGTTAATTTTCTAAGACGATAAAAAATTAAAAAAAATTTAGAACTTAAAACTAAAAAAACGTTTTACCTCGAATCATCTCACTGCGCTTCAGGAGTATATCTTTCTATTCTCAGAAATCGAACCTTTCTGACATGTCCTTTATCGTAAAATAATATCCAAAATCAGCGTAAAATATGAAGTATGTGAATCGTATTAACCTCAAATGCCTTTATACATGATTATTAATGGGTCATGATTTGTCAACTATTCTTGAGCCTTTGGGTCACCGCATCAATCGTAAATACTTCCGTGAGTTAATCGAGACCTTCTTGTGTTGGGCAGAACGATAACGGAACCATATTCAAAGCTATTTCGTTGTTCGTAAGTTATTTTTATATTTACAACATACATTTTCTACATCAGCTTGGAAGATGAAAGTAAATACCACGTTAATGGATGAACGTTAAGATACATAACAAGCAGCACTCCTGCGATAGTTTGGTAATAGCATATAATGCGCTAGGATTTATGATATAATGTGAGGTCAATCGTTTGTCCCGAGATCCATTTATCATCGTAAATTCGAGTTGAAGACTAGTGACATCAACAATTTATTAAATTTCAAACAAAGATACATGTTCGCCTTCTTGGACAAACCACAAAAGTATATCCTCCACCACTTGAAAGCAGTATTACTAATGAAGAAACACCTGGTCCTTACATGCTTATCCGTTTACCAACCATGTTAAGAGTTCCACTTTAGGCTTCAGCGATGGCTCGTATTTTAGATACAGTATTGCTTTAATGCTTTTGGCAATGGAGTATTGCGTTTCTTCATCTGTTACATCCTCATGTTCCTTTTCTCATTAAATAAGCATCTTTGTTAATCCTTTATAAATATAAAATAAGGCAATATTAGCATGATTTTCATTTGAAAACTTTTTTAAGTGTAATTTAAAAA
This sequence comes from Pinus albicaulis, assembly GCA_034641835.2. Classification (NCBI taxonomy): domain Eukaryota; kingdom Viridiplantae; phylum Streptophyta; class Pinopsida; order Pinales; family Pinaceae; genus Pinus; species Pinus albicaulis. The sequence goes on from CM076582.1 coordinate 1,566,529,732, forward strand.
CTATGTTTAATTCACGATGGCATTTTAATGTTACTTTAAACAGATAATTTCTCCAATGGTGTAGAATGTAGCGTATCTCTGATGCCCATTTAGAAAATTTGGTCCATAGCAACTGGTGGTCCATTAATATTTATGTATGTATTAATTTTAATATCTCTAAAAATCAAATGAAAGCCTAAAACCAATTTAAACGGATGAAAAACAAGATAAGGATGTTGTGGATTACCTCAATGATTTATTTTTATCTCAACGTTTAATGTATCTTCACTGAACTTTTATCCAAAAGCTTTTTACTTTTCATCATGAACGAATGGTAAAATGAAATAGAAAGTCTTCTTTTATAAGTTTTTTCATTTAATGAATTGTGTAAATTTTGTTTATTTTTTTATTTTGTACATGAAAGCATTTTTATTTATCTGTTGTATGTAGCTGTTTGAGGTTTTAAAGGGAAACAGATTTTTCTGTGTGAAATAATCATTTTTCAACAAAGACATTACTTTTTCTTGATTTTCAAAATTTACGTGCTAAACTGGAGTTTTCGTTTTTTCGCATTCTCTAACACAGAAAGATTGCTCCATACTTGACTATTCAAACTCGTTAGCGTAAATGAATGTCATTCCTTCAAGATAAGCTTTTCAATTTTCATATGATCAAATGGACTATTTACTAAAAGGCATACATTGACTAAATACTATTGTTAGAGTTTCCATTATTTTATCCTTTATTTCTAGAGACTAATGACAAAAGAAACATCATGAGCTAAGTTTTTCCTCCATCTTTAAATCAAATTTAGGTTCTAGGATCGACTCGTTAAATCTAGTTGTGTAGGGCCAACGCGACTTTACGAACGAATCACTCTTTCAGGGTCTTGATCAAATCTGCTGACTCAATTGGTTGCGAGTTTATAACCAAGCAAACAAGTATCCCAAGCTTGTCAAAATAAAGGCAACATGAAGGTAAAGAGAAAGAAGTTTGTTAGACGTAAATTGTTCAAAAACTCAACACCACTTTACGACCAGATCCACCAAGTTAAAACTTTAATAATGTTTAATCAAACCATACTGAAAATTTTTCAGCTGTTTCGAAAGCATGAACAATTGTCACCAACATCTACAGTCACATATAAACGATACTAAACAAAACCATTCATTCTAAAATATCCGCTATCCATCATCGACCATCCTGAGTTTACCTCATGAAATATCAAAATGATTTGCGATTTCGTTAAATAATAATACAGATCGCTTTCTATCGTGACATCGCGACATTATCTAGGAAGGACCAACGTCACAAGATCAAATCAGCATTATTTCAATGCAGCCGCCACGATGTTAGCTAATGACCTTTGATCGAATAACCGTGAATGTTCAACACTTCAGCCATTCATTCACATTCTCCATATGAATCAGATCATACCTTCTTGAGAGCTAACATTAATATCGGTTTTCTTCACACTTACATGTCACCTGCAATCATGTGGTTTTCACCATGTTCACCAATACATTTACCTGCTATGGATAGAATCGTAATCGTTTAGACATTAGTAACCGAAAGACCTTGATCTGCTTCACCATCCGGTAACAAGTAGTAATTTTAATAATAATTATACAAGAGAATTTGATGTAATGATAACGGTTTGCTGCATCAGTGGTTTGAATATTTGTACCATGATGTACCAAATCATTCCTGATTTAATGATCACGACATAGTTAGTTCTTTATCCTAGCATAAACGTTTACCTTCGCTGATGGTTATTATGGCATGCATATTTTAATAACGTTTGCTGGTGTAACGACCATGTCCATGTGATGATCTTTTGAAATGATAGTAATCGTGACTTCTTCATATGACAGCATTATAGTTTGGTCTATTACAGACTTTGCAATTTAGGTATAATTTATGTTACATCGAAAATCACCTGATACTCATTGATCGAGTGAGTCGTCATCTACTTCTCCTTGCAGTTCACGTCGCCTCCTTCATCAAGCTTCAAAATCGGGGTAAATCCTTAAAATCCCTTCAAAGAATTGTCATATCAAGATTTCTTTCATGTATTTCGCGGTCCTGCGTGACGAAGTCTACCGTATAAGAATCTACATCAGACGTTCTTTTGTGTAATGTAAGACCTTCGTAAAACATAAAGTAGAAATGAAGATTAAAAAAGTGAATCTCAGTGTGAATTTTGAAGATTCTAGTATTTTAGGAATTTCCTTTTTAATGGATAAGCTTTTGAAGTCAATTGCGATCCTTTTAATGGAGCTAACCTTGATATATGAGTTTATCCCTTGAAGGAGATTCTATCCTTCATATTTAACAAACCCTCTTCACTATAAAAGAGCCTGTGCTCTCAGTGAGTTCAAGCTATGAGACTTGAAAGTAAATGTTGAGTTTTTAGACTCTGAGTAACTGGCATTTTCTCAGTGAGTACAACCACTTATCCTCATTTGTCTTAGTTCAAAGAGTGCATAATGCTTGTCACATAAAGGAGATTCTTGCCGCAACGGTGGGAGGACCCGCCGTGCTGTGTCGACAAGCATGTGTTGTGGTGTTGTTTTTTCATCTTTAGCCATGGTATTTTGTTTCTTCTCGTTTAAACCGAATAATTTGTGGTTTTCTGTTTATAAAATCTTTGATCATTACATAAGCATGATTAAGATATGTCCATAATAAAATGTCAACCTTTTTTCTGTTTGTGATTGCTAGCATACTGTGGTGACGTTTTTCTTCAGCACGAAGAATCAACAACCATATGTTGTGCGCCAGGATATAAGGTAGGCTCTTGCACCTCCGTAAAGTGTTTTTTACAATGAAAACAGAGAGATTATATGTTCATCGTTTATTAGTTTTTTGTACTGTAGACTATTTCATCATGAAGATTATTGAATCTGTTACAATGTGCTTCTTGCAATCAGCTCAGATAAAGGACAGAGGATTATTTAAGATTTAATGTCTTTTTTACAATATAACATCATGTTAGCTTTATCACGATGCTTCCAAATGTTAGATGAAAAATTTACAATAAAACCATTTTCGGAAAGCTGTCAGTCACAAGAAGACGCTCCTTTCATGATATCCGGGTCCGCCATATTTGTAAAAGTCAGATGCGATATTAGAACAATGTATCTCTTGTGGCATATTGCATATCTCACATAGGTCTGAAGAATTGCTTTATCATATTCTTGGCAGTTTGCCAGGCCCATTAATAGTGGAATGTTAATATCTCATTATTTTTGCACCATCAGAACCTTAAGTTAATTCTCGTCTTAATTTTGTTAAAAGCCATTCGCCCATTTTTCCTTTGACAGTATGGTGCATTTTTTACATGTAGGATCCGGAATTTCTATTCAGTAGTTTGAATCATTTGTTACAAAGTATCAACACTATTAGATTTTTCACACCAAACCCATTTAATTCCAATATGAAAAGAGACCACAAGATAATCCTTCACCCATTGTGCTCAAATTGTTTATAATAACAGAACAGCAGTAATAATGTAGCCAGTACCTATTTTATTGCCTGGGTGACGATGGGTCTTATAAAGTCAATGGCTCCATTTTTAAAACCAGAGCCATCAGAAATGTATTGGTATCTTGTCCGCGCGAGGGTCATCTTATTCGCCATATATCGCATGATCTACACAGGTATCCCGGCGTGTAGCGCAACTTGGGCCCCTGAAATATTTTGTGCCGTAGCCTCGTCTCCGCATAGCCTCTGCCATACCTTCGGCAAAGCTGGGCGAAACGGCGTCGTTCATTTCAAGACACATTCGTAGTATTCATCCGCACCTAGCTTGTGTATAATCGAATTTCTGCAATGATATTAAAGTCCGTTCTATAACCAAATCCTTCTTCTGTAATCATTTCGTAGGGTGAATGCCAGTAGTGAGGAACTCAAATAGATATCAACAAAGTGTGTACCGTTCACCCCACGAAAACTCATATCCGTAAGCCTTCCGAAGTTAATAGTTCTTCTCTCACGCGATGCGAGACGATGATCTCGGGTCACATTCGAACCTTCTGTGCTGACGATGATTTTCCAAATCAGCACCGGAATAGTAACCGCCAGCCGTAGCACCTTTCTCCAAAACACAAGATTGTTGACCGTATTTTCTTAAAGTCACGAATGATCAAAGGAAAATTTTAAAGCAGCCCCAGAGATATGCTTATATTTTCCGTAACGCGATGCGACCATAGCCACTCGCACCCACAGGTTCCGTTCTCACATTTTGTAGTAGAGTTTCTCGACTCGCAAAGGCAACCGGGTGATCAATATCAGACTCTGTGCTGAGGATGACAACGCCCAACGCAGATGCTCGACGCATCTGGTTACAAGGAAATTCGACCAGCGAGGGAAACACATGGGAAAGAAGAGATTGTCCTGTCCTTGAGCAGTCAGCTTCTTCATTCTCCATCATTCCAAAGAGACATCTTTTTAGTAGTTTTTCCATGAAGTGGACTTACCACTCCTTGAACAATTTAATAGCCTTGCAGTGTCCACATAATTAGCCATCTTTTTTTTTTCGCTTTTCATGAAATGCAAGGCCATGAATGTTGCCATTTTCATGCGATCAACCATCAATCTCGTCATACCAGGCCCATGGTATTCAATGCGGCTTAAGACGCATTTTAATATTCAATAAATTGCGTTTAAATCATCCACGAATGATAAGGAGACATACTTAACAACAAAATCACCAGTTGATTAGCATCCTTCCAGAACTATGAACAAATTCCTGAATATAAATAAATCGCATCTTTATAAAGAATAAGTTTGTACTGTAAAGGGCAATAATCGACATCGAAAGACCGTATTCGTCACGTAATCGTAGTCTTTTAACGCGATCTTCAAGTGCACCTTTGATCTGGTGGCAATTTCAGGAACCCATTTCCGTGTAATAATAACTTTCATGTCCGGGCCATCGTTGAATATGATTGCTGAGAAGCGATATGAAGGGTCATGGATGCGGTGTCGTTTAACTTGCGAGATCCATGTATGTGTATTTTGTCTTTCCACGACCATTGGACTTGATTTGTTCCATTGTTCAATTCGCTTCAATGACAATCACAAAGTATTTGTCCAGTTTTCGACCTTTTTTGTATTTAGGATCAAATTGCATGCCTCTCATTACGACATGTTTCGTTTTTGATGATAAAGAATACCAAATCTCATGATCTTTTGAGCTGTACCGTCGTAATAATTTCTACATCTATAATTTCACAATTTTTTCTTACGCTTCTTCATCCAATAGTCTCTATTTGTTGCGCTTTAGTGCTTCATCCCAATACATCATAGAGTTGGGTTCTACTTATCTCCAACTGAGCCATTTAATTGTCGTCCTAGATTTGCAACCGCCATGATGTACCATATACTTAGGTGCTTGTTTCCTAATGCGTTGTATGTAGTGTTTTTGTGATACTTTATCTCATGTTGATTGCGATGTTTTTTGTCTTTTTGATGTTTAATTTTGTACGTTTGAACAAATGTAGCATGCGGTCGTTGCTTGAGCCTAACAAGATTAAACAATGGATACAAATCAACTATACTGAAGAGAATGGTGTTGATAATGACTTTTTAGCAAATGACAACTAAATTTTCTGAGAAATGATCACTAACATGTAAGTTTCTAACCATGAAGTAAACACTAATTTCAACATGGTAAAACATTCTCGTTTTGTTCATCTATTCCATACTGAATTAAGTCTTTATTCTTTGCACTTGAATGATGTCCCAACTTATACTTCAAATATAGTTATTGTTTTTTTGTAATTTTGATGAAGAGCTTCACAAATGATGAGAAATTTCAGCAAGAGATACTTCACCAGATATATGACCGTTTTATGCATATGGATCATTTAGAAGCTTTACCAAAAGATGTTTGTGAATAATGAAGGTTTGCCCTCATAATCCTAACAACTACTGCTAATTGTACGAAAAGAATATGGTGACTACATATGCGGCACGAGGTTAACTCAAGTAACGATCTAAAGATGTTTAAACTAGAACAATGTTGAACTATAAAACAATTACAAACTGAAACAAAGTGAATCAACATGACCAATGTTGTTCGAATATGTTCTAACTATATCGAAGTTGCACTAATTCCAAGAAGGCAAATTTGCTGGTCACGGTGATATTTTAAATATGTCTTTCCTAAAGAGGAACAATTTCCTGATCGACTGTATGCGCAATTATGCCAAATGAACTGAAGCAAATGAAAAACTAAGTTATCACATTCACTTACCTCCACGCTACATGTTCATGTTGCCAAGAGCGTAATGGAAGATGACATTAAAAGTAAATAAAAACAACTAAATCTTTTCATTATCACTAATGGCGTTCATATACCTGTATGATGTATTTGAAGAATTTCTTCTTGTGAAGAGTGATGATTACAAGAATTTGAGGAATAAAACTACAACTACACCTTACAATATTAGCTATTCATCATTCATTAGCAGAATCTGAAGAACAAGCTAAAAGAAATCGAACAGGAATTGCAGATTGAAAAACAAATACAAATTCAACTCTATCTTGCTATCGTTTGTTAAAGTCATTAATCATTCACTGTTTTGGTCCGTTGGATACTGGTGGAAGAGTTGAACGTATTGGCGACGCGTAGCTAGGTGTTGCGCGCTATGCGCTCAACTCTATCCTAAGCCAACAACAGCAACACAAAACATCCATCATTTAGTTCCATAAAGAGTGTTCCTTTCGTAAGAGCTATATTAGCCACCAAGAGATAAAACAAATGAATAATTCAAATGGGTACCAAAGGTGCTAGGAAATTGATTTATTATTAAAGAAATCAGCAAGACATGGTGTCTTCTACCACTTTGGACGACATTCAATCCTGCACTAAATCACGCTTCAAATAATTGTTCCATTAACGCGTAACAGCTTGAACATAACACCGTCTTGCGACAACAGCTAAAGCTAAATAAAATCTGCGCAACTTGGTTGAAACTTAAATCTTGTTTCTTGGTTCATCGCAATATTTAGCATGTTGCATAATAATACTACAACAATTTAGGAATAATGTTTCTTGTCCAAATTGCGCGAGTTCTAAGGGTTGAATATAAACATCTTGATCACATACCTTGGAGAGTTCTTCATAATGAATGCAATGCGCATAATCGGACTAAAATCCATTTTTCCACACATAACAAACTAAGGCAGATGTGATGACTATGCCCATATGCGGATTTCCTCAAGAGGCCACCGAATATATCATAAATGTTAATAACAGAATCGCTCATGAATATTATCTTCTGGATTTCAAGAAATAGTTCCGGTCAAATGTCAATAATGGAAAAATCAGTAAAATTCCATATTTTACCAGGTAAACTATTCTAGAAGTACTTTAACTATATTATTGGATCAATCGTCGTATAGTAGGCCTATATGAAAATGAGGTGCAATGAGAAGAAAGGACAATTCTGAGGTCAATACATTCTTCACTGGTCAGTTCTTCGCAGTCTGCTTAAACATCCGTTGAATTCGATATTTCCAAGGACACATAATCCTTCTTCTCCTTTTTGTTCCGAAACAGAGGTTTTGTTTTATCGCCAAGTTTGAACTCGAGGTTGGTGAGTGTCCTTGTTTTTGCCTCTGTTCTGAATCTCTCATTGGTCCTCTCCACTTTGTCTATATGCAGGATATGTTGAGTTTAATATCGTCTTGAGTTTGATTTGATTCTTTGAGAATTCTGTTCTACTTTTGATGTGTCTATTTTGGCCATCCAACCGTATCTATCCTTCTAATATTCATCAGTATACAGAGGACTGAAGTTCTTCTGCTTGAACCTTCTAAATGTTAACTTCACCATGAGCAGATCAATTTTTGTGTGTCTTTTCAAAAACTTTTCATCATCCTCTTTCAGCTGGTGTTTTCATCTTCTATATCATCTCTGCTTGTTTGATTATTGGTGTTTTCTTTTCATTTTTCCTTTAACTGTGGTTTTGAATGAGAGGATCCTCTTCTCGATGTATTCCCATTATTCTTTTCTTGTTGCATTTTTGATCCAGCCATCTTTTCTAAAATGACCTCATCGCTTTGGGTCATTATTAATTTATCTTTCAAGTCCTCCATTTCTCATTGGAAATGTGTCCATATGTTCTTTTGTTTTTCAAAACACTTATTACAATCAAAATGATTAATAGATGATGCTTCAACTTACCACTAAACCACGGATATTGTGGTTGTCTTCAAAACGAATCTTCCAATCACAAATGCTTTTTCACTACAAGGAAGACAAACCCTTTTCCAAAATGCAACATACTACTTTAGACATAACATCCGAAATGTTTACCGCCAGACAATCTTGCAGGCAGATATAGATAAGGGATACTGAAGAATAAGAGAGTAGTTCTTCCATAGTAGTAACTGTATCCTTGGGCCATGTTTGAGATTGATTTTGAACAATGGGTTAATGCCAAGAATTTAGCGTAGTGCTGATTATATTCTGATCATGGGAATCCTTGTCCAGGATCCCCATGGCCTCTAGGACACAAAGGAGACCCATATCCTCAGAGAGTTTATTTATTATCGCATCGAATTTTTCTTGAATACACTAACATCCATATTTAATACTTAAAATGGCCTTGAGTCATCAGGAATTCTTTATTTTTAAACCATCTCTCTCAGCTTTCTCCACAACTCGTATTCTCACATAAAATTTACAAGAAATTGACATCTCATTTCAATTTTTTGTTCCTAAAGGATCCTGCAACGTTTTAGTGATTTCCTTTTAGTGGTGTCATTAGAATTTTTTCCAAATGTCATCTGTATTGTTGGTAACATTTCATGTATTGTGTAACCTTCTAAATATTTTGAACCCGAAGAAAGTGCCTCAATAAACCCACATTAAAATCAAATTAACACTTTTCACCTATAAAATAATGATTTCTACATTGAATCGAAGAATAAGCTTCCAAATAGAAAATGGCTTCAATTTTAAGAATGAATACCTTCGATTGATACTAAAATGCCTTTAAACCTTGAATCGATATGCTTCCGTTGGACAACAAATGTCGTATGCTATGCCTTGTTGAAATGAGAGCAGCTTTTCAAATTGAATGAATGTCAAGCCTGATTGAATGGTGATGGTTTCAAATTTTTTTCGTGTGCAACACTGGGTTTTGTGCAAAGACTTCACCTACACTTAAACATTTCTTCCTCCTTCCTGCAATATAGACTTAATTACATCAGCAATGCCCTCTGCCCAGAATATGACTTCAACTCAACAGTCTGCTTCTATTTCTGTAGCAAACTTCAAACTCAATCACTATAACACCCTCTGTTTCCCTAGTAACTAATTTTAACACCTTCTCGTTCTTGATAAGCAACAGATTTCTAACTCATACTGCTACAATTTTATTTATAGTGAAAATGCTTCAAATTATCTACAAAGGATACACCGCCCACGTATTAAGTGGTTTTGAGTCCCCACACCTGTTATACCCAAATTTATCACCAGTTCGGCATTTACAATGCTCAATGCTATTCAAACTGATATCCTTTAGCTCTGCTTTCGGTAATAATAATATCTCAGTCTTCGGAATGGAATGCTGGCTACGGAATGAAGTTATGGCAGTGGTCTCGGAATGGAGTAGTGGAGTGAGGTGGCGGGATTGTATTAATGGTTGAGGAGACGGCGGAGGATTTTATGACGGCAGAGGGAATCATCATCATTAAATACTTTGGTTAAGAGACGTGGAAAATTCAAATGCTTTGGCCATTTCACCGCTTAAATGCTATCGGATATGAAATTTGAAATGGAAGATTTTAATACAAAGTCTGTAGAGGGTTTGTTGGTGTTTGATCAATAAAAACAATTAAAACAACCTTTCGAATAACCCACAACTAAACTATGCTAAACTTTTATGAAATGCCATCGTAATTTAAACTTGTTACCTCTGCCCTTTACTTGATTTTTTTTTTTTTTTTTTGTAGCCTGTAATTCTGATGTCTGCTAGTTGATGCCTTCAGGATTTGTAGCTGTGGAAAGACTATCGGGCTGCAGAAAGGCTGATCAGCTGCAGAATGTCCACTGAGCTGCAGAATGTTCCTGTAGAACACTTTAATCATGAAAATGAAATGTTTTTGGAGTATGGGTGAAATGTTATGTGGTATGAATGAAAATGGATGATGGATTATGATATGTATGAAGTGGATAATGGAATGAAATGGATTCAATTCATGAAATGGAATGAAGGAACATAAGGGCTGTACTGCAATTCATGACATATTTTATTCACTTACAGCAAGATATCAAATTTTGTGTTTTGACATGAAAATGAAATGAATGGAAGATGGAGTGAGATGTGGAATGGAGTGAAATATGAATGATGGATGAGATGAATTATGGATGGATAAGTGAATGGAGTGAGATGAAGTGAATCATAAGTACTATGGAACTGAACTTATGATTTTTATAACAGCTGCTTAGAAACAAAAATGGGAAAAGTTAGAGTGTCAGAGAGACTCTGATTTTCACCCTATCTTTTCTGTATAAACATGCCAATCAGTGATTGGTTTTCATGTTTATATCTTTATTTTTTTATTTATTATTATTATTATTATTATTATTTTTTTTTTTCAAAAGAGAAATGCTTCAGAAAATTTAATCAAGTTGATGAAGAAGAGAGACTCTTCTTCATTAACTTCACATCATTGTCTCCTTGGAACTTCCTGACAAACTCTTCTCTTGAGAGTGGCTTGTGGTATAGCTTCAGTCTATGGCCATTCACAAGAAAAGTGACCTCCTCTTCATCTATAGTTCTGATTTTTACTGCCCCATTATCAAAAATTCGAACAATTTCATATGGCTTAAGCCAATGTGTCTGAAATTTCCCTTGAAAATCCTTGAATTTTGAATCAAACAAGAGAGACCAGTCACCCTCTTTAAATTTCTTCTCCTTGATGTACTTGTCATGCCATCTAGCCCTTTGTTGTTGGACTAGACTTGTTTTCTGAACTGCATCTTGTCTGATCTCATCCAATTCATTAATTTGCTCCAGTCTATGCTTTTGTGCCTCCGTTAGATCAAGTCCTAGCTGAACTGCCATCTCGAATGTTTGAATTTGGAACTCTATAGGAAACAAAACTTGCTTTCCATAAACAAGCTCATAAGGAGTATGGCCTGTTGTGTTTCTCCATGTAGTTCTATAGGCCCACAAGGCTTCAGGAAGCCTATCTACCCAATCTCTTCTATGTAGATGAACAGTCTTTGTTAGGATTCCTTCAATGATTTTATTAGTGGATTCCACTTGACCATTTGCTTGTGGATGATAAGGAGTAGATGTTCTATGTCTGATTTTGTACTTCTCCATCATTTGCTCCACTAGCCTTGATGTAAATTGAGTTCCTTGATCTGTAACAATTTCCCTTGGGACACCAAAACGAGTAAAAATATCCTCAAAAAGAAAAGTAACTACAGATGATTCATTAGCAACAAGTAATGGTTTAGCTTCTACTCACTTAGTAACATAATCAGTGCAAACTAATATGTATTTCTTTTGTCTTGATGGAGGACTAATAGGTCCTACAAAATCCAAGGCCCATTTTTCAAAAGGTTCAATGTGTACCTGAGGTTGTAATGGCATCTCACCCGAAGGAGAAGGTTTCCCTACCCTTTGGCAACTGTCACACCTTTTGACATATTCCCTTGCATATTTAAACAAAGATGGCCAATAATATCCTAAGTTAAGGATCTTATAGGCTGTCCTCTTATCTGCAAAGTGTCCGCCACAAGGTTCATCATGACATGCCTTGAGAATTTCTGGCATCTCATCTTCACGAACACACCTTCTAATAATCAAATCTGGACCTGTCTTGTACAACTCATTAGCGACCCATGAATATCTTGCACTATCATTAATGATTTTTCTTTTATCCCTTGCATTCATAATTGAAGGAAATTTTTCTGAAACTAAATAATTGGCAATATCAGCAAACCATGGAGTTTGAGTAGAGATTGCAAAAAGATATTCATCAGGAAATTGATCTTCAACCGAAGTGTCATCTTTGACATTTTGAATTCTAGACAGGAAATCAGCCACAGTGTTTTGTTTTCCGTGTGCCTATCTAGAATAGTAATGTTGTACCTTGCAATAATAACAACTATCTTATAACTCGCCATTAGTAATTGATTTATTCATTAAGTATACCATGCAAGGTAATGATCACAGACTAAAAGTTTCATAGCCTGTTATATAGTGTCTAAATTTGTTTGCTACATTTAACAAATGTGCCTAAAATCCTTTTCTTTGCCATGGCAAAGATAGCTTAACTGGGCAGAGTCAATTTTTACCGATATAGTAGATGGCATAAGGAATCAAGTCTTTTTGTCCCAATACTGCTCCTAGAGCTGTATCTGAGGCATTTGTTGAAATATGAAAAGGTAACTTCCAATTAGGTCCCCTTAAAATAGGTGCTTCAGAAATTTTTGTTTTCAGGGTCTCAAAGGCTAACTGGCAGTTAGAACTCCATTTGAATTCACAGTATTTGGTAAGTAATTTGAAGAGTGGAGATGCTATCTTGGTGAAGTTTTCTATAAATCTTCGATAATAGCCCGTAAATCCTAGAAAACTCCTAACATCTTTTTGACAACTTGGAATAGATAAGTTAGATATGACTTCAACTTTTGACTCATCAACTCTAATCCCATCCCCTGAAATGTGATGCCCTAAAACAATACCTTCAGTAAACATCATGAAACATTTTTCATGACTAAGTGAAAGGTTTGCTTCTTGACATCTCTTTAATACTTTTTCCAAGTTTTCTAAAGCTTCTTAAAATGTGTTTCCATAAATCGTGTGTTTGCCCATGTACACCTCATGCTACCCATTCTCGTATCAGAAAAATTTCCTTAATAATCGTCTTTGAATGTTGCGGCATTGTCAGTCCCAAATGGGTGATTTCGTAGGCATAGGTACCCCATGGACAAGTAAATGTGGTCTTATCTTGATCTTCAGGTGCTACCTGAATTTGATTATAGCCACTAAAACCATCCAAAAATGAAAAGTACTTTTTACCTGCTAATGTATCGAATACCTGATCAATAAAAGGCAAAGGAAAGTGATCCTTCAAAGTTGCTTTGTTCAATTCCCTGTAATCAATGCATACCCTCCATTTACCATTCTTTTTAGGTACTATAACCAAAGGAGAAACCCATCGGCTATCTGAAATTGGATAAATGAAGTTTACATTGAGTAATTTTTGGAGCTCTTGTTTCACTATCTTCCTAAGATTTGGATTCATCTGTCTCTGAGGTTGTCTGATTGGTTTACAATTTTCCTCTATGTAGATGTGATGAGTGCAAGTCTTAGGACTTATCCCTTTCATATCAGTGTACTCCCATGCATATGCAGAAGAATGTCTCTGTAATATCTTGACTAACTCTTTTTGTTGAGATTTTTCTAGGTTCTTGTTTATGTTCAAGGTTTTGCCTGGAAAAATTTCACTTGTGGAGCTGCCAAATTTGTCCATAGAATGAAGAGACATCTGCCTAGATGACAAGAACTTAATATTGGATCCCTCTTGAAATGATTCTTGTTTGTGTTCTAGAGAGGATTCAAAATTTTCTAGAGTATTCAGAATTTGATTATCTTCACTAATTTCTGAAATTGTGAAGAGAGGTTGTAAATCTTCTTCATCCTCTATCCATTGAGTATCATCTAAATCTGTAATTGTCCTAGCCGGAGGATACAAAGTGAATTTCTTAGTTGAACTACCATCAGAGATGTACATATCACCAGATCTACAACTAATGAAAGCATCAGCTGTAGCTAACCAAGGTCTCCCTAATATAATAGGATGTCCTCCTAGATTATTCTTAGGAGTTAGAATCATAAAATCCACAGGGTATTCCCAAGAATCAAGGGACACTGGAATGTCTTCTATTACCCCATTAGGTTTAATCACAGACCTGTCTGCTAATTGTAATAACGTAGGTGTAAAGAGAAGATTAGGAAGTTTTAGTTTGTCCATGATTTGTCTACTCATGATATTCATTGCTGCTCCTAAATCAATGAGTGTGTTTTGGATCTCAATTCCATTGATGTGAATTTTAACAACTGGATTTCCTGGGTCTAGATACTTTGGAATAGCAATCTTTCCCATCATAATGTCTGCTATTTGTCCAACCAGTTGAATTTTCTTGGTTTCTCTTATTCTTTTTCTTGTTGTCTTCATACTCAACTCCTTTATTGTTTTGGCTAAAATTGAGATTTCCTTGATGGTTTGCAATAATGGAATTTTAATGCAAACATTTATCAATTCATCTAAGAAATCATAATTAGGCACCATGATTTGTTTTTCTACACCTCTATCAATTTGTAATCTTTCCGGAAAGGGAGGTATAGAAGTAGATGTAGATGGTTGCTCTAATACAGGAGTTAGATTTATTGAATCTTTTTGTTTTAGTTTTTCAGTGTTTTGCCTTGAAAGGATATACCTTCAAGACTTTTATTCACCCGTTGTGAGTCTTCCTCAGAGTATTATCTTGTTTCAGATGATCGAAGGCATAAGTTTCTTTCAAGTATCCTCTGCACCTAAGAACATCACTAAGGTCTAAAGGAGTAATTAAATAAGTTGGAAACTATTGGCCTTCTATCATGTATGTGTTCTGAGGATTTTTATTGTTGGGGTTTGGTATGGGTTGAGCAGGCAACTGATTTGATTTTTGAGGAAATGGTAATGGAAGTGGTTGATTTTGATGTGGTAGGTTCTGATGATGTTGTTGAAAATTTTGTTGAGGATTTTGAGGAGAAAAATGTGGGTATGGTGGATAGGATGGTGGATACTGATATTACTGAGAGTATCTTCCATAGGGACTTTGTGCTCCTTGTGTCCTACCTTGAGATTGATTTTGAAATTGGGGCCAAGGTTGTCACAAGAATTCCAAGGTGGAGGTTGATTATACATTTGATCATGGAATCTCATGGTTCGAGATCCTCGCTGTTGTCTTCTAGACAAAGCGGGTAGATTCTTGTTAACGTAGGAGCTTATCGAAAACTTCTTTCTTGAGGAATTGAAGAGAAGGACACCCTTGGTCTCTGTTGCTTCTCGTAACAAATAACACAAAGGTTTCTACAACTTTGACCTAGAGGACACTCTCTCAAGGCATGTTTCTTCCTGTATTTGGGACAAAAGATTGCCAAGGCATCGTATCTGCACTTTGCTTGTTTTTAGATTCCTTTGAGGGTGTCTATTTGTTCACCAAGACTCCCTAAGATGTCAGATTTAAAATCATCAAGCATGTGTCCTATTTCTCATCTACTTACTGTCCCAGAAGCAGATTTACTTGCTCTTGCAAGAGCAGGATCTCTTGGACCTTTGACAGTTTTGGATTTCCCTCTGGAAAGGTTGATACATAACTCAGATATTTCATGTAATGTGAGTTGTGATATATCCCCTTTTCCCATCATGTTAAGGATATCCAACCATTCATCCCTAATGGTTTTCAACAAAAGAGATTTTAAAGTGTCTTGATCTAGGTTTTCCATTTGTGCCCTTTTTATGTTGTATTTAAATCTTTCCAACAAATCTTCTAAGTTTTCATCTTCTTTTGTAACATCTTGAACACTTCTTCCTTATGATTAACCGGCATACAATAATCCAAGTATCTCTCTAGAAATTCTTGTTTCATGTCTTCCCATGTTCTAATGGAACTACTGTTTAAACTCATAAACCATTTCAATGCTGCTCCCTTCAGAGTCGAAGGAAATAATTTCAATTTTTGAGCATCTTGAAGGTAGTCATAAGTCCTACACAGTACTTCAAATTCGAATAAGAAAGTTTCAGGATCCTCAGTTTTAAGTCCATAGAAGTTCGGAAGGACAGAAGGTGAAATGTTTTTCATGGTTGTATTGGTTTCTTCATCGAGTATAGGGAACCCAAAAGAGCTTCCTATTCTACCTCTTCCTCCATCTGCACCTCTACCTCCTCTTCCTCCTTCTCCTCTACCTCTACCTCTACCTCCTCCAAATAATGTGTGTTCTCCATTAACAACTCCTCCTCCTCCTTCTTCTGCCATGGTTGACTCTCCTGTGGAAGTAGAAAAGTTTGTATCCTCAACAAGAGTTTTTGGATCCTCTTCTATGGCAGGTTCAGTGGATGAAGTGGAAGGTTTCTCTAATGGAATAGGTTACCTTAGATCTTCTAGAAGTCCAGGATCAGTAAAGGATGGAAGATGGGTTTGAGTTGAAGGTGTACTAGCTCTGGATCTAGATGAAACAAGTGGTGTTCTAGATGTCAAACTTCTGCCTCTGCTGCTTATAAATTTTCCCCTTGAATCTCTCTCCCTACGCATAAAATTGTTTTTGGATGCTAAGAAACAAAGGTTACCTAGTTTTCACTTCCCCGGCAACGGCGCCAAAATGTTTGGTCTCAATCTAGTCTCCTAAACTGAGCTCATTTAATTGTCAACCAGGATTTGTAAACTGCTGAAGTGAAGTGTACCATATGTACCTAGGTGCTTGTTTCCTAATGCGTTGTATGTGGTGTTTTGTGATTTTTTTGGTCTTTTGTGATGATTTATGATGTTTTTGGTCTTTTGGTGATTTTTATGTTCACAATGGAAATGTCTAGAAAACTAATGGAAAGGAGTTGGTGGTCAAAACAAAGTTAAGCCTAATGTATGGAATGGAAAATGCAATTGGAAACACTGAAGCAGAATCTGAACTATGACTAAATAAAAGCAAAAGCTTGATAATGACTTTTTAGGCAAATGACACAAAATAAACTTGAGAAATGATCACTAAATATGCAAATCCTCTAACTAAACAGTTAAACACTAATCTTACCATGATGCAACATTTTGTTCTAAGCTCCTCTATTCTATGACTAATTCCTAGTTCTATTCTGCAATTTAATTGAATATCACAGAACCTTTACTCAAAGAGTTATTGGTTTCTTTTTCAAAGTAGTTCTTTTGAGGAAGACCTCTGTTTATAAAATGATGAGGAGATTGCAGAGAGATTTCAGACCTTATAGTGATGTTGTCTTCTGTTCCTATGGGTATGGATCATTTGTAGTTTTTAGAACAAGAAGATGTTTGTGAATAATGAAGGTTGTCTTGTTAATCCTAACAACTAAAGTAATCTATTGTGCAAAGGATGACAATGTGAATATGAGATGCAAGTGCAATGAGTTAATCTAAGAATAAACCTAAGATGCTACTAAACTAGAACAATGTTGAACTATAAGTCATCATCAAACTTGAAACAAAGTAACTGAACATGAATTAAATGCAAATGAAACTCTGGAGCATTCTAACTGTACTAACATGCATTAATCTACAAAGTTACACAATCTGTTTGTTCATCATCAGTGATATTTTGGAAGAGTTCCTTCTTTTGGAAGGGGTAGAACAATTCTGACTGTGTAATTGTATGCAATTGAAAGCAAATGAACTGAAAGCAAATGAAAAACTAAGTTATCACATCCATACCCTACTCGTCATTATGATGTCTTGGGCAAGCATTTAAGAGTGAGATCAGAGATGATACTTAGTAAAAACACATAATTAAATCATTCATTATCATAGTCATGTCTTGAACTTCTTAAGGATGTCTTGGAAGAATTTCTTCTTGTGGAAGAGTGATTAGAACAAGTGTAACTGTGATAGTGAATAGCAAAAGCTACAACTAATTCCTACAGTACTATAGCTATTCATCATTCATCATTATAATCTGTTGGGAGAATGTCTTCTTGTGGAAGAACTGGAATGAATATAACTACAGTAGCGAGTTAAAACAAATACAAATTCAACTCCTAATCCTACAATACCATAGTCATTCAACATTCATCATTTTAATCTGTTGGAATAATGTCTTCTTGTGGAAGAGCTAGAACGAATATGACTACAGTAGCTAGTTAAAACAACTACAAATTCAACTCCTATCCTACAATACCATAGTCATTCAACATTCATCATTTTAGTCTGTTGGAAGAGTGTCTTCTTGTGGAAGAGCTAGAATGAATACGACTACAGTAGCTAAAACAAAACAACTACCAATTCAAATGCAAAACGTAAAGGCAGCTAGGAAAACTTATCTAATTTACGCAACAGAAATCCGTGCAAGAGGCAGGGGCCCTCTACCACTTGACGGCATTCAACTCCAAATTAAATCACGCCTTCAAAATAACTTTGTCTGCTCCATTAACGATGCAATAGTTTGAACATAATACTCTGCGTCTTTAAGGACGTAACACGGAGTTTTAACAAAATCTAGCAGCAAATCTAATATGAAATCTCTAACTTAGCTCTCGGTCTCCCAAGAGTTTATAAAGCAAATGCACGTAAAAATAATTACAACAATTTAGGAACAATGTCTTTCCTAATCCAAATCACGTTAGAACTCTTTGAAGTGGCTGCGTGAAGAAGAAAAGACATCTGGACTGAAACAGTCCTAGTAGGAGTCTTCCTTCATAAATGTGTTTCCCACGTGCATAACCGTACCCATAATCCATTTCTTCCTCCATGACGAGCAACTAACCATGTAGACACGACGTGGATCATGCCCATATGCGGTTTTTCTCAAGAGGCCACCTGGAACATACTCAAACATGAAGGTAGCTGCAGAATCGCCGGTTAGCTACGGAATGTCTGCATTCTGCAGCTAGTTCCGGTCAAAATGCTTAACAATTGAAAAAATCACAAAATTCAACAAGTCAGTCATGTAAATAATTCTATAAGTAATTTTAACTATATTTATTGATCAATTGGGTTTAAGATAGAAATGGACAAGGGAAAATGAGGTAAAATGAGGTGAAGGAAAGCACAATTTTGAGGCTCAACATACCCCCACTGTTGTCTCTTTGCATGTCCTCATGCAAATTATCCTATGAATTTAGAGGCTTCTGCAAGGACATCTAATCCCCTTCTTCTCCTTTGTCTGGAAGCTAGAGGTCTTCTGGGTTTCCTGATAACAAGTTTGAACCTGAGGTTGGTGAGTGCCCTGATCAGCTTTTTGTTCCTTGTCTTCAACTTCTCATTGGTCCTCTCCACTTTGTCTATATGCAGGGATAAGGTTGACTTCATATCAGTCTTGAGCTTGATTTGATCTTTGAGAATTTCATTCTCATTTTTGATGTGTCTATTCAGCAATTCTAACTCATATCTATCCCTTCTTAATATATCAATTTCAGACAGTGGAGGACTGGGGGTTCTCTCTCTGCTTTCTGAAGTTGTCCTCTCTAAAGTTTCCACATAATCATAAATTTCCTGTTGAGCAGGATCAATTTCAGGGGTTCCTTCATAAAAATCCTCTTCATCATCCTCTTCAATGGGTGTTTCTTCATCTTCTATATTGATTACCCCTGTTTGTTTGATTAGTGTTTTCTTTAGTTTTCCCTTTAATCTGTGGCTTCTCCTAGGCTGAGAGGATCCCTCTCCTTTCTCTGTGGCAGATTCCTTGATTATCTTCTCTTCCTTAAGTTGCCTCTTGATTCGAGTCAACTTCTCTAAAATGATTTCCTCACTGCTCTCTTGGACTGGTTTGTCAATTTCAACTTTTGAAGCCCTCCATTTCCTACTTCTCTTTGTAGGCTGTGGTTCAGGTGATGATTCTTTTTCTTCTTCAAAATGATTTCTTATTAAGAAATCATCCCATGTATCATTTGTTTTAGCTAGATGATGTTCAATCAAGATTTTGACCAAACCATGATGATACAGGGTTGTCTCTAAAAATTGAACTCTTCTCTGAACACAGGAAGCCATCTTCTTCAGACTTTGAAGCAAGAAATATGGTAGGTTTAAATCTTCTCCCAGAAAATGCATCATTAGTATAATGTGGTAGACATAAAATGTCCCATATCTACCCTCACATGTAACAATTTTTTGTAAAAGAAGTAGTATGTTTCTCCATTTGCTTTTCAATGCAGTACTGGGAATTCCTTTCTTGAATACACTAACATCCATATTTGGTGATTTTAAATTTTGTTTCCAGGAGTCATTGTGGAATTCCCTATTTTTA
This sequence comes from Pinus albicaulis, assembly GCA_034641835.2. Lineage (NCBI taxonomy): Eukaryota > Viridiplantae > Streptophyta > Pinopsida > Pinales > Pinaceae > Pinus > Pinus albicaulis. The sequence continues at coordinate 1,566,549,711 of CM076582.1, forward strand.
AACCATCTCTCCCCAGTTCTGGACAATCCTGTAGCCTCTGCAATAAAAACTTCAGTGACAGTAAACTTGACATCACCTACTTCAACTTCGGTTCCTTGAAATGATCTGGCAAATGTTTTAGTGACTTCCTTATGGAAGCCATTAAATTTTTCCAAAAATTGAAGCCATCCTATTTGTTGTAACATTTCCTTGCATTGTGGGTAACCTTCTAAATATTTTGAACCCACAAGTTCAGTCCTTACAATTAAACCCATGATTTTTCAATATCAAATTAATACTCTTCTACCCACAAAACAATGTCTTTCACTTTCGGATTGAAATGACTTCAAGCTCTAAATGAAAATGGCTTCAATTTTGGAATGACATACCTCTGATTGATAATGACAAATGCCTTCAAAACCTTGAACTGATATGCTTCTGTTGACAATTGAATTTTGAAGTGATTTGCCTCTGTTTGATAATGAAAAATGCCTTTGAAACCTCGGACTGATATGCTTCTGTTGACAATTGAATGTCGGAGTGCTATGCCTTTGTTTGATGATGAAAGCAGTTTCAAATTTCGAGCTGAAATGTCTTTGATTGAAAATGGCAGATGGCTTCAAATTTCTTTTTGTGCAATACCTCTGGCTCTTAGTAGCAAAAGACTTACACTAAAACAAAACAAAATCTAGACTATGTATGGCACCTAAGAACAGAGAATGCTAATTCACAGATTGCAAAACTTGTCAAAAAAAAAAAACTCATAACATGAACTCAATCCAATTCATTTCATTAGAGGTATGTTGGAACAACTTGAGAAAATGATAAGTTGATGTAATGAGGTTATTCTAAGCAAACAACAACTTACAATATCACAGAGAAAATCTCATCCATGGTTATAAATTTGTTGGAACACGTTAAGAAAAGATTGTCTGCAACATAGTAAGGAACTCTATGCTAAATTAACTTTTAACACTAAAATTAACCCATTTTGCAACTCAAAATGTTATTGTTAAGCCTCATTCAAGGGTTAGAGATCTCTTAGAAAATCTTTGGAAAGGGCTGTTTGCAAAATTATGAGAAATTGCAGAACAGTCAAGACTTCAAAATGATACTACTAATTATTTTCCATATGATAATGATGTATCAATAGAGATTAAGAACAAGAGCAGTTTGTAAATAATGAAGGCCTTTTAAGTCTAATTTAACAGGGTTAAAATGCAATTAATAAAAACTTGAAATACAATGAACAGAATTGAACTAATATGCAATTAGCCTTCGAAATACTACAACTCTATCTCATTCAGTGTTAGTAATATTTTGGAACAATTCATGAGAACAAGATTGACTGCACTATTCGATGTAAGTGAGCATAAAACATGAAGTTCAGAAAGCTGCCTAAATTAGGAACGAAACAGAGATAAAGTCACTTATCTATAAAATATGCACAAAGCCTTTCAAACAGTAGGGGCCCTCTACCATCGGATTGGCACACAAATCTCCTCAAGATTGCTTCAGATCATGCATTAAAGTGATACTTCTTTCATTAAAGGAAAACACTTCAAAAATAGAGTATTACAGTCTTGGACAACTTAACAACAAAACATCAACTAGCTAACTGTCTCTCGGTTCACCGAGTTATTTTTATAAGCAACATACATAACTGCCATTGAGAAGAAATAGGGATAAGTGTCTTTTTCAATTAAAGTCGAATTAGAACTCCTGTTGAGGCCTCGTACTTTGCTAAAGACATCTGTAGAGTCCTTGTCCTGGTAGGAATCTACTTCTTAGTTTTGGTTTCCTCCACGTGCATAACCACTTGCAAATTTTTTCTCAGACTTCGTAGAGGGCAAGGAATGATGTAGGTGAGTTCTGGAAATCAACCATATGCTTTTTTCCTTTAAGTGACACCTGTAACCTGTGTGAACATAAAGATAGCTGCGGAACAGGCGACTAGCTACAGAATGGCTGCATTATGTAGCTAAGTCTAGTAAAAAATTACTACAACAACAAAACCACAAAAGTATAGTAAGTCAGTCATTGTATGTATTCTTAAAGTGACTTTAATCAATCCTATTGATATTTTAAGCCTATAACTGATAAAGGACAAAGGAAATGAAGTGAAATTTGGTGAAAGAAAAGGACATCTTTGGGGCTCAACATACCCCCACTGCAAAGCTTTTGCATGTCCTCATGCAATCAATCCATGTATTCTGAAACTTCTGCTAGGACATCTAACTTCCTTTTTCTGTTTTTCTTGGTGTTCAATGGCATCCTAGGCTTCCTTATGACCAATTTGAACCTCAGGTTTATAAGTGCCCTGCTCAACTTTTTATTTTTTTTCTTCAGCTTCTCACTAGCCTTGTACAATTTTTCCATTTGCAGAGAGAGAGTTGTGTTCATGTTGCTTTTCAGCTCGACTTGTTCCCTTAAAATCTCATTTTCATTTTTTATGTGCCTATTGAGTACTTCCAGTTCATATTTATCTCTTCTCAACACTTCAATGGAAGACTCTTGTGGGCTAGGAGTTCTTTCTCTGTTTTCTGAGGCTCTCTTTTCCAATGACTCAACATAATTATAAATTTGTTGTTGTGCTGGGTCTACCTCCGGAGCTCCTCTATCAAGATCCTCTTCGTACTCATACTCAGGAGATCTTTTAGTTGGTGTTTCTTCATCCTCAATATTTATGATTCCCGTTTGCTTAACCCCTATTTTCTTCAATATGCCTCTAAGCCTATGGCTTCTTCTTAGTTTAGATGGTCCCTCACCCCTCTCCTTGGCATAATTTCTTATTATCTTCTCATTTTTAAGCTGTTTCTTAATTTTAGCCAATTTTTCAGAGATAATCTCCTCACTGTCCTCTTGTATGGATTTACTAGTTTTAATTTCAACAGATTTGGAAATTTTCCCTCTCCTGCTTCTTCTTGCAAGTTTGCCTTCAGATGGAGTTTCTTTTGGTTCTTCAAAGTGATTCCTCAAGAGGAACTCATCCCAATTGTCTCCTACCTTTCTCAAATGATGCTCAATTAGGATTTTAACTAGGCTGTGGTGATACAAGGTGGTTTCTAAGAATTGAATCCTTTTTTGTACATTAGAAGCCATCCTCTTTAGGCTATGGGGTAAGAAAAAGGGTAAATTGATTTATTCATCTAAGAAATGCATCATAAGCCGAATATGATAAACATATAGGGTGCAAAACCTCCCTTCACAAGTTATAAACTTTTTCAGAATTAACAGCATATTTCGCCACTTATTCTTTAAGGCTGAACTAGGAATGCCTTTCTTGAAAACTGAGATATCCATACCTGGTGTTTTGAGCATTTGCATCCATGCTTCATTGTGAAATTCCTTGTTTTTGAACCATCGTTCACCTTGCCTTGGTAATTATGCTGCTTCTGCAATGAAGGATTCTGTGATAATGAACTTGACATCACCTATTTCAACTTCTGACCCGTTGAAGGACGGGGAAAATGTCTTGGTAACCTCCTTATGGAATCCATTGAAAATTTCCAAAAATTGTAGCCACCCAACCTACTGTAACATTTCTCTAATATATGGGTAACCCTCTAAGTATTTGGTTATGATTGGTTCGGATCTTACAATGAGTCCCATGACTTTTTCTCAATCTTCAATTTACTGCTTCGTAACTGTTCTCCTATTCAAGATAAAAATGGCTGTAGAAGGTTATTTTCACCCCAAAGATGACTTCTTTGTTTTGCAGACAGGAATTGGCTACAGAAAAAATGACTTGAAGTGGTTATGGAATGAGTGAAATACGGTGAGGGTAAATTACACGAAAAATGAGTTTGAGAGCTGTCATGGAGTGAAAGACCGCGGAAAAATCTCGTGATAATTTCAAAATCATCACTGAATACTTCGGGTTAGTGACGTGACCTAATAGGTCACTTCAAGTACTAACCGTTAATTTTTAATAAATGATGATTTGACATGGCGAAATGGAAGGGATTGTCCATGAATTTTATGATAGGCTTGATAGGCTTGATCAATACGAATAATTAAAATAACTTTATGAAACATACATATAACTTAACCTGCTATAAATTTCATAATCTGTCATCATAATAATTTCACAAGTTACCTTAGTCCTTCTTTTGATCTTTGTGGTTTCTAATATGCTTTGTCTTCCTTTGAAAATCATTGATCTTTTAGTCTTCATAATCCCTTTGATTTTGCTTGTTGTCATAGGTGTGCAGGATCAATTTGCTGCTGAACAAGTGGTTGCTGGATAGTTCACTGAAGGATATCTGGCTGCAGAATGCCTAGTTGCAGAATATACCTGTAAAAGCTTTGAAACATGGAATGAAATGATTTGAAACATGGATGGAATGTAGTATGAAATGAAATAAAATGGATCATGAAATATGGTGGAATGAAGCATGAATGAAGTGAAATATGATGAAATGAAATGGATCATAAATGTGAAGTGGAATGAAATATGAAAAGTGGCCTACAATTTATGATTTGTAATACTCAATTGCAGAAAGAGATCAAATTTGAAATAAAAATGAGATGGTCCATGAAATGGAGTGAATGAAGTATGGATGAATGGAGTGAATGAAATATGAATGAAGTGAGATATGATGGAGTGAAATGGATCATAAGTGGAATGTACTATGGAAAGTGGGACTGCACTTATGATTTTATGATAATTTCTTGCAGGAAAAGAACAATTTTGAAAAGGTAAAGTGTCAGAAAGATTCTGATTTTCACTTTATTTTTTCTGTATAAACATGCTAATCAATGATTAGTTTTCATGTTTTTTTTTTTTTTTATCATCTGATTTCAGAAAATACAATTAATTTGATGAAGAAGAAGGATTCTTCTTCATTAACTTCACATCACTGTTCTCTTGAAATCTCTTGACAAATTCTTCTCTTGAAAGTGGCTTATGATACAGTTTCAATCTATGACCATTTACAAGAAAAGTGACCTCATCTTCATCTATTGTCCTAATTTTTATTGCTCCATTGTCAAAAAATTTCACAATTTCATATGGCCCAAGCCAATGTGTTTGGAATTTACCTTGAAAATCTTTGAACTTTGAATCAAACAAGAGGGCCCAGTCACCTTCTTTGAATTTATTTTCCTTAATGTACTTATCATGCCATCTAGTCCTTTGCTGTTGGACTATATTTTTTCTCTGGACTGCATCCTGTCTGATCTCATCCAATTCATTAATCTGCTCCAATCTGTGCTTTTGTGCTTATGTTAGATCAAGTCCTAGCTGGACTGCCATTTTAAAAGTTTGAATCTGAAACTCTATGGGAAACAAGACTTGTTTTCCATAAACAAGTTCATAAGGGGTATGACTTGTTGTGCTTCTCCATGTAGTTCTATAGGCCCACAAGGCTTCAGGAAGCCTGTCTGCCCAATCTCTTCTATGTAAATGAACAATCTTTGTTAGGATCCCTTCAATGACCTTATTAGTAGATTCCACTTGGCCATTTTCTTGTGGATGATAGGGAGTATATTTTCTGTGTCTGATTTTGTACCTCTCCACCATTTGTTCCACTAGCCTTGATGTGAATTGAGCTCCTTGATCTGTAACAATTTCTCTTGGGACACCAAAACGAGTAAAAATATCCTCAAAAAGAAAATTAACTACAGATGTTTCAGTAGCAGAAAGTAATGGCCTGGCCTCTACCCATTTGGTAACATAATCAATGCAAAATAATATATATTTCTTTTGTCTTGATGGAGGACTAATAGGCCCTACAAAATCTAAAGTCCACTTCTCAAAAGGTTCAATATGTACCTAAGGCTGTAATGGCATCTCACCTGAAGAAGAAGGTTTCTCTACCCTTTGGCAACTGTCACAGCTTTTGACATACTCTTTAGCATCTTTAAAAAGGGATGGCCAATAGTATCCTAAATGAAGGACCTTATAAGCTATCATTTTATCAACAAAGTGTCCGCCACAAGGTTCATCATGACATGCCTTGAGAATCTCAGGCATCTCATCTTCTCGAACACATCTCCTAATGATAAAGTTTGGACCTGTTTTGTATAACTAATTAGCAACCCATGAATATTTTGCACTGTCATAAATGATCTTTCTTTTGTCTCTTGCATTCATTATTGAAGGAAATTTCCCTGAAACTAAATAATTAGCAATGTCAGCAAACTAAGGAGTTTGAGTAGAAATTGCAAAAAGATATTCATCAGGGAATTGATCTTCAACTGGAGTATTGTATTTAATGTTTTGGAGTCTAGATAGGAAATCGACTACTCTATTTTGTTTCCCAAGCCCATCTAGAATGGTAATGTTGAATTCCTGTAAAAGAAATAACCATCTTATGACTCTGCCATTAGTAATTGATTTGTTCATTATATATTTAATTGCAGAGTGATCTGTGTGAAAAAAAGTCTCATAGCTTGTTATATAGTGTCTAAATTTATTTATGGCATGAACAAACACTAAGAACTCTTTTTCAGTTACAATATAATTTAACTCTGAAGGAGTCAAATTTTTACTTGTATAGTAGATGGCATAAGGAATCAGGTCTTTTTGTCCCAATACTGCTCCTAAATCTGTATCTGAGGCATCTGTTGAAATATGAAAAGGTAATTTCCAGTTAGGTCCCCTTAAAATAGGTGCTTCAGAGATTTTTGTTTTCAGGGTCTCAAAGGCTAAATGGCAATCAGAATTCCACTTGAATTCACAGTCCTTGGTAAGTAATTTGAAAAGTGGAGATGCTATCTTGGTGAATTTTTCTATAAACCTTCGATAATATCCTGTAAATCCTAGAAAAATCCTAACATCTTTTTGACAACTTGGAATAGATAAGTTAGAGATGACTTCAAATTTTGACTCATCAACTCTAATCCCATCCCTTGAAATGTGATGCCCCAAAACTATTCCTTCAGTAAACATCATAAAACACTTCTCATGACTTAGTGAAAGATTTGCTTCTTTACATCTCTTTAAAACTTTTTCCAAGTTTTCTAAGGATTCTTCAAATGTGTTTCCATAGACTGTGAAATCATCCATATATACCTCTACACAATCATGTATTAGATCTGAAAATATTTCTAGTACTGCCCTTTGAAATGTTGCAGGTGCGTTGCATAGTCCAAATGGCAATACTCGGTAAGCATAGGTACCCAAAAGACAGGTAAATGTGGTTTTGTCTTGATAGTCAAGTGCTACTTGAATTTGATTATAACCACTAAACCCATCTAAAAATGAGAAGTACTTTTTGCCAGCTAATGAATCTAACACCTGATCTATGAAAGGTAGGGGAAAATGATCTTTAAGAGTAGCTTTGTTTAATTCCAGGTAGTCAATACATGCCCTCCATTTACCATTTTTCTTTGGCACAATACCAAAGGAGAAATCCACTAACTATCTGAAATGGGATAGATAAAGTTGACATATAACAATTTCTGCAATTCTTCTTTAACAATCTCCCTAAGGTTTGGATTCATCCGTCTCTAAGGTTGTCTGATTGGTTTACAATTTTCCTCTATGTAGATATGATGAGTGCAAGTCTTAGGGCTTATCCCTTTCATATCAGTGTACTCCCAAGCATATGCAGAAGAATGTCTCTGTAATATCTTGACTAGCTCTTCTTGTTGAGATTTCTCTAGGTTCTTGTTTATGTTTAAAGTTTTACCTGGAAATATCTCAATTATAGAGCTGCCAAATTTATCCATGGAGTAAAGAGACATCTGTATTGATGATAAAAACTCAATGTTGGATTCTTCTTGAAATTGTTCATGTTTGTATTCCGAAGAGGATTCAAATTTTTCTAAGGTATTCAAAATCTGGCTATCTTCACTAATTTCTGAAATTGTGAAGAGAGGTTGTATGTCTTCTTCATCCTCAATCCATTGAGTATCATCTAATTCTGTAATTGTTTTTGTTGGAGGATACAAGGTAAATTTCTTGGTTGAACTACCATCAAAGATGTACATATCACCGGATCTACAGCTAATGAAAGCATCAGTTGTAGCTAACAAGGGTATTCCTAATATAATAGGATGCCCTCCTAGATTATTCTTAGGGGTTAGGATCATAAAATCCACATGATACTCCCAAGAATCTAGGGACACTGGAATGTCTTCTATTATCCCATCAGGTTTGATCACAGATATGTCTGCTAATTGTAATAATGTGGGTGTAAAAAGAAGATTAGGAAGCTTTAGTTTATCTATGATTTGTCTACTCACGATATTGATTGCTGCTCCTAAATCAATAAGTGTGTTTTGGATCTCAGTTCCATTGATGTGTATCTTAACAACTAGATTCCCCGGTCTAGATACTTTGGAATGGAAATCTTACCCATTATGATATCTGCTATTTTTTCTGCCAGTTGAATTTTCTTTGTCTCTTTGATTCTTTTTCCTGTTTTTTTCATGCTCAACTCCTTTATTGTTTTTGCTAGAATTGGAATTTCCTTGATAGCTTGTAATAATGGGATCTTAATACAAACATTTCTCAGCTCATCTAGGAAATCATAATTAGGCACCATATTTTGTTTTTCTACACCACTATCAATTTTTAATATTTCTGGAAAGGGAGGTGTAGAGGTAGATGTTGATGGCTGCTCTAATATAGGAGTTGAAATTATTGGTTCTTTTTGTTTTGATTTTTCAGTGTTTGGGTCTTGGAAAGGTGTGTTCTCTTCAAGACTTTTATTCACCAGTAGAGAATCTTCCTCAGAGTTGTTTTGCTCTTGTATGATTACAAAAGGTTTCTTCTTTTCAAGTATTCTTCCAGACCTAAGTTGAACATCATTAAGGTCTAAAGGAGTAATCAAATAGGTTGGAAACTGTTGGCCTTCTATCATGTATGTGTTCTAAGGATTTTTATTGTTGGGGTTTGGTATGGGTTGGGCAGGTAACTGATTTGTTTTCTGAGGAAATGGTAATGGAAGTGGTTGATTTTGATGTTGTGGATTTTGAGGATTTTGTTGAAGATTTTGTTGAGGAGGGAAATGTGGATATGGTGGATAAGATGGTGGATATTGATAGTACTGAGAGTATCTTCCATAGGGATTTTGTGCTCCTTGTGCCCAAGTTTGAGATTGATTTTGAAATTGGGGCCAAGGTTGCTGCCAAGAATTCCAATTTGGTGGGGGTTGATTATATAGCTGATCATGGAATCCTTGTGTTTGAGGTCCTTGCCAAGGCCTCCTAGAGACAAAATTAAGAGATTCTATGGAATTTGTAGGGGTTTCTTCTTGAAAGACAACTTTAAGACCAGGAAGTGAAGGAAAACTCTTGGTCTCATGTTTTTCTGAACAAATTACTCAAGTCTCTACTACTTTTGCATCCAAAGGGCACTCTCTCAAGGCATGCTTATTTCTACATTTGGGACAAAATATTACTAAGGCATCAGATTCAAATTTTTGCTTGTTTTGTAACTTAAGGGTGTCTATTTTCTCACTAAGACTCCCTAAAATGTCAGATTTGAATTCATCAAGCATATGTCCTATTTCTGCCCTACTTACTGTCCCAGAAGCAGACTTACTCACCCTTGCAAGAGCAGGGTCTCTTGGTCCTTTTATAGTTTTAGATTTCCCTCTTGAAAGGTTGATACATAATTCAGCTATTTAAGGTAATGTGAGCTGAGATATATCCCCTTTTCCCATCATATTAAGGATATATAGCCATTCATACCTAATTGTCTTCAACAAGAGAGCTTTCAAAGTATCTTGGTCTAAGTTTTCCATTTTTTCTCTTTTGATGTTGTAGTTGAACCTCTCTAACAAATCTTCTAGATTTTCATCCTTTTTTTGTAGCATTTTAAACACTTCCTCCTTATGGTTGACTGGCATACAGTAATCCAAATACCTCTCTAGAAATGCATGTTTCATGTCTTCCCATGTCCTAATGGAACTGTTGATCAAACTCATAAACCATTTTAATGCTGCTCCTTTCAATGTTGAAGGGAATAGTTTAAGTTTTTGGGCATCTTGTAAGTAATCATAGGTTCTACATAGGACTTCGAATTCAAATAGGAAGGTTTCAAGATCTTCACTTTTGAGTCCATAAAAGTTTGGAAGGACAGAGGGTGAATTTTTTTTCATAGTTGCATTGGTTTCTTCATATACTATAGGAAACCCAAAAGAGCTTCCCATTTCTCTTCTATCTCTTCCTCTGCCTCCTTCTTCACCTCTACCTCCTTCTCCTTCTGCACCTATACCTCCTTCTCCTCTACGTCTACCTCTACCCCCTCCAAATAGTGTATGTTCTCCATTAAATACTCCTCCTCCCCCTTCTTCTGCCATGGTTGATTCTCCCGTGGAAGTGGAAAAGTTTATGTCTCTAGCAGGGGTTATTGAATCTTCTTCTAGGATAGGTTCAATGGATGGAGTGGAAAGTCTTTCTGATGGAGTATCTGATCTTAAGTCTTTTGGAAGTCTATGATCAATAAAGTATGGGATGTGGGTTTGAGTTGGAGGTGTGCTGCCTCTTGGTCTTGGTGGAACAAGTGGTGTTCTAGGAATCAAGCTTCTGATTCTTATGAATCTACCCCTTGAGTCTCTTTCTCTACGCATTTGATTGTTTTTGGGAGGTAAGAAACAAGGCTACCTAGTTACACTTCCCCGGCAATGACGCCAAAATGGCTAGTCAACTTAGTGTTCCTAAATTGATGTCATAAATTGTCAACCAGGGCTAGTAAATTGCTGAAGTGAATTGCACTATAAGTGCCTAGGTATCTTCTTCCTACTTCATTGTGTTTAATGTTTTCTAGTGTTTTTGGTTTTGTTTTTTTGTGCTAAGAGGAAAGGAAATAAATTTTTGGCAAAGAGAAGTTATTGTACACACTAAAACAGAGCAAAATCTAGACTATGTATGGCACCTAAGAACAAAGAATGTTAATTCACAGATTGCAAAACTTGACAAAAAAAAAAACTAATAACATGAACTCAATCCAATTCATTTCATTATAGGTATGTTGGAACAACTTGAGAAAAGGATAAGTTGATGCAATGAGGTTCTTCTAAGTAAACAACAACTTACAATATCACAGAGAAAATCTCATCCATGGTTAGAAATTTGTTGGAACACGTTAAGAAAATATTGTCTGCAACATAGTAAGGAACTCTATGCTAAATTAACTTTTAACACTAAAATTAACCCATTCTACAACTCAAAATGTTAATGTTAAGCCTAATTCAAGGGTTAGAGATCTCTTAGAGTAGCTTTGGAAAGGGCTGTTTGTAAAACTATGAGAAATTGCAGAACAATCAAGACTTCAAAATGATACTACTAATTCTTGTCCATATGATAATGATGTATCAGCAGAGATTAAGAACAAGAGCAGTTTGTAAATAATGAAGGCCTTTTAAGTTTAATTTAACAGGGTTAGAATGCAATTAATAAAAACTTGAAATACAATGAACAAAACTGAACTAATACACAATTAGCCTTCGAAATACTACATCTCTATCTCATTCAGTGTTAGTAATGTTTTGGAACAATTCATGAGAACAAGATTGACTGCACTATTCGATGTAAGTGAGCATAAAACATGAAGTTCAGAAAACTGCCTAAATTAGGAACGAAACAGAGATAAAGTCACTTATCTATAAAATATGCACAAAGCCTTTCGGATAGTAGGGGCCCTCTACCATCGGATTGGCACACAAATCTCCTCAAGATTTCTTCAGATCATGCATTAAAGTGATACTTCTTTCATTACAGTAAAACACTTCAAAAACAGAGTATTACAGTCTTGGACAACTTAACAACAAAACATCAACTAGCTAACTGTCTCTTGGTTCACCGAGTTATTTTTATAAGCAACATACATAACTGCCATTGAGAATAAATAGGGATAAGTGTATTTTTCAATTAAAGTCAAATTAGAACTCCTGTTGAGGCCTCGTACTTTGCTGAAGACATTTGTAGAGTCCTTGTCTTGGTAGGAATCTACTTCTTAGTTTTGGTTTCCTCCACGTGCATAACCACTTGCAAATTTTTGCTCAGACTTCATAGAGGGAAAGGAATGATGTAGGTGAGTTTTGGAATTAAACCATATGTGTTTTTCCTATAAGTGACACTTGTAACCTATGTGAACATAAAGATAGCTGCGGAATAGGCGACTAGCTACAGAATGGCTGCATTCTGTAGCTAAGTCTAGTAAAAAATTACTAAAACAACAAAACCACAAAAGTATAGTAAGTCAGTCATTGTATGTATTATTAAAGTAAATTTAATCAATCCTATTGATATTTTAAGCCTATAACTGATAAAGGACAAAGGAAATGAAGTGAAATTTGGTGAAATAAAAGGACATCTTTGGGGCTCAACACCTCCGAAGTGCGCGGATATTCTTGGCGACGCAGGGTCTGAATTTACCCTACACAAGTTCCCACGATCTATCATCAAGTCATAAGTACGACAGTTCTGCTCATCGTGTCCCATCGACCGGTAGAACCTGCACCATTGTTGCTTCAGTTCTGGGACATACGCACCTAGTCGAGGGCAATGGTTCGTATCATGTAATCCTGCTACACGACAGTCGTCGCACCACAGAGCAGGTCCGCTCAAGCCTGGTCGTGATAGGATGGGTTCCCAACTTTCTCCTAGGCATACCAGACTAGGTCCTCCCACCTGCATGTAATCTGCCAGTAGAGGGCACGGATCCTTCGTATGGCTAGATACTTGACATCGTATGCACCATATATCTGCGCGACCATCATTTCCTCACTCCTTTCGCAGGTTCTAAATTTCCATATGCATAGCCCCAAGCTGTTCCTGAATTTGCTGTACCCCTACCAACATATCCTCTTTCGGTGCAACTTCTAGTTTCATAGTGACTTCCACAACTTTTTCCTGCGATTCAAAGGTTTGGTGACTCATTGGCGTGTGCAGGTGAGGTAACAGCATAGCGATGAACCATTCTGTATGTTGTCTATCGTCATACTCGAATTCTCCTTCCCTAATTTCTCTCTTCAATCGCTGATCAGCCTCCCACACCGAATCAGATGCACCTTGTTTGAAATCCTTTACTTCTGCTACCAGCTGAGAGTAAGATTTTGGCTTTCAGAATTGTTGCTTCAGAGCGTCTTTGATATCTTGAATAGATGCACTCCCATTCTAGGCAATATATCTCATATACCAGTCCAGTGCTCTATCCTCGAATGCCAGGGACAACTGCGCCCTCTTCACCGTATCGTTTACCACATTTTGCGTAGTCCAGATGGAATATGTAACAAACCAAAAGTGGTCCATATCCTCATCCCCTAACCCCCTGAACGTAGGTATTTTCAGGTGCGCAGCCATATCGCTATTCAGCGGGGGTGGTGGTATGGGCGAGTTCTTACCTTTGTGAGGTCTGGATGGCGGTGTAGCTAGGGGATCTCGCGCAGATAGTTCTTGCAACAAATTATAGGTGGATCTCCCCTCGTTAAGGTTGGTCCAATAGTATTTACCACTGCGCGTTGCGCTTCCGTCTAGATCCGAGGTCATTCAGTCGGTATGACTACACAGAATGCTCTTTTCACACAGTAATATCTTAATCAGCAATGGTAATGTCCTCAGAAATTTTCCCTGGAACCCTTTAAAGAATCATCGTTCAGCCTCAGAGTATGAGACAAACTGATCAATGGAAAATTATGTCACAAATCCTCCTAGCACACTGTCCACCCAGTGATCTACCGTGCGTGTGATAGTATTATCAGTCCTCTCCAGCTGCTGGATCAACTCTGGTGTCCACTGAGTGACTCGTTCATCCTTCCAGCACTTCTGGAACTCTACGAGTCTGGTCAACCACTCTTGAAGCTCGATCAAATATGTCACAAAGAATATTTCGTAGCTTTCTATAAGAATGTACCTATTTTTCCACCTTTCTGCCATTAACTTTTCGCTGCGATTTTAGTTTACCGAAAATTCCTGGATCTGATTTTCGAACCAGTCTTCAATTTCCTTTCTTTTAGGCTTCCAATATTCTCTTTTCATTACCCAATCCGTTTCTCAAGATTCTTTGGGTCCCGGCAACAGAACCATTTTTTGGCTTGAGGGGTCCTAACCCAGGTTCGGAGCTCAAGGTTTGCCAACAAACCCCTGTACTACTGGCCCTTTCGGCATGACCTACTTGCGCAGGTCAAAGTCTCACCCGAAGTAGTATGGGTGGGTGCTGGAACCAGGTTTCCACACCTTGAGAAAGGATAGGTAAGGCAAGCAGAGCTGCGCTAGGCCCTGTGATACCCAGATTACGTTGTTATGCGCAGGGTCAAGTAGGTATCTATTCGCATCCACGTGCGCTAGATCTATAATTATATGCTTTTATGACAATCGTACAGTATTGCATAAACAGAACAGAATAGATCCAGATACAGAAAACACACTTACACAGATCTTCGTAGCTTAAATACAGAAAACGCACAATGCAGTAATTACCAATGATTCACACAAAGAGTACTCACAGATTCAGTTCTCTATCAACCTTTCTTATTCTTCAATTCATCAATTCCTTCTTACAATACCCTTCCTAGCCTGTGCACATAGCAGCAGGGTCTGCACACAACTGGACTTGGATCTCCGTGCACATAGCCAGTAGTGCCAGGAGTCCTTCCCCAAGAACCCAAACAGATAATTTAAACCGTAATTCGCATCAATAGATCTTCCTCTTTCTTACCTTACAATACAAATTTTTCCTCTATTTATAATAATCTAGTCTAGACTTTCCTATGGTCCGCAAACCGTGGTTTTCAGATCCCTGTTTTACCCTTTTACCCATTACAATGCTTTCGGGGCTTTGACCCACCCCAAAACCCCTGGGATAGACTAAATCTAATCAAAAGTATTCAAAATGGACCAGTTTCGCAGCTTGTAGGAGACCCTGTTCCAACACGTATTTTTAACCTCATCCATCTTGATGAAACGTGTCGTGAAGCCCAATTAGCCAATGAAGTGCATAAGAGACGTATAAAGGCGCAATACGACAAAAATGTCCAGCCTTGCATTTTCTCAGAGGGCAACTTGGTCCTTCTTTATGATCAAGAAGCTAATGTAATAGGTACATGGAAATTTGAGCCATTATGGCATGGCCCCTATATTGTCAAAAGAGTTCTTGCCAAGGGTGCCTATGAGTTGGTGGATTATGATGGAATTCCATTGGCACAACCCCGAAATGGGTTTTATCTGAAATGTAACTATGCTTAATCATGAGCGCAGTAATTTTTTGTATTATATTGTATATATATGCTGTTGATTTGCATTCTCTGTCTTAGTTTGTTTTTTAGTTTTTTCTTGATGTTAGTAATCCGCTTTACATTTCATCACAAATTTATGAATCTTTGGAACCATTTTTTGGATATGCTGATGGTGCTAGTCGTAGTACGCAGAATCCGTCCTCTGCAACGTGGACCATTTTCACTCTAAACGACAAGTTAGTGAGTTTTCAAGGGATTTGTATTGGTAGAACGACAAACAATATCACTGAGTATAGCGCGTTGATCGAAATTCTCTCTGATGCCATTTCATTTTTTATTAACCTCATCATTAGAAGCTTAGACTCACACCTTGTGGTATTACAACTTACTAGTGTTTATACTGCTAGAAATCCAACATTGCATCATTTTTTCATAAGAGTTCGACTTTTGGAAATACACTTTGATTTTATTCAATATCAACACATTTCTAGAAACTTGAACACATTTAATAATTCTTTAGCCAATCATGTTTTAGCAAACAATTGCAACACATGTAAAGATACATTCACATAATTGAATAGGATTACACAATAAACGTAGGAAAACACGGAATCAAAGAGATAGATAGTTATAGGTTTTTACAAAAAATTGTGCCCAAGATACATTGGCCATTTGACCTCAAAATCTATGCAACATGTCAAAAGTAAACTAGTGATTCTCATGGTAACATGACATAGATCTAGCTATCCTACACAGTAACTGCATCCAGCGGTTAGGAATGCCTATATTATGGAGTTGCAGTCACATGGGTTACTCTTCGATCCGGCAATCCAGAATCCCGAAGGTCAACCCCTCTATGTGCTGCCGAACCTCAGACAGAGTCTCAGCCATGTCTAAATACTGAAGGACTGCTCTCCTAATAGCTCTCTCTGCTGGATCATTCGCTCCATGCTCTGGTTCCTCCACTGGTTGAACTCGAATAAAATTTGCATTACATTAAAACTTTAGTTTAGTCTCAGGAAAACATAAAAATACAAAAACATTGTATAAACCTTAGAAAAATAAAAAAACATGGTCAAAACATTCTTACCTATTGCACCCCAATGAGCGCCTTCTTGTAAAGCTAAGTCTGGATCTCCTCAGAAACTGACGCCTGCATATGCATACTCATCGATGGAAATAAATTGTCACTTGAACCAGGCAAACAATGCAGTCGAGAACACAATGGATGATTGGCTTGAATTTCTAGCCATTAGTTATACACATCTCTACATCCTCGGATCTCTAGAGTTAGACACACCTAGTGTCACATGCTGATGCTGCATCAGTGGAATATGCTCTAAGGAAAACAAAATGAGGATCGAACCATAATTGAAGTTTTTCTTCCTTCCTCCCTTTGCCTTGTTTAATTGTTCTCTTATCTGAGAAAGTACAGCTTCATACCAGTTGAAGACTATTGGCTCCATACACTCTAGCGCATTTTGCATATGTGATCTATTCGCTACATGTAGTGTAACGATGTCGGAAAGATTTGCGATCGTGAAAAGAATGGTTCTCAAAGGCAAATATCGAACGTCACGGATGTTTATTTTCCCATCCTTGCTTGGCTCTGCCCCTGGATAGCAATATTGCAAAACATAATATCTCACTGTCTCTCCTTCGAGAGCAGACCCTGAGAGAGAAATAGGCAAGCCTTTCCTCGACAAGCCTGTAAGAAAATATACATCCTCCACTGTAATAGGAACCAATTTTTTTCTAATGTGAAATGACTCAATCGCTGGATCCCATGCTTGAACTAGGAACTCCAAGAGTTCTATTTGTTGCCTCATCCCTGACAAGCGAAAGTACTTTAATAACTCACAATCTCTTTGGGCTCTTACTATACCCGGATCATTTAGGGAAATCATATTTTTTTCTTCATGCTCTCTTTCTCTCCAAGTAATTGTTATTCTAGTCCGATGAAATCCTGAAACATAACCATAAGACTCATTAGACTCCTTTTAATGCAAAAAATTAGGCAAATTTTGGGTAAAATGCAAGAATAATAAATGTGAATTGCGCCCACCGCAATCTTGAACAAGGGATAGTGCATTGCATATGCACCTAGGCTTCAATTTAGGTGCTCCACAACACAGTTTTCAATGCTCAAGGGTGCATTGTCCTCTTTGGAAAAATAATTTACCCTCAGGGGCCCAAATCCCTAAAAAATTGCAATGAAAGGAAATGAATTGAATACTGAAATAAATAGAGGGTTTATGGCACCAACCTGGATCAAACGACGATGAAAACCGTCCCAGGATCGATCGCAATCAATGGCTAAAGTTCGGGGGAAAAAACAGGTTCAGAGCTCCAAAATGCAAATGGTAACTTAAAATGGTAAAAATGAATAGAAAAACTCTTTTAATTAGTCATTTGATTATTTTCAAATCATATTTATTGCTGTGACTATGGTTTTATTCTATTTTTATCATGAAACATGTATTTTTAATCCATTTGATGTTGTTTTGAATAGGTTTTGTAACTGATGAGCAAATTAGTCATGCAAATTTATTTCAAGAATTATTTGACCACAAAGCATACTTTTATCCTTATTTTTCGAGCTTTTTTAAAAATGAAAAAGGTCTTGATGCGCACTTTTATCTCTTTTTCGAGCATCGATAACAATGAAAAATGAACCCCTAGAGTCTTCTTTTAGCTCTTTTCAGACTCCGATAATGTGAAAATATTTCCGAGCACTTGTCTTTTCGAGCTCGTAAAAGTAAATGAATTGATATATACTCAGTATAAGTTTAACCCTTTTCTGGACTGAGATAGATTATTTAAGAAAAAGGAATTCCTTAGTCGAACATGGCTAAGAGGTTCTCTTAGATATTATTTTACACTTTTTCGGATCTGAGTGACAACTTTACGAAAAAGTACTTATGGATTTTTCTTTCGTCCTCTTTTTCAAACTCTTTATATATGAAAAAGGACTGCGTTGTCACTGTCGTTAGGCTCGTTAAAACATAAAATAGCAACGGGCTTGTCGATCATGGCAAGAATCGAGTTTCATTCATCGGTGGACTCGTTAAATTATTAAATAGCGATACATTATTCACCCGAAGGGTTGAATTATAGATCAAACATATGTTATCCTCCTCAATCTTGTTAAAAAATAACAAGGTACTGGTCGACAAATGACCGGGGAAAATTTGGGAAAGTGAATAGAACTTTTTACAGTATCAAGTCGCTCTTGAACATGACACTTCACTCCATCACTGTGACTGTTTGGGTTGGGTAATATTCTTGACGGTTCATTCATTCCTATGGTTCATCATACCTTCACTTCAGTTTTGGGTCAATGTTTCCAACTCATCTCAGTGTCACCGATATGTTCAAGTGAAGTCATCCAGTGAATACTCACCCTTTTGCAATACTCGTAAACCTTCATTCTCATGACAGTCATCCCTGAACATTGCTATATCAAGTCATATTTTTTCTCCGAAATCAGTAACTCTCATTGTTCAAAAGTGTGAAGGCGGGACCGAATGTTGGATTAACGCATGTGCTCATCATTGGGCAGGATTTAAAGAAATAAAGGTTAATCCCGGATTAGCTGAAACCCGCGGGCACAAACAACCCAGAGGTTATCGATGTTGGTGCCTCCGCAGTTGACTCCACCAGAAGTCTGCTGACCACAGATCTACGGCTCACGATGACTGCTAAGGCAGAACCCCGATGGATGTGCCATAGCCCAGAGCACCCCTACAGTGACGTAAGCATCCCGCGGCGTAGACAACACTTGCCGCCAGCTAGGAGACAACTCATCTGTCACATCATATTGTTGTTACCTATCCAGTCAAGCATTGAATTAGCATTGATGATTCAAAATTCCATTCCATCTATATAAGGTGTTGAAGTTATTCTTTCCTCATTGATTGTCATTCCCAATTATTGAAGAAGTTATCATTTTCTTACCTTTGCGGTTAAATATTCACAACTCTGAACTAATTCATGGCTAAGCAGTCATCTTTATGTGGCTATTCTAGCCATATCCCTCTCATGGACACTGAGAAATATGTTAAGGATACTATGTGCATGGTTGAGCATTTATCCTTCTACCATCAAATTCTTCTGAATGATAAAATTCCCCCCATTGATTCATCCATGGCCAATTCCGGTGTTTTGTCTGCATGTGTTCCTAAAACCCATATTTTTCCTGAATTTGTGCATTGGTTAGTGTCTGCATTGTACCCTGTGATGAATTATTTAAGAGATAATGTTATTCAAGTCACAACTTAGTTAGTCCCTCAAGACCTTTGTTATCCTAAGTTTGTATCATATGTCCAGTTCACTGAAGAATCATTGGAAGCATTTTATGACAATCTTGCAGGACAAGAGTTTACACAGGTTATCTTATTTTTGAAGCTGGAAGCAAAACGTTTTTCAGCAGACGATAAAGAGTACCCATTGGAGATTTTTGATGCAGAAGTCAAGGCAATACTACAATTTCTGTCAAAGATACTTGGAAAGGAGGATGCCACTGAAATTGACAGGTCGGTGCTTGGGTTATTTGCATTCTTGATGAAGCCTAATGTGGTGTTGGATATTCCTTCATACTAGCAAGAGAACGTTAACATTCAACTTATGAGCCTGTCCCTCACCGAGTCTTTCAGGTTTCCTTCACTCATCACTTATTTATTCTTGTATCAAAATGTAGAATAATTTTTACATTTGGGGCTAAATATTATGGATGCGAATAAGAAAAGACAATCAGTAATATTTTGGACATATATAATAAGAAATGAACTAGATGAGGGAGGGGTGTTTGATTTTGTTTCTTATTTCATGCCAATTGCCTATAAGGTTTTGAATGGAGTTCCTCTTCCATGTTTTCTGCCAAAAGCCGAGGAGTTTCTTCAATTAAGTGCTAATTTTAAATTTGGGGATTGGTTTTTGTATGATGATCATTCAGAAATTAGATTATATGGAGCTGGAATTGAACCTTATAGATTACCAATATTTGTCTCCATGAGATTGTTTGCCTTGGATTTTATTAGACAGAGTCTTAATGTAGATCAAGTACATTTTGTTCCAATGAAGAAAGGCCATTTATTTAAGTTGTCGATGTCTGTGTGACCATTCATAGTGAATATGAGGCAAGCAACAAATCAAGCTAACATGATGTTAGAAAAAATGCACTTGTTACTAGGTGAGAAATAGGTTTATGATCCACATAAGGTAATCTCTAATAGAAGGGTTGAAAATGGTTATTATGATTTTGCTCATGACAGTATGCCTGAAGTAGAGAAGTTAGCTAATAAACGTTTTGCGAACTCTAATAGTACCAACATTCAGACTCCAATAATTTTTGAAAGGTTAAGAAAAAGAAGCAAAGAGAAATTTTTTGATTCTGAAGATGAAGAACAAAGAGCTAAGAAAAGAGCTAGGTTGATTAAAGAAATACCAAGCACCCAACATGGTTTCCTTATTCAATTAGGATATGCTCAGAATGCACTAGCATCACCGTCAAGACATGGAGTTGTTCATGATCAAGTTCCTTTGATCAAGCAAGTTTTTGCTCAAATTTCATAAAAGAATCAGAAGATTAAAGCTAGTATGGAGGCTCAAGTCGAGTATCAGATTAGTCCTAACCAAACCAGATTGTTGACTGCTATGGAATTATAAAGGTACCAGTTGAAGAATGCTTTCTCTCACCATCTGATATGACAGTAGGGTCATCCATCATTTTTAAAACTGTTAATTTAACGATTGATGTTAAGAATATCCATTTACTTGAAAAATTTAATTTGCATATGCAAATAGGCCAATTGAATGTTAATGAACTAACTAAAACAAGTGAAGCTTCTCATAAGGCATAAAATGTGTTAGGAAAAGTGATCAAACAACTAAAATTGGAGAAGGCTAATTCCAAGGCTCTTTCAACTCAGAATGAAGAGTTGAAGAAGATAATTGTAAAAATTGGAGTGGATCCCAATGATAAATCAACTGTACATAATTTATTACAAAGTGCTGAGTAAGAAATAAATGTATTGAAGAAGAAGTTAAAGTTACCTAATGGAGAGAATCCAATGAAAACATAGGTAGTTGAGGTAGAGAATGAAAAGGAAAGTATTTTACACCAGCTATTGCAGAAAGAGGAAGATATTTCTAAATTAAAGGAGTCAATACTTAATTTGCAAAGTCAAATTGAATCTCATTCTTGTACCGTATTCATGTTATCTGGGACTGATGATCCAACGGAAAGATTGTCCCAGCTGAGCACAGAGTTAAAGATGTTAGAGATTGATCTTAAGAAGACTCAGAGTGACCTTGACACAACAATGAAGATAATGTAGGCCAAAGAAGGAGAAGTCAATAAGCATAAATCATATTGCCAGAGAGCTTATGATGAAATCAAGAATATTAAAGAAAAATTGAAAAGAAACATGACTTTGTTTCAGGCGAAGGATATTGTGTGGAATGAAATCATTGAAGTGATGAAAACAACTTTGGAGTCCTTGATTATAGTGTCAGAGGAAAAGAGCATAGTCATAGATTTTTAGGAACTTGTTCTGGCTAAAAAACATAAGGCTCTTAATAGAGCTTTATGGGCAAAGAGTGTTCATGTTTGGATCTGAAAGGCAGTCTTCTAGCATGGGATTCATATGAGCCTCTATTAGTGTTAGCAAAGAGAAATATTGATAATACCCATGAGAAAACTAAAATCTTGAAAGGAGCTATAGTTGTCAATTCCTTTTTTTTTTTCCGAGGAATAAACTCGCGGAGAACCCGGGCGCACTTCCCCAGAATATCTGGATGGTACGCGCGATAAACCATCGGTGCTGATTACGGCACCTGACCCCAAGGGACTCAAATTCAGAATCGAACCTGTGACCTCCCTGATTATGGAGAGGACCCACGTCTGGCTCAGACCAGTTGAGCTATCCCTTGGGGCTATAATTGTCAATTCCTTACAGAGGAGTTTTCAATTATTATGAATGGTAAAGACTTTGTTCACAAAAGGCCCACTTTCAACAAGATCACTGCTTTCAGATTAGAATATCACAAGTTTGTCAATTCTCCTAAAGCCAACATTGAAATCTGGAAAAAGTGTAGAGCATGGATGACTGATTCACCGAGTGACACCTCAACACCTCAAAATGACACATCAGCAAATCAGGGAAACACAATGACAACCAATCAAATCTAGATCCAACAAATAGATTGATTCTTTTAGTTTTATTTATCTTTTTTGTTAAGAGATCGATGTTGTAATGATGTATTTAATCACAATGTAATAGGTAGTTTACAGAGTTCTAGGTAGTTTGAGTAGTTACAAGAAGTTATAGGAGTTACAAACTACTTTTGTATGTATTTAAACAAATGAGAAAGAAAGAGGAGTCCGAGTTTTGGACCTCTGGATGACTGAAAATTTTGTACTTAATTTTTAGAGAAATTAATGAAAGAGGATCAAGTTTCCTGCATCTGTTGATGGTGATTTGTCTTTCCAGTTTCATTATGTGTTTATTCTTATTTGAATTAAGTGAAGTAAAGTAGTTGTTGGTCTCTTTATTACACCTATAAATAAGAGTTAAATAACCTTAATATGCGCTCCTTCACTCTAACTATTCTTTCTACATAAAGTTCTTCTTATATTTAAAGTGATAGATTTTGTTTTTCAACATATCATTTTGAGTTCCCCCCTTCAGCTCTTCCTTTCACTCAGATATCAAAATTTAATGGCATTGTGAAGTATTTCATTATATCAGATTATTAAGGGTATTAAAGAATTAATTTCCAAAGGAATTAAATAAATACCATCTGATATTATAAGTTTTGTGACATATATTTCTATAATATCTTAAGCATTGTTTCCTTACCACAACCAAGTGATTGTCTCTTAAGATACAACATTTTTTGGCACTGTTGCTAGGGATCGAAGAAGCGAAGTTCATTTCCTTGGGTTTTCATACTATTTCATCTGGTTGTTCAGTGAGGAGGAAATATTCGGTTGTGTTTGTTATTTTCAGAATTCTGGATTTCAAAAGGCCTCACACGAGGTCAGATTCATCGCAGCAGGAAGTTCCTACTTTGTCTGATCTAGAGAAATTGGTTTCTAAAAAGGCTCAAAAACCTAAAACCCCTTCAACACCTGATCCTACATTTTCTACTCCTGGAAGTAGTTTTCATAACCATTTGTTTGAAGATATCTCCAAGGAACTTCCTTTCTTGGACAAGATTCACCTTTCACACCCATTCATTTTCAAGAACCTAAGTTGGAAGAACATTCCTTTGAGTCTGTTTCTTTTACCTTTACACAAGCTCAAAAAAATATATTTATTGGTTCCTCTTCCATTGTTCATTAACCCACTCCCATATCAGTTTTTTCTCCAACTCGATTCACTTTCACAGCAGTTTCATCAACTTCGTCCACGCAAGGAGAAATTAATCAAGGTGTAAATATGGCAACACCAAATTTCTTGATGAATAGATATGCACCACTTAATCTTCCACAACCAATGAATGCCATGCCTCAAGAATATCTTAAATTACTTCCTTGTTTCACTGGAGAAGATTAAGTAACTGCATAACGACATTTACCCATGCTTTGTAATTTTGCTAAAAATTTAAATGTAGAACATCTTGATGTTGTAATGAGACTTTTTGTGCAGTATCTGAATGGAGAGGCTAGAAAATGATTCAAAGATTTACCAAATGGTTCAATTAATAACTGGGAAGATTTAGAAAACCAATTCACTCAGAGATGGGGAGAGAAAGAGAGATCATGGTTATTCGTTAACATAATTTGATGCAATTAAAATAAATCCTAATGAGAATATTTCTGAGTTTGTTAAGAGATTCAAAAAATTGTACAATAGTTTACCTGTAGAGATGAAGCCCCCTCCTATTGAAGCGAAGGTAGTTTTTGATGGGGCTTTTGAAGCTGATTTCAGTTTTACACTTAGAGAGAGGAGATCCCATACTCTTGAGAAAATACAGACAAATGCTTTAGAAATTGAAGCTGTTTGCTCCTCGTGATTTGAAATATTGGAAAAAATAAATATGTAGAGAACCACATCAAACCACTTTGGAGTCTAAGGACCTAGCCTTCTTGGGCTAAGAGAGGGCTCTCTCTATGTTTATGTTAAATTGATTTATCTTTATGATTATGTTTTCTGATTTTAGGCTAGTTATGAAGTTTTGGGATTGTTTGTTTTGTTTGTTTGTTTGATTGATTTATTGTAGGTTGAACATATAGAGTGTGGAAAGCTTAATCCATTGGGCTATGGAGTCATACAAGGTTTTAATTACACATCAACTCTGTAAGGGTTTTCATAGGGCAAGCTAACTATATCAAGTGGATCATTTTAGGTTAGATGAAATGTGAAAAGACAACAAGTTGTGAATTTAGTGAAACTAAAGGGAAATTAAGAATCCTTTAACTATACTTTAAACAAGAAAAGCCTTTGAGATAAATGTTTAAGAGAAAATAAAGAGCAGGAAACCCCTGAATTCTTTAATAAAAAATTTACTAAGAAACCTTAAGACAACAATCCAGTAATCCTAAATATCAGGACACCCCTGAGTTCTCTAGCTATTACTTTCAGATGATGAAAACATTCAAGATAATAGTTCAGTGAAATTAAAGAGCAGGACACCCCTGAATTCTTTAACTAAACTTCAAAGAAGGCCTTTAAGATAACATTTTAAGAGAAACTAAAGAGTAGGACACCCCTGAATTATTTAGCTAAACTTTATTAAGGAAACCTCAAGACAACAAGCCAGGTGGAACTAAAGAGAAAGACAGCCCTGAATTCTTTAATCAAACCTTGCAGAAGAAAAAATAAAGATAAAAGTAACAGACAGAGTGAAGGTGCCCAAACAACATATCTAATCTAAAGTTTCTATTCTATTATGAGAGAACTTGATTTACAATATGGTAAACAAAGGAGAAACAATGGCAAAGAGGGATAACATCACTATTAACATAGCTCAAGAATCCTGTGAACATGCTTGTATTACTGATGTCCAAAATAGTTACAATACTCCAGTGAAATAGTCTCTACAAGTCAGATTCTGCTCAAAATCCATCCTAGCAGTCAATAAAATATCTAACCAACCAACCAACAAAAATAATGAACAATACATGCAGTATTTATTTGCAGATGAGGACGTGATCCTATTCTAGGGTTTCAGACTGCACTTATTATAGAGTAAATGTAATCTTGACCTTTGAGACCATGAAAGGCCCAAGACAAAATATCAATGACTAACTCACTCCAATAATAACTCTTAAATTAACTGCTGAGCTAACTTTTAGATATTTTTGACTTTTTGGCCTTAACTTTAACTTTTACAATAACTATTGAGCTGCTAAAAATATCTCTGACTGAAACATTAACTGAGGTAGCTTGTCTTAAATCAAAATGTGGCTGTAGGTGGCCAATGTGGTTTGGAAGAAGTAAATGGTGATTTTCTTTGTCATTCAGATCTGTCTTTATTTGTTGATTTGTCTTTAAGCTCTGATTAGTCTTTAAACTTTGATTTGTCCTTTAATCTCAAATCTGTCTTCATCTGTATCTTCTAATTGTTTTCTCTTTTACTGCCTTTACTGTCACTGTCATTTCTTTCTTTAACCCTTCTTATTTGCTTTTTGTCTTTACTCTGTCTTTCACCTTTTCTTTCATCTTCAATATTTGATTAATCCTTTAATCCCTTTTACCTTTAATTGTTATGGTGAATCTTTTCACTGTCTTTACTCTTTAACCGTATTCTTTGCATTTGTCTTCATCTCTACCTGCGCTGCTACTGTATAATTCTTTATTTTCTTTACCCTATCCTTTGATGAAAACCTTGCTGTCATGGGAGTAATTGCATGATATTTATTTATCACGATCCATTGCTACCTTTTTATTAAAATTGCACTCCTTGTCCTTTTGATGAAACAAAGCAGTTTGGATCGTCACCCAGAGAACTTGTTTAAAATTTTTTTGGAACCAGAAATGAAATTTATGCATTTATACATTGGTCACCTCCACAATTTAAAAACAATTTGAAAATTAAAAACCTGTGCTGTGGACAAAGTCCGGACAATAGCAGTTTTTTTGGTTTTGCAGGGGTTTACATGGCGGATCGGGGCTTATCGCAGATATTCGGTGTTTGACACATTTGAATGGGGTTAACGATGTTATTTATGGCACAAGAGTGGTTTAGCGGTTTTTGCATGGGGCGTAGGTGGTGAGGCAGTTTATATCGTGGGAATGCGATAGCATAGAGGGAGTGATGCGTGGCGGAAAGGATAGGCAGAAATATCGCCGATTTTGCAAGCCTCAAGGGTTCTTAACCCACGAGCTTTTGGTATTGCGATGTGGTGCATGGGCCATCGGATCGGGAGGTGTATATCCAACGATTGTCGAGGTTTTGATGAAATGACAAGCTATAATGTGATGTGGTTCTCGCGGTCAGTTTTTTAAAGCGAAGGCGCTCTAATATAATGCTGGGTCGGGCTTTTGAATGAAATGGGGTTTTCAAATGTTAGCGCGGGGCTTTCATGAAGTGGGGGTGGGGGGGGGGGGGGTAAAGTAACAAAGCGGGGTATTTGTACTGCAGGGCCCATGATTTGAATGGAGTGCAGGGGTTTGAACAAGGTGGGGCCCGAGTACATTTAAGAGCGAAAGCTCTCTATAGAGGGTGGGGCTAGGGTTACATGAGAGCAGGGGTAAGGTTTAAAGGGCGAGGGGTTTAAACATATAAAGAGTCGGGTTTTTTTAAAATAAAACGGAGTTTGATTTTAATAGTGGGTCCCGAATGAAAATAAAATTTGTTTGTAAAACAATGTAAAAATATGTTTTTACATTGTTTCAATGGAAGAAGGAGAATGAATGAAAAGGAAGAGGATTTTAGCAATGGGAGTGGGGTTTTAGGTAAGGAAAGAGGTGAGAATGAGGGTTTTAGGGTCAGACATGGCATTCCAAAGTAGGGGAGTGATCTGAATAGGTAAAATGAGAGATAGTAAATAGGTTAAATGAGGATAATGAAGGAAGTGAGATTTTTGAAAATAAAATGATATTCAGAGAATGATATTTTTAGCTAATAGTAGAAAATCCAAAGTAATTTAGTCATACTGTAGAATACAAGAAACTAACAGTGGCTCTAGCTAGGGAGGGCAACTCCTTTAGGGGGTGTCAAGAACCTCAGATCTCTGGGTTTCGTAGATCAGTAGCCTGTTTGTATTTGGCTGATTTGCTGCAATTTTTGTGACTTTGACCTTCAAAAATTTAAAACCATGCTTCAAATCAATTCTGCCTACCCATCACTTATTATAACATTTTTTTCCTTCATTCTTGGGTGCATTTAGACTTGCAAACCCTTAACATCATTTTCTTTTGAAAGCAAACTATCTATTTCTACCGTTACAACTTCCAAAGGCTCATATTAGACTGGTGAGCTATTTTATTCTCTACCTAACTACTTATATATCAAGATTAAACACTTTGACAGATTTTTATTCACTAAGTATCAACATGAAATTTAAAACATGAATGAATCAAGATTAAGCTATTTGATCATCATGAACCGTGTCATTTTGGACAAGCTGCACACAATATTTATTTTGCAAAAAGTAAACTAAACTGAGGGCTTTGGTTTTGAATCTTTAATTTATCACTCATCCCTTACTTTTCTTATTGGTTTCAGATTTATGCTTTGGAACCAATGCCATTTTTTACCTACCTACCGATAAGCCAAGTTTTAAACATTTTGGCAAATCTTCATTTTCTAACTTATTAGCAAAAATTCAAAATTTGTTCAATCATGATTAGGCTGTATGATTGAACAAGACTTTTTCAAAAGTAGTGGCATTTTGACTTGCACACTTTTAGAAATATTTATTTATTTATTTATTTTTGGTATGGGGCTTACCTTTTCTTTTTATCTGGCCTCTTTTATTCTTTTCTTTCTTTTTGTTTGTATCAATTTTTTCTGAGATTTTTTTTCAAGCAATGTTATATACAATGAAAAACTTAGAACTGAAATTCTCAACTGAAATAATGCTTCAGCATCCTGCCATTGACAGGTGTTACACAACATTTTGTCAATGTCCTTGAAATCCCCAACTCGCACATTGGAGGGTCGTTTCTGTGACCAATGCACAGTGTCATGCTTTGCAAATTACATCCTTGCATCCCTTTTGATGAAGGCAACATTCTTCTTGTTAAAATTTCCCTAAGCAGAGCTGTGAAAATCCCTATTTTTGCCTTGGCGTGAGTATCCCTTTACCTCCTCGTGCTGACCTGGGAATTTTACACTAAGCCCGCACCACTTGGCGCTCTATCCCAGTGTAATGCCCGCACCAAGCTATTTATGAAATGTTTTTTAAAAATACAGGTGGAGGTTCCATTCCAACCACCATGGGGATGAGTCATTGGGAGTGGTTGAACTGAAACAACGACGGGCCTCCTCCTTTAGCTAGTAGTTTCCACCTCCCTTGGAACACTCCTAAAGGATAGGCCTCCCTTCCATATTTGTAGGGATCCCAACCTCCTCCTTTGCCTCCATATAAACAAGCCTTCTCTCTTTATGAAAACTAGCCGAACTAGCTGTAGCTGAAGCTGAACAAAGAGAATTATACAGTTGAAGTGATGAACTTGAAAGTCTAAGCTATAGTTGAATAACCAAGTTATTGAGAAGGTATAACAAGGAGAAATCCATTGAGAGGTCCCTTATCCCGTCCGAATTCCCCAATGAGCTTTGAGACGTGTTTCACCCGAGCCCCGCTGGAGGAGACTGCAACTGTTACACCATTTTTTGGTCATCTAACCTATTATCATTAGATAGACCCAAGTACACCATGTAAGACCAATTTTACCCTAAGTAAATTTGCTTTCACTATGTAAAATAACTTAATAAAACACATTTATTAGGTTGTTTATGGTCTAAACAGAAAACCCCAAAAGGAAATATTAAAAAAAATCTATATTTGTTTGATTTTCCTCATGGAATAATTAATTAAACAATAATTTAATTATTATTCATGGTTATATTTAACCCAAAACAAGGAAATTAATTAGATAAATCCTTATTTATCTTATTATTTTCTAGGAATAATTATTTAAATCTTATTTAAATAATATTCCTTGTTAAATATGACTAAATCATTTATAAATAATTAAATAAACCATTATTTGTTTAATTATTATTCAACCACTTCCTTAAAATAATAAATAAATCATTTATTTATTTATTATTTACAAATAAAGGAATTTGACCCAAGTCAAATATCTTTTCCCTCCAACAAATATAATAAAATATTCCTAAAAGGTGGTTCTAGAATTTGGTTAATAATATTTTATTCATGCACCAAGTCCTAGACTACCCTAATATTTTGTTATAAATAGAAGGGTTTTCTCATTCATTTGTCACCTTTTGTTTCCTATTAGATCACTCTGGATCTATGCTATTGGTCTAACTTTGAGCCATTATCATTGTCAAATTTTCCATTATTTCACTTTGTGAGCTCCCTTTGAGTTCTATGTTTGTCTGGGTTTTCTACACCAACAAGAGAGAGAAATTCTAGATCTGAAGTGCTGAGGACTTTCAAGAACCCATCCCATTGAGGAGAATTGGAAACACCTTTCTTTTTTTCCTCTCAGGTGCCCCTTAATATAAAAATTCTTTCAAAAATATTGTTCTTGTCTTGTCTATTGGATGCATGGAGAAAAACCTTATTTTTACTGCTTAATGTCTTTTTACGCATAGATCTGGATTTGTGCAGCATTTATCTTGATAAACTAATTGCAGATTTGAAGATATTGGCAACCATAATTGATGTTATGGCTATTTGTTATGTGTAGCTAAAGTGGTATTTTTCCGACAAAAGATTCATACTAACAATTGGCGACTCCACACGGGTTTTCAATTACGACCGCTGTCGTTTTTCATATTCCTGCATATCCAACTGCTTCATACCCTAGGGTTTCTTTTTCAACTTTTTGTTTTTCTATTTTTATGTCATTTTTCACCTATAAAACCCTCAAACATTCAAATTTTTAACTTCCATGTGTTTCTGGCCCTATTGCGCAGGTAACCGACATCAGCCGCAACAAAGACGAAATTTTTTTCTGAAATCTGCTGCCGAGACACCCGGAGCTGCAGGTCGCACTTTTTGCCCCAGAACCTATAACTTGAACTGCAGGACACACTTTTCAGCCCAGAATCTGTGACCTAGACAGAAAACAGGTCAGAACCTGCGACCTGCACTTTTTTTTTCAATTTTCCAGCAATTTTTATGGGTTTGTCTGAAGCTTCTGTCAGGGTTTTCCAGCCTCCGCCTCAGCGCGTTTAGACTTGTTTCTGATCTATTTTACTCAACTAAGTGGGAATCTCGCCCCTTAGGGCTTTAGTACCCTCCACTTTTTGTGGAAGAGTTTTAGTTGTTTCAGACGTCTGAATTTTCAGAGTTTCAGCCTTCTTCTCTTCAGATCTGATACCTCACTTTTATATCCCTTTTAGATCAGCTCTTCTCCCTTCCAAATCACCTCATATTTTTTTTTTTGGGTTTGCCTCTAGGGTCACCTTCTTTTCCCTTCTACCTTTAGTTGATTTCCTCCTTTGTTGCAGCAACCTTGCCTCTGCCTCTTTGCTGTTTTCTGCACCTCCTTTCAGCAGATTTCTCCTTTAGATCCCTGTCCCTCCTGACCTTAGATCTATTGGCCCCTCTTTAGTGTGTTTTGACTAGATTTTTTCCCTCTTTTTAGACTAGTTTTGAGAGACCCGCCTTCTTGGGTTAGATCGATGCATATTTAGCTGTTAATTTTCTGTTATTTCAACATTATCTACAGTTCTCGGTAGATTTATTTTCAGTTACGCATCACATTTTTTCTTTTACTCTCAAAATGTTTGGGTTTACAAATTAAAATTAACACACGCCACACACTGACCCTAAGCGAAGAAGAGCCTGGTTAACATTGCCAGGAAAAGACTTTAAAATCAATTGACACTGCACCCTTCTACCCTTGTTTCGACATTGTAATCACTTGATTCTGCACCTCCCTGTATTTTTTGGTCATTCTTCTTCCCTTTGTGCCATCATCATTGTGCCTCCAAGGCGTTTATCTCGGAGACTTCTTAGCCTTCAGCCTCAGTTTCCGGTTGGTCGACTTACTCCTTTCCGCCGTCGTCGAGTTAGTCCTCCCCCGAGTTCGCACTCCGACTCTTCTTCTGATTCTTCGGGTTCTCCCCCTACTTCTGGTTCTGCCCCTGTTACCTTCACCATGTCTAGTTCAGGGCCTAACACTAGCAGCAACCTCGGTCCTACTGCTCGGTCTGTTACTAGAGGAACCACCACAGGAACTACCTCGACTATCCCGTTGCTCCCTTATATGGCAGGTCTCAGTCTCCCTGATTTCAATCAGTTGATCAATGATCCTATCTACCACGATGTTGGTTGGCCTGCTATGCCCACCAAGCTCCCCTCTGATATTCCTAAGTTCGAAGGCCTTGCCGGCGAGGATCCCTCCAACCATATCCGATCTTTTCACATGTGGTGTTCACCCAGTTCCATTACTGATGATTCCGTCTGTCTTAGATTGTTCCAATGCACACTTACAGGCGAAGCTTCTAAGTGGTATGTTGATCAGACTTCTTCTTCCCATACCACCTTTGCGACCATTTCCCAAGCCTTCTTATCTTATTTCTAGCTCCCTCTCCGATACGACACTAGTACCGAACTCTTGACTTCTTTCTGTCAATCATCTTCAACCCGCCTTTCTGCTCATGTCTAGGAATGGTGGAGAAGAAGGAGCTTATGTCAGGCTCCCACCTTTGAAGATCGGGTCTATATGGATTGGTTCCTTCGATCTCTCTTACCCGCCATCGGCAAAGACGTCGCCTCCCAGTTCCCTCAAACAGAAGAAGCCTCCCTCCAAATAACCTTGAAATATGACCTCATCTATGGTCAGTCTGGTTATGTTTATACCATCCTTCTTGACCTCCCTAAACCCGGTGGTACCAATGCCCCGGGGGCCTCTCACTCCGCTGACGGTAACGTTGGAGCTCTTTCGCATCCATACGCTCAACCTCCTATGGGCTATGGTTTTCCTTTGGGAGGGGCCAACACCTCCAGCACTTTCCCCCCTCCAGGTAGCATGTATCCAGGATACGGCATGCCTCCTCCTTTTTCCCAACCTTCTGCTTACCTCAATGTTTCCCAACCTATCTTGTATCCTTATCCACAGCCTGGTGCCCCAGCTCTATCCGCATTTTCACATCTACCTCCTTTGCCTTCTCCACCCCTGCAACAGCAATTACCACCCCAGCCGGGGCAAGTCTTTGCATAGTAGGGCGCGAATAATCCTCCTTCTTCTCAAATAAAGAGGAAAGGAAATCAAAATCAATCTGCCCCTGGTAATCATGGATCTAATCCTTCCATTATTGACTCTAACATCGTTAACTAGCAACAGGGCACTCAGCCCAAGACAGACAAGCCTCTTCCTACAAATAAGCCTTGTTCGTGTTGCGGTGTTTACGGTCATTACACTCACGATTGCCCCCTATTACCACAGATGCGGCAGATGTGGGAGTCTCAGGCCACATTGCGAGGACAACATGCCTCCTCTATTGTTCCCCCCGATGCGGCTACTTCTCAACCAGCTGTGCTTACCGATCCTTTCCCTCAGCAAGGATTCGTGGCTACTCAACCACCTCATGCCCCAGTAACCACTCAACCTTCCCCTTCTGGTTCCTTCGATTACCAGATTCTCATTATGAATTCTAACCAACCTCTCACCATTGACCTTAACCTTCAAACTCGGTCTTGTCAGTACCCCAAGCCTCCTGCTCCGTCTGTCCCCAAGTCACCTTCTTTAGGTCCTACCGAGCCTCTTTCAACACCCAATGGTCCTTTGCAGATCCCTCAGCCCAAAGTTGAGGTTCCTACCAAGGTTCCTAAGGGCCCATTATGCCGAAATGCTGCTTCCGGTCGAGCTGCTCATTCGTATATAGTAGATGATTTGGCGCAGTCTCCTGGTGCCATTCCAACACTGGAACTCCTCCAGTCGTGTACTTCTCAAAGGAAGGCTCTACTATCCGCCATGGGTGCTGTAGATCCTGCTGATGACCAGTTGATTGTTTTCGACGCCCGTCAGTCAGATCATCCTCCCCTTCCCGCTTCCGTCGCTTTCCAAATCCCAGTCAAAATCCAGAATGCTAATGTGTCTTAGTGTATTATTGATGAGGGGGCATCTACCTGTGTGATTTCTGCTTTAGTTTGGAAACAACTCGGATCTCCTGAGCTGGCCCCTTCCATAATCACCCTTCGTGCGTGGGATGGCCACGCCTCCCATCCCATTGGCCTATTCCATAATTGTCTTATCACCCTTGCGGGAAAAACTGTTTGCGTTGACGTTGAAGTCATCGACGCCCCTCTTGACTATAACATTATTTTGGGACATAGCTACACCTATGCCATGTCTGTTGTACCATCCGTGGTCCACTACAAGATGTTTTTCCCTCACAATGGAAATATTGTCACCATTGACCAGTTGACATATCATGAGCCAAAATCTCAGACCTCCCCTGAGTTGACCATATCTTCTGTAGCCAATAATCAAACCATCGATTCTTTGACCAGTGTTTCCCCAGGCATCTACAAATACTCCTCCTTGCTTGGAACATTCCTTGGTCTTCCTCCTCCTACTATCTCTTATCCTAGCTTAGCGAATGTTTGCATGATGCAATCGTCTCGAGTTGACCTTAAGCGGCCTGCTTCAGCTAGTTAGCAACCTCAACCTCACCCGCCGCAACCCGCTCCTATCCCTTCACCCCAGCTGACAGAACCCCTTCCCTCTGGACTTTCTCGTCCAGCTAGTACCCACGAGCCTCTCTACCCTCCTGGGTCAGTTCCCCCAGGTCTCAACCATCTTGGAGCCATCCCTCCTGGCCATTACCCCGCTAGTCAGATACCTTTCCTTGATCCCCCTCCCAAAGTCTATTTGGTCCCCATCATGTCCACCCTTTCCCTCCCCAATTTGACCCTGGGAATACCCGTTTGGTACCTTCACCCTCCCGCTGAGACCCCACCAAGTCACCCCAAACCATACCTTGCTTTGACACCAGTTCAACCGATTCCCTTAGCTTCTTCCATCGCTACAGTGCCACCAACAACTCAACAAGACCCTTCTCCTGTTGCGACAACTACGGGAAGGAAAGGAAAAGATTGCAAGGGGGCATCTAAAGACAAGGCCACCTTGACTGACCCTACCCCTCCTACACCCGCCAAGCCTTGTTCCTTGTGTGATGGCATCGGTCATGCCACCCATACTTGTCCCGAGTTGCCCCCTATTAAACCCATGGTTAAAGTCGCGTTCCCTGAGTCTACGGTCCCTGAACCCTCTGTTTCTTCCTCATCCACAGCCAAGAACCCAAAGAATCTTCGCACCAACAAACCTTGTGCTATGTGTGGTGTCCATGGCCATTATTCTCCCCATTTTCCTCACCTAACGCATTACCGAGCCTCTTTAGAGGTCATTCACGAGTATGAGGTTGAACAAAATCAATCTGCCTCTCCCATCCTCGTGCAGTATGCGTTAGGTCAACTCGAGGATCCCCCTGCTACCATTGACATTCCCCCCCTTCTGTTGAGATAACAGAACCTGCCGCCCCCATCCTATACCTATCATCATCCGTGTGACCCTCGGAGTACATTCCCTCTGAATCCCCTCCCTCTGTTTTGCTTGATCTCCCTTCATCAACATTCTTGGGCTCCACATCATTTGACCATCTTTTTACTTGTTCTTCTGTCATCCCCCATGACGATTCATATGTGAGCCTTTCTTCCCATGCTGATGATTTAGGTAGCTTTGCAGCGTCATGTGGTTTCCCTGACCTTTTATTTCCCACGTATAACTAGGATGATACCATCCATATTTATGATGTTCTCCGCAGCATGAGCTCCATCTATTCCTCCTGTAGCCCTCATACATCACCCTCTAGTCGGTCTATGAGTCATAGCTATCCTATCTAGACTACTCCCTCCCATAGTTGTCGTTTGATGTCTACTCTACACTCACGCTGCCATCATTGTTCTTCCTCCTCCCATTTCTTGTCTTGTGACACTATTTCACAGGACCTCCCGTCCACACATTATATTGGCTAAGCCGATGGGGCAAGTTGCTATTCTCGGAATCTAGCCTCGGTAGCTTGGGCCATCTTTACCCCCTTGCATACCCTTGTTCTCTCTAATGGGGTCTGCATTGGTAATTCCACCAATAATAAGGCCGAATATGATGCAGTACGTGGCCTCTTAGCCGATGCCCTCTCTCATCGCATCCTCCATCTGCACGTTCGTTTAGATTCCCTGCTTCTTGTCTTTCAACTCAATGATGTCTATCATGTGCATAATCCTATCCTGTTTAGACGATATTTACAAGTGAAACTTTTGATACGTGAATTTAGATTCATTACTTTCAATCATGTACCTAGAGGACAAAATCACTACGTAGATAACATTACAAACCATGTTCTAGATTGGCATTTATCACACACAAGACAATGTTGGGTGTGGAGCCTGATTATCTTGTTTACTTTGTATCACAGAATTGGACCCCTGTACCTTAAATGGGGCGGAAACGCTACCTGTAAATTAATCGCTACCGTGGGGGGTCCAGGGGGGGGCGGCAGCGACTTTATGGAGCCCCCCCCTAGTGGGGGTTTTCGGGGGCAGTGCCCCTGAAGCTAAAAAAAGATGTAAAATTGTCTTGTAAAAGTATAGTAATTTCTAGTCAATCTGGGCTGTTCATTAGGCAAATGATCTAATGGTAGAAGTTATGTTTAGTTTAGGGTTTTTTTCCCTAGAAGGCAACCCCTCACTTTTATGAGGGTATTGTATTGTGGCTGTGTATTTTTTTTGTATGTGTATTCTCTGAGCGAGAAATAGAGAGGGAGACTGTGAGAGATAATAGAGGATATTACAATGGATCTGCTATAGGTTGTGTCCCTTCATTTTGTTGGATAATAGAAAGGAAGGACTAGCTGTTCGGGGTGGACGTAGCCCAAACTGGGTGAACCACGTATATCTGTGTCTCTCTGATTTTATGTGTTTTGTGTGCTTGTATTTTCCGCATATTTTATGTGTTGCATTGCTCTGTAATATATAAATTTATAACAAATGGTATCAGAGCCGAAGGTATATTTGGTTGATAAACTTACAGGAAATAAGGGTTCCTGGTTCGAGTGGGAGCAATGGCGAAAGATGGTAAGTTTAGGGTCAAGAAATTTAACGGCCAAAACTTCCCGCTGTGGAAGATACAGATGGAAGATTATCTGTATCAGAAATATCTGTACCTACTATTGAGCAGAAAAACAAAGAAGCTGGTGGCCATGACAGACGCGGAATGGAACATTCTCGATAGAAAGGCACTCGGAACAGTACGGTTGTGCCTTGTGGCATCAGTCGACTTCAATATTTCGAAGGAAACAACAACAGAGGGTTTGATGTAGACATTGGCGAAACTATATGAAAAACCCTCGGCCTCAAACAAGGTATTTCTTATGAAACGACTATTTAATATGAAGATGTCGGAAGGTGGATCTGTTGCAAACCATTTAAATGATTTTAATACAGTTACCAGTTAGTTAAGTTCTGTAGGGGTAAACTTTGATGATGGAGTTAGAGCTCTGTTATTCTTGTGCTCATTTCCAGAGAGTTGAAATGGTTTAGTAATGGCCATTAGTAACTCTATCTCTGGATCTAGTACTTTAAAGTTCGATGATGTTTTAAGTACTATCCTTAGCGAGGAAATGCGACGGAAAAGCTCTATTGAGACATCGGGTAATGCTTTGAGTGCAGAGTCTAGGGGAAGAAGAATGGAAAGAGGAAAGAGCTCGGGATATCGCAGTAAATCAAGGAAAGGAAGATCCAAGTCCAGATCGGGGATAGTGTGCTGGAAATGCAGAAAGAAAGGACACCTAAAGAAAGACTGTAGATCTCGGAAGGGAAAAGAAGGAGATGCACAACAAGAAAAAAATCATGAAGCAAATGTGACAGGTGTTGTGTTACAAGATGCTTTGATTCTTTCTTTCAAAAATGTTACTGATTCTTGGGTTGTATATTCAGGGGCTTCATTCCATGCCACACCTGATAAGAAATATTTTCATGACTATGTTCAAGGATATTTTGGACAAGTTCATTTGGGTGATGATAAACCCTGTAAAATTGTTGGAATGGGTAAGGTTCTTGTAAAAAACCAAAATGGAAACCAATGGCTATTAAAGGAGGTAAGGCATGTTCCAGATCTAAAGAAAAATCTCATTTCAACAGGGCAGTTAGGCGGTGAAGGTTGTGTGACAACTTTCACAGATAAATCTTGGAACGTCACCAAAGGAGCCCTGGTAATAGCAAAAGGCGAAAAGGTTGGTACATTGTATTTATGCAATGGTATTTCTAACTCTTTTAATGCTTTAACTTCCAAAGGAGCAGATGCAGCATTATGGCATCATAGGCTCAGACACATGAGTAAGAAGGGGATGAAGATTCTTCACTCAAGAAATTTTTTGCCAGGTTTGAAGAATGTTGATTTGGATTTCTGTGAGAATTGCATTTATGGAAAACAGAAGAGAGTCAGATTTATCAGAGTTGGGAAAGAAAATAAGAGCGAAAAATTAGAGCTTGTGCATACAGATGTATGGGGACCTGCTCATGTATCATCTCTCGATGGCTCTCGTTATTATGTTACTTTTATTGATGATGCAACTAGAAAAACCTGGATTTATTGTATTCAGAATAAATATTTTTTATTTGATACTTTCAAGAAATGGAAAGCTTTGGTTGAGATTGAGACAGGAAAGAAGTTGAAGTGTCTCAGATCAGACAATGGAGGTGAATATTGCAGCAAAGAGTTTGATAGGTACTGTTTAGAGCATGGAATTCGTAGAGAGAAGACAATTCCAAGAACACCACAAGAAAATGATGTGTTAGAAAGGATGAACAAAACAATCATGGAGCGTGCAAGGTGCATGAGATTGCATGCAGGATTGCCTTTACAATTTTGGGCAGATGCTATAGATACTGCTGTTTATCTAATAAACAGAGGGCCTTCAAGTTCCTTGGATGGTGGTATTCCAGAGGAAGCATGGAAAGGTAAAAAGGTAAATGACTCTTTTTTAAATCCTTTTGGTTGTGAGGCCTTTTTCCATATTAATAAAGAAAATAGAACAAATCTTGAGGCAAAATAAAAGAAATGTACCTTTATTGGATATGGTGTTAATGATTTTGGTTATCGCTTATATGATTATGAAAATCACAAAATCATTAGGAGCAGAGTTGTAATATTCAATGAAAAGGTCTTGTATAAGAATCTGTTGTAGGAAAAGAAACAGGAAAAATAAAGCAAGGAATACACGGTTCTTGATGAGATACGAGAAATCATGGTTCACTTGCCGCTTGCAAAGCGACAGCTATCGTTTCAATGACACCAACATAATTTGGGCCCTCCCATAGTAGGTCTTTCTCAACACTGATTTCACAATCATCATCTGCCCTCCAGTGATGTGATGGAGCGCCTCGCTGCCCAGGATCCGCAAAACTGCTGCCACCACTGCACGGGTCTCTAACCTCTCTAGATCCCTAATCGGTATTCGAGTCCCTTTGACTTGGAGGCCTGGTCAACAATGTCGCTCTACAAACTCCATAATGTTACGCTCCCACGGTAACAATGGTTGTGTATTTCCCACCATCCCTAATGGTGGGAGACCAGTCAAGAAATACAAATCATGAATTGTCAACTCAATCCTGTGCCCCTCCACTATAAAGACCTCATGATATGGATCCCAATAACTGACAATCCGGGCCAACAAGGGCTCCCTAGCTCTCATCAGAGGGTTCTCCACAAATTTCAGAACCCCAAACCTGGCCAGTGCACGATGGATACCCTGATCTGCTTGGATCTCCATCCATAATGAACCCAGGTCTCTCTCTCTCCAGTTGATCCATATATCTGCCATATCTGCACAAAAATATCATATTTTTCAGTCTACAGATAGGAAAAACTGTATCCAATTACACAAAACCCAACTCTTAGCCCACAAAAGCACTGAAATCACCTTCATATGACAGGTCGCACTTTTTAGGCCAAAACCTGCTTCCCAGGTCGCAGTTTTTGACCCAAATAGTGCGACCCGACCATAAAGATGAGGGAGGGGCTGTTCCTGAGATTTGGGACGCTAATCTGAACTTTTAATCCATCAAAAACAAAGAGTAGGATTAGGCCTCTTACCTGCAACTGACGGATCTCGATTCCAATGGTCGGTTTGTCCGCTATGATCGCCGCAAGATTTAGGGCCTTCTCTCCTCTCTACATTCACCACAACTACACAAGAAAATGAATGCATTTAGAGGGAAAATGACTTATTAGAAGAAAAACCCCTGATTTTTCTTTCGCCCGCTGCAACTAAACCTTAGCCCCATTTGACACACCATCTACACCTTTGGAAAGCTCTCACCTAGCACTCAACTGGGTATCTGTTAGTTTTTCATGATTTGATACTTCACCAGGACACATTTTATCCATGAAGGGTCTATTCACCTCTCCTTCAAATCGGATTTCCTCACTTACAACACTTGTATTTAAGGCACCACTTTGCCTCCATACTTGTCCTTGTTCGTGTTGATTTTGATCATGAGCTACCCTCTTGTACTCATGTTTTTATGGTCCCCCATTGGACCTTTACTGTGTGGCAGCACCATCGATTCGCCCTTGTTTAGAGCATCCGAGTTGAGTCATCATTGCATTCATGGCGTCTATCTCGAGTCCCTACGTACCCCGCTATAGTCCTCCATTCTTCATTGCTTGGTCCCTCTCTCGTGTCGTACATGATGGCATTCAGTCCCACTGTCCCCTATCCCTCCTGATATTGTGTCAGTCACTGCCAAGTCATCCATGCCCTTTATGCTCTAACAAGGGAAGTCGTCCATTCGCTACTCAGTATCCCCCATTTCAACATCATCATTAGTGTCCGTCTGTCAGTTGCTCTACTATTTTCTTTCGTGCCTTAGTTGAGGATCCCTTATTACCTCACCTATGGCAGACCTCCTTCTGTCGACATCAGCTCATTCACTCCAAAGGACAGGTCTAGAGGGCGGTGTACCTTGGTTCCAGCTTCTACACTTGTTCAGTGCCTCGGATCAGGCAAAGGGATTTCTCATTACCCTTTGACTTGATTATTTCTCAAATCCAGCTCCTTTCAGCATGATCAAGATTCGTATACTTGATGGTCCAGTGATGCAGCAACAACTATTGGTGATTCGCGGGTGTGTGTGAGATGTCTCAACCCTCATGAGGGGGTGGCCCTACAGGTAGCCCCCCACATGCCCGGATGACCTCTTCATTGCAGCCTTCGATGCAGCTCCATATATTTGATGATGTTGGCCTTAGCCGCTTGCAACACTTCTTTGATTTGCATGTATCAGTCAGATCTTGAGAGCCCTTCCCCGTTTATAGGGGGAATTTGGGTTGTATTTGTATCTCATGTACTCAGATATTATTGTATAAGTCCTAGCTGTTATCCCAGGCACAACATGTACGTGGGATTCCTCGTTATATCTTTTATTTGGCTCATGTTTATGCCAGCATGTACTTTATAGTTCGGTCCCTTGTTTACTGGATGCACTATTCTTTTGTACTTTGTCTCGGTGGGCATAGGTATGCCTCTCCCGCCGCCTCTAGCACATGTAACCTCTCATCAAACGAGACTTGTTGCACCTGTAAGTTTCATCTCCTCAGGGTCTAGTTCTTTAGCACTTCAAACTACCTTACATTTCTCTCTCTGACTTCCGTTTTGATGTCTGGTGATTGAGTTCTTACAACGTACTTCGGTCATACGATTTCCTCCTAACACTCGTACGCTGGGGGGCAATCTGTAACACCATTTTTTGATCATCTAACCTATTATCATTAAATGGACCCAAGTACACTATGTAAGACCAATTTTATGCTAAGTAAAATTTCTTTCACTATGTAAAATAACTTAATAAAACACATTTATTAGGTTGTTTATAGTCTAAATAGAAAACCCCAAAAGGAAATATTAAACAAATCTATATTTGTTTGATTTTCCTCATGGAATAATTAATTAAACAATAATTTAATTATTATTCTTGGTTATATTTAACCGAAAACAAGGAAATTAATTAGATAAATCCTTATTTATCTTATTATTTTCTAGGAATAATTATTTAAATCTTATTTAAATAATATTCCTTGTTAAATATGACTAAATCATTTATAAATAATTAAATAAACCATTATTTATTTAATTATCGTTCAACCACTTCCTTAAAATAATAAATAAATCATTTATTTATTTATTATTCACAAATAAAGGGATTTGACCCAAGTCAAATATCTTTTCCCTCCAACAAATATAATAAAATATTCCTAAAAGGTGGTTCTAGAATTTGGTTAATAATATTTTATTCATGCACCAAGTCCTCGACTACCCTAATATTTTGTTATAAATAGAAGGGTTTCTCATTCATTTGTCACCTTTTGTTGCCTATTAGATCACTCTGGATCTATGCTATTGGTCTGACTTTGAGCCATTATCATTGTCAAATTTTCCATTATTTCACTTTGTGAGCTCCCTTTGAGTTCTATGTTTGTTTGGGTTTTCTACACCAACAAGAGAGAGAAATTCTAGATCTGAAGTGCTGAGGACTTTCAAGAACCCATCCCATGGAGGAGAATTGGAAACACCTTTCTTGTTTTCCTCTCAGGTGCCCCTTAATATAAAAATTCTTTCAAAAATATTGTTCTTGTCTTGTCTATTGGATGCATGGAGCAAAACCTTATTTTTATTGCTTAATGTCTTTTTACGCATAGATCTGGATTTGTGCAGCATTTATCTTGATCAACTAACTGCAGATTTGAAGATATTGGCAGCCATAATTGATGTTAGGGCTATTTGTTATGCGTAGCTAAAGTGGTCTTTTTTCGACAAAAGATTCATACTAACAGCAACACCAGAGCATGGTTGTATCTCTTCTTTCTACATTTTAATATAAGTGACTATTGTCTGGTTCCTGTCTTGTGTTTTATCTTTATCGAATGCAATATGATAGGCTTCTCTGATTGAGTAGTATATTTTGGATGAAATTAGTATGTGGGATGTGGTTGTCGTTTTCTGATTTTTTTGCAGGTGTCCAAGTGCAATAAGCAGAGGGATTGTGACTTGCCAAATCGGGAGTGAGCAATTCTCATCACCACTACGATTGCCATAAACAGCATTGGACCACAGGTAGGCTATCTTATCACATACTTTTCTCATTTGAATATCTAGGAACCTACACCTTAGCATGATTCCTTGTTACTAGACCCACCCTAGGGCTAGAGGGATCGTCTCTGTCCGCAGAGAGGATTTACCTATATAACAAGTTGGCGACTCCGTTGGGGATCAGTGTGAGTTTGATCTTGTTGGGTCAATTTTTGGGTTTTTGGTCTTGTTTTTTACCTTTCTGGTTGTTTAACTGTGCTTCAAACCCTTGTTCAGCCCCAAAGTGTCAAGATTGACCTTTTCTCTATTGAGTTTTTTTCCTTTTTCATTGGTTAACTGGCTTGGCGTGGTTTTCCCTTGAATAGTCACGCCAATTGGTGCAAGTTGCTTTTGTAGCACTCGCGCCATCACCTGTTTGGCACTGAATACCGCCTCATAGTCGTGTCGACCCCTGTGAGTTTTTGGTTGTGAGCTTTTCATGAGTTTTTGGTTGATTGTACTTGTTTCTGGGTTATTAATTAGAGTAATTGAAGTGTTTTGGACTGTCTTTGATTGCTAGAAGCTCATTTTCTGCAGTTGTTTGCCCATTTCTTAACTGTGTGACTTGAGGTCTTAGGGTTTCTGAGTGCCTTGGTGCACTGAGCCTTCTTTTTGGAGATCGAGTTTCTTGATAGTTGTCGAATTCGTTCCTTGTTTAATTGCTCTTGGTCTCTTTGATCCTGTTGAGTATGTTCATTGGTTGAATGATCATTGCCTTGCTTGTTTGATTTTTCTTCCTCTTACTCCAAGCACCGATTACACTGCTTGCATGGGTCATTTTGGAGATTTCTCTTTGATTTGAAAAGATTGTAGCATTGGTTTGGGTCTTGTTGTGTTTGTTTTATGCTGGAGGAGTCATTCCGTTTCAACTTCTGCATTCACTCTCTCAAACTAGTGTTTAGTTTTGTTTTTTATGTCATTTAGTGCATTGTTTTCTCTATTACATTGAAAAAACAAAAATATTGCATTTCTTTTTGCTTTGAAAATGAAACTTTCTTTCGCATAACTAGCATTGCATTGGTTAGGAAAGAGTTTTTTGTTTTCTGTAAGATTGCATTAGATGCATTAGTGGATGTTTTCACATGATTTCAGTATTCGCTATTGCTTGAAAGTTTTCTTTCCTTCTCATAGATAGCTTTCATTTAACGAAAATGGTATCCTTTTGCATATAGTTTTGCGTTTAGGAAGATTTTAGATCCGACATACGTTAAGGCCTGGAAATTGAAACTTAATCCAAGATCAACATTAAAAATTATTTCAATTAACCTAAGGCAACATTGAAACCTAACGAAATATTCTAGTGGTCTCAGTTAGAGACGTGTTTAGGCGTCTTAAAGCCAAGTAGCTGTCGTTCGCCATCTGGCTTTAGACAGTGCTAGTATGGACTTGTGCTCCCCATACCATCGATAATAGAAAGGGAGACCCTTGTAGGTTGCAATCCTTTTATCAATAGAAAGCTGAGTCTGCCGCCCTGTAACCGCGATACATCGAACACAGCATTCGGGGAGACTACCTACATGTACGTTAAGTCCTTGTTCATTTCTCTTTCATTTGATCACCAAGGTGTATATGGTAGTTCACGAAAACCTGGCATACCCTCTTGCTTAGATTACCTGAGCATTCATTTTTGATCCTTACTGACTCCTTAAATTTGAAAATATCACCGAGCACTTGTCCTTTCGCGCTCGTTCAACATTGAAAGTGACTAGAGTCATCTTTTTCCTATTTCTTGACTCTTAAAACATGAAACAACAAAGTTTGGTTTCAGTGTCGTAAAATAAACTACCCTCGATCACACGCCCATAAAACTTTTAGCACTTGGCTTGTTTTTGTTTGCC
The DNA here is from genome assembly GCA_034641835.2 of Pinus albicaulis. Taxonomy (NCBI): domain Eukaryota; kingdom Viridiplantae; phylum Streptophyta; class Pinopsida; order Pinales; family Pinaceae; genus Pinus; species Pinus albicaulis. The sequence goes on from CM076582.1 coordinate 1,566,593,944, forward strand.
TTGGTTTTTTGAGTCTTTGCTCGAATCTTTCTTTTTCATTCTTTTTGAGAAGCAGTCACGGTGGCGGAACCACCGGTTTTGTTGTCCTTGCTCCCTTCTAGAGGTATTCCTTTATCAGACAGTTCATTTGAAACTCCTCAGTCCTCTAGGTCTGCTGAGCTTCAGCAGCCTATTCTCCCATCAATCTTACCCCTTGCTACCCGGTCTCTCACTGATGAACCAGTTGAGTTCAATTGGCCTCTCGCGGGCACTTGGTCTGGTTTTGGGGACGAGGAAGAATTCCCTCCTCTTACGTTGGGATCACTATTTTTATCTGCTGTTATACCTCCTAGTCCCCTAAGTATTTTCAAAGATCTTACAGAGGAGTCAGACATGGATGCATCGATTCCTATTGGCAGTGATGGAATTCCTGTTTCTACAGAAGAGTATCAAATTTTACCTGAAAACACCACTCTGGTGTCTGCTCAATCTTCACCATCAGTGTCACTTCCAGCCGGATATAGGTCTTTGGGTCATATTATTGCTGGTGTTGCCTCCATGGCAACATCTACTCCATCCAGGAGTCCAGTCCTTCCATCATTAGGATTGTCACCGACGACACCTAATTCGTCGATTGCCGTTACATCTGTCCCAGTTCAACCTATTTTCTGTGCGGTTGAGTCTGCACTAGTCACTCAGTCACTAGCAGCCTCTACTGAGATACCTGGTGGCCTCAATTTTGAAGAGTATCTATTGGCTATTCATCAACATAACTCTCAGGTTTCTCAGCAACCTCATGCTCCTGTTAATCCGCCACACCATTATGACGAATATGGTAATCCTATTTATTTTCCCTATCTTAGTCCTCATCACTATGATGCTATCGGTAACCCCATCTATGAATTTTCTACTCCCCATCATTATGATGAACGTGGTGTTCCTGTTTATGATCTCTATGAAATCATTCCCGAGATAGGGAGGACTTATCAGGTGCAACCCCCTGGCCCACAAGGACAACCCTTTCAGGGACAACCTTCAGCTCAGTCGGGATTTGCATACGGTCCACAAGGACAACCTTACGGTCCACAGGGCCAAAATTTACAAGGCCAGCCCATAGTCCAACAAGGACAACCTCAGGGGCCTTCTGGTCAACCTTTGTATCAACCAGGACCTTCTTACGGTCTTGGGGGGAAAATATATTCGTCTCAGGGACAAACTTTTGTCCAAAAACTAACATCATATACTCAAACTGGTTCGAACGTTGGGAAACAAGGACAACCCTCTACTCCTCCTCCTGGGAAACCTGGTTCATCATAGCCATTAGGCCAACCTGCTCAGCCAGGGAAACCTAGTAGCTCTCAGCATCCAGTTCAATCTACTCCACAGGGGAAACCTACTCAACCGGCCCAATAGCTGGCTCAGTCTGCTCAACAACAATTTTGCTCTGCTTCATAGCAGGGTCCTACTTTTCAGCAGCCTGTTCAGTCTGCTCAGCAGCCGATTTACCCTGTTTATTCAGCTCAACAAGGACCCACTTATCAACAACCATCTCAACCTCATGGTCAATATCGACCAGTATATAGTGCACCTCAAGGTTTTACTTATCACCCTTGATCTCAGTTTCCGTATAATCAACCGCAAGGCCACACTTACATTCCACTGCAAAATCCTCAACAAGGACCTCAATGGCATACTCAGAATCAATATCCTCAATGTCAACAGACTTATTTAGCTTATCCCCCATATCATCTGAATCCTTCAGGACAGAACCCATGGGGGAAGATTTTTTCTCAAACAGGATGTAATGCAAGTTCAGGTTCTTATCAAGGACCTGCTATGCCTTTTAACCCTCAACTACCATTTCTCGCTACGTTGGAGTTACCAGATGTGTCAAAGTTGACGAATGATCCTATTCTTCACAACCCGTATTGGCCTTTGGTTCTGACTAAGATTCCTGGTGATTGTCCCAAATTTGAGGGCAAGTCCGAAGAAGACCACCAAGCACATGTTATGACTTACCACTTGTGGTGTTCCTCTAACTCTTCGGTTGATGATTCCATTCAGCTTCGTCTTTTCCAACGGACTCTTAATGGTGCTACTGCTAAGTGGTATATCGAGCTCTCTCGCGGTATCTTTCAAGATTTTAACTCTCTCGCTATGGCATTCCTTACTCATTTTCAGTTACCGGTTCATTATGAAGCCGGGACGCATCTCCTCACCTCCTTGAAACAGGACGGGGCTAATCATATCTCGGACCATATTCATGAATGGAGACATCATCGTCGCTTGATCAAATTTTAAATTCCTGATTAGCTTCTTACTCATTGGTTCACTACCTCCTTTGTCAATTAGATTGCAAAAGACATAGCCATGGGGGCATGTGTAACCGAGGAACAGGTCATTGCTTGTGCCCAGTACCTTCATCTCGTGTACTCTCAATCAGACATATTGTATGATATTTTGACTAATGCCCCTCGACCTAGAACTTCTACCACATCGGTGACCCCATCTGTCGATGGTATTATTGGTTATGTGTCTCAGACTTCGCGTAAGTCTTCCTCCTCCAACCCTGGAAAGAAAAAGTCTAATTCTTCCAATTATATTGCTCCTCAGTCTAGTCTTGGTAAAAACTCAGAGGTCAATTCCGTTCAGGCCAATCCTGCGGATAAGACTTCTAAAGGAAAAAATAAGGGTAAAGGCAAGACCAAGGCCGATGCCCCAAAGCTAGATTCGTCCAAATCTTGTGCTGATGATGGTTCACAGTGTAAGCCGAAGTATCCCTATCTGATTTGTGATGAAGACCACTACACCAAGGACTATCGTTAACGGTCCGAGGTGAGTGGGTTTCTCAAACGAAATCAGGGTACTCCTACTGTTCTTAAAGAACCTTTTCCGTCTCAGCAGACCCAGATGGTAGAGTGGCCTCAATCATCTGTTCCATCTGGCTCTCAAGTGTTCATGATGAACAGTTCTGCATCCGTTTCCATTGCTACTTGGTCAAAATATTATGCAGGGTTGTGCTAGGCAATGGGGAAGGAGGTCGCTGATGGTCCTCCTCCTCCACCTGTTTCCGGCCCTCTTGAGATTGAAAGGCCCAGTGCTGAACCCGTTGTGCGACCACCTTCCAAAGGTGTTCTCTAGAAATCTTCTTATATTCCCAACACCCGTGCTTCTCAAAATTACAGTATTGTTGAGGATTTATCATAGGCTTTGTCCACAATGTCCATGTTAGAAGTACCCCAGAGTTTTCCATCTCAGCAGAAAGCTTTATTATCTTCGATCAGCGGGGTTGATCCTGCTGATACTAGCCTTCTCTCTTTCGATCTAGAGAATTTTATCCCATGACTTTTGAACCAAATTGCACTCATTGTACAAGTCATTGTTAATGGTCTCAACATGCATCAACCTGTCGTGGATGAAGGTGCATCAACTTGCGTCATGTCAACTTCTTGCTGGAAGGCCATTGGCTCTCTAGCCCTGAATTCCTCGCCAAATGCCCTTGAAGTATTTGATGGAAGGGAATCAAAACCTTTGGGTGTTCTCACAAGTTTTCCAATCACATTGAAAGGGAAGACGATCAATTTTGAAGTAGAAGTCGTTGATGCTAAACTCAATTACAATCTTCTACTCGGTCGTAGTTGGACTCATGCTATACTTTGCATTTCGTCCACCCTCTTCCGTGTTTTGAAATTTCCACACGAGGGAAAGATATTTACTGTCGATCAATTGTATTTCTTCACCTCTTCTTTTGAGAACAACATTTCGTATGTGGATAAGATTCCTACTCCCTTCGAGAGCGTTAGGCCGGGTCTCTTCAAAGATCCAACCCTCATGGGTATTTTTCCCCTTTCACCACCAAAGACTGTTCAAATTAATATGATCTCTCGGTCAGATGACCCATGGGTTATTCCTTCGCTTGAACAGGTCGATTCATATGGAGATTTTATGCCTTTGAGTCCAATTGAAATCGATTATTGTGAACTCATTGCTGCATCAGATACTTCACCTTCTGATAGAGCTCCTTTGAGCTTGTCTCTTCACGTGTATTCTCAATCCCCTGGCTCGGTGATTCAGACTCGTGTGATCCTTTGAAATAAGTTTTTTTTTCTAATGAAGTTATCGTGGAAACCATGTCTCTCGAAGACTTGCCGTGGGATGATGGTCATCATCGTTCTTCGTTTATGCCTGGCCTTAAGGCTATGCCTACATTTCTTGAGCGTTTTGCATCTCAAGTCCCTTCTCCTCCGCTTCAAATGCCAATTCTGACACATGAAGTCTTTACAAAAGGTAACTTGAGCAATATCACACATACGATGCCTATTGAAATTTCCGTGAAATTGGGAATCGTCGAGAATATCCACGTGGGGGTCACTTGTTCTTCAAATCAAGTCCAAGTTTACACTAGCCTTTTCCGCGAATTTCAGGAAATTTTAACATGGTCCTACGAAGAAATGCCCAGAATTGATCCTAGTATAGTGGTGCATGAAATCCATACCTATCCCGGTTCGAAGCCTGTTCGTCAACGTCTTCGTTCGGTGCACCCTAGAAAGGCTGCAGCCATTAAAAAAGAAGTTGAAAAAATTCTCAAAGCTGGGGGAATTTTTCCAATTCCCTTGACAGATTTGGTTTCAAACATCGTTCTTGTCGATAAGAAACAAGGAACTATCTGTGTATGTGTTGATTACCGTGACATAAATTGGGCCTATCCTAAGGATAATTATCCCACTCCCTTCATTGATCAAATGATTGAAGACTGTGCCGGGAGTGAGATTTTTTGCCTTATGGACGGATTTTCTAGGTATAATCAGATTAAAATTCTCCCGACCGATCAACATAAGATGACTTTTATCTATCCTTGGGGTACCTTTCATACAAGAAACTCCCTTTTGGCTTAAAGAATGTCGGGGCCACTTTCGAGCGCGCGATGTCCTACGCTTTTCATGACATTTGTCACATCGTTCAGCATTACCTGGATGACCTTCTGGCTCATTCAGCTAAGCGTAGGGACCATCCAGACCATCTTCGTCAGATATTTCTTTGTTGTCGACACTACAACATTCGGCTTAATCCACATAAGTGTGTCTTCTGCGTTGATTCTGGTAGAATTTTAGGGTTTATCGTATCTCAAGATGAAATTCGCCTCAATCCACTTAAGGTCGAGGCTATTGTTAATCTCCCCTCTCCATCCCCATTAAATCAGTTGCAGAGTCTACAAGGTAAGGCCAACTTTCTACGCCATTTTATACCAAACTATATCGAAGTAGCTAAAGGATACACACAAATTTTGAAATAGGACGTCCCTTTCTGTTGGGATGAGGTTGCTCAACAATATTTTGATACACTCAAGACATTGTTGGTCAACCTCCTTTGTTGCGTCCTCCAAATTATCATCGTGATTTTTCCCTTTAATTAGCTGCAGATTTTAGTACAATTGCCATGGTTTTGATTCAAGATGATGATGACAGTCACGAACATGTCATTTATTACTTGTCTTGTAACCTTCTCAATCCTGAAATGTGTTATGCTCGTGTCGAGAAGTTAGCACTAGCTGCGATCCATGCTGTCCAACGCTTTCGTCATTATATCCTTTTGCAAACGGTGACTGTGATTTCCGATTGCAACCCCATATATATTTTGTCTTGACAATTGCTAGGGGGCAAATACTCAAAGTGGATCGTTATACTCCAAGAGTTCGATTTGGAATTTACTGCTGCCAAATCAAAGAAATCACTAATTATTGCTAATTTGATTTGTTCCCTTCCTTCCGACTTCGCTCCATCTCGTTCTGAGGACCATATTCAAGACGATACACTTTTCTTGATTAGCACTCTCAATCCCTAGTACAGTGATATCATTGTATATCTCCAGACTTCCACATTCCGGTCTGAATTGACAAAGGATGCCCGCTGTCATATCCGACATCACTTGCAACCTTATCGCATAGTCGAAGATACGCTCTATTGCGTTGGAGTTGATTCCATACTTCACCGATGTTTGACCCTCAAGGAAGCTGAGAAAGTGTTGAATGATTGTCACAATGGTGCCTGTGGTGGTCACATGTCTAGTTACACTAGTGCACAAAATATACTTCGTGCCGGGTATTTATGGCCTTTCATTTTCAAAGACTGTATTGTCGCAGTTTGTAAATGCCATGATTGCCAAATTTATCAATGCAAGATGCGTGCGCCACCTGTTCCCCTTCACCCTGTCATTACCATTGGTCCCTTTACCAAATGGGGCATCGATTTTATGACGTGTAACCCTCACTCCACCGGGGGTCATGCTTATATCATCGTAACCGTGGACTACTTCACCAAATGGGCCAAAGCAATGCCTACACTTGCCGCTAACGGTAAGACAGCCGCTCAGTTCATATTCAATCATATTATTGCTAGGTTTGGTGTCCCTCAAGCCATCGTTACAAATCATGGTTCCCATTTTCGGCATTATATGGTGGAAAAGTTGACTTCTAAGTTGGGTCTGCGTCACGACAGCTCAATGCTGTACTACCCTCAAGCTAATGGCTAGGTTGAAGCTGTGAACAAAGTTCTTGTCAGAATTCTTCAGCATATGATTGGGATCCACAAATCAAACTGGCATCTCATGTTATTTTCGACTCTTTGGGCATACCGAACCTCAGTGAAGAGTGCGACCGGATTCACCCCTTTTCATTTGGTTTACGGTCTGGAAGCTAATCTTCCAATTGAATGTGAAATACCTTCTCTCAAGCTAGCTGTGGAATTATTGCCTAACACTTCGCCGGAAGAAGAGCGTCTCATTTACTTAGAAAGGTTAGATGAAACTTGTCACTTAGCTGTTTTGGTCATCGAGGCACAAAAGAAGTGAGTCAAAGCTCATTTTGATCAATCAATTTCCCCTCGTTCCTTTGTTGAAGGAGATCTCATCCTCCTATATGACCAAGCTCATGATAAGATGGGGGCATGTAAATTTCAACCTATGTGGTATGGGCCCTACATCTTTAAACATGTGTTGCAAAATGGTGCCTATGAGCTAATTGACTATGAAGGCCATCCTCTTGAACATCCCAGAAATGGGTTGTATCTCAAAAAATATTATGCATGAGTCATTTGTGCATATCAGGTGTACATAGGTGTTATTTTAATTTTTGTACATGTTTTTGGGTTTGGTGTGATTTGTGAGTGTTTTCTTACTTATTGGGTCTTGCTTATCGTGCATATGTCTATTACCCCTTATGTCGGTTTCGTAGATGGTGCTTCCCGCAGTACCAGGAATTTGTCTTCGGTAGCCTGGGTAATTTATAATCCTGCTAGTGAGTTGATAGACCTGCAAGGTATTTGTCTAGGACGAACTACAAAAAATGTCGCTTAATATAGCGTTGTCATTAGGCTATTAACCGAGGCAATTAACCTTGGCATACACGCATTGCTTGTAAATCTAGATTCACAACTTGTTGTTCTACAACTCAATAATCATTATTCGGTTAGAAATCCAGACATTCTGAGATTGTGTTTACGTATTTGTTTGTTGGAAAGAAATTTTTATTTCATTACTTATCAACATATTCCCCGTGCGAATAAATGTTGAAAATGGCAACAAGAAATAGTGAAGGAGGCCTCCGGGGGCATCTTTCCCGATCCTAGTTGGAAAGTGATCACCAAACTAGGTGGGGACCACACATGTGATTTTTGTTTAAAAAAATCTATTTTTAGACTATGTCTATTTTTTGCACATACCAGTACATCTTGGGATTCTAGCTGGAGATTCTCAAGCATGCGACATGTTGGTAAACAAGTGAGATTCATATTTTTAGGTCGCGGTGCTATTTTTAGACTACTTCTCCTAAAAATATAAAGCCAAATATTATTTACCCTTAATAATATTTAGACTATGTGTCATATTTACTTCTCGTATACCTACTTGACCTCCGCAGGTGGGCATGCAATGACATAAGGAAATTCGAATTTCCTATGGGTTAGTTGAGCTATCGTATGGTTGACTTCAAATAGACTCATGTGGTGAGTTTGTGAGTCGACGAGGAGTTAATGGAGATTGTGGTTCCTGCTAACTAGTTTAACTATGATCAGCTTAACTTTGTGATTACGTTGTAGATGAGTTGGGTGAATTAATTATTAATTAATTCACTGATATTAACTCATTATTAAACGAAATAACACATCGCTTAACCTGCATGGATGATTATGTTGAAAGACTAGTGGAAGAGGTAGATGAAAGGTGAGAATTGAGCAAAGAAGCCAGGGACATTAGTCAGGCATGAGATTTGCAAACAAGTGATGATGATGCCAATGATGATTGCGCCCATCAACTAAGTGAATTCGACCCATTCGGGCCTATATTCACCTTTTTGGATTGCGTAAAAGAGAGGCAAAGAAAGAGGCAATGGGAAGATTTGAACCCGTGACTAGTTTCGTATCTAGCTAGTTTTGTGTTCGCATATGAGATAGTACCCAGTACTTGTGAGGAGTATTGTATTATGTATCGCTGAATGTTTCTCATCCATTATATGACACATATAGTCGGGGGTTTTCAGCTATAAGCTTTCCCTCGTACATGCCGCGTTCTATGTGTGTGAATTGATGTTCGTCGCTTTGTTTTTTTATTCCGCATGTGACGATTAATGGTAGAAGCGATTATGTGTTATGCATGCAATTCGAATTGATGTATGATCAGGTTAATCACAAATAATAAAATTATTATTCAGCAAATTTCTACAATAAACACGTTAACCGATATAGCAAGTAGCTAACATTGTATTAGATAGACATTTGCATAATTTGTAAAAGCATCATCATATGTAAAAAATATCCATGTAAGGAAATATATAGGCATCGTATGTTTTCAATCGTGTGCATCATAACATCAAAAAATATGTGTATGTTTCTGTTACATCCTAAGACATCATGTCTCACAAAAATATGTGATAAAATAAACCTAGGTGTCTAATCGCATGATGCTCGTGATAACATGTCACGCTCGTACTAGCCACCCACAAGCTTGGATTCGGCGACACTCCTACAATGTGTCTCTAATAAAGCGTGAGGAACATCATCAAAACATGCATAATCTAGGACTCCTTTCGGTGATCCCCTCCGTGCTAAAAATTATCTCATCTTACTCGCTGTCTCTCACCAGGGTTGAAATCGTGAGGGATTCACCCCACCATTGGTGACATGCTCAAGCAGGGTTCTCCGGGCAAACATCCGTATCACATGGATTTAATGTCAGAACATACATTAAATAATAATAATAATAATAATAATAATAAAAATAATAATAATCATATATATATATATATATATATATATATATATATATATATATATATATATATATATATATATATATATATATATATATATATATATATATATATATATATATATATATATATATACTCATGAAATTCAAAAATTGAGTCTTACCCAAATCTTCATCCTAATATTCTCCCTCTGGGAGTGGGAGGTCTGGGTCACCAGTTAAGTGTGTGCCAGAGTAGGGCCAATCCTCCACGACAATCAGTTGTCAATGGAGCCAATCGTGCAATTCCTCGCCCTTCAAGACATCCGTTATCGCCCCCTTCCCTTGGCATCGGTGTCGCCGATCGTGCCACCCGCGTTCCTTTCATTTCGGTGATTCCGTAACTATAACCCTCCGTCGCTGAAAAATTGGTAATCGTTCCAAGAAGAACGATACTAGGATGGATCCATAACCAAATTGTTTCAGTTTCATCTTCTTGCATTTGGTTAATTAACACTTCATGTTTATGGTCACTGCCTCTTCCTAGTTAAAGAGGGTCGAAGCCATGTAGTCCATAGCAAGAAGCAACTGTGTCTTTTTTGATTTTTGCGGTGCTTGCCATCCCGCAGCACGTTTGATGGTATGCCATACCACGCGTAGTGTCAAATCTGGGATTGTTTGTATATCAACTTTCCCACTACCGGTTCCTTTTCGCACTCCTCGACATACCATGTCTATCACCATGGACATGTTTTCCATGTAGGGCCGGGTGCCGATTAGGAGTGGTGCTGCACCTCTCCGTGATAATATTGTGATGAAATACACATCAGAAACATCAATATCGAGTTCTTGATCCCGTAGGATGAAATTCTCTTGATCTTCATCCCATGTACTGATAAGATATTGTAGCAATTCTGGTTGGGCTCGGAGACATGGTGTGAGGAAGAATTTTTTCAAACCACAGTTCCTGAGGGCTTTTATAACTCCCTCATTTTCCATGGCTAACTCATCTTCTTCACTATGTTCCTGTTCTTTCCATTCAATGACCATTTTGCTCCGTTCTACCTGCAAACACACACATACAAGTGATATTAGTCAATATTTATCCTTGAATTTGTAAAAAATTGGGACATTTGGTGAGTATTATTGCTTGAAATTGCGTTGTGCCATTGGCACAAATGTTTCTTAAACAATCACGCCAATGGGCACGCCCTAATGTTAAAAATAGGGCGGTCAGCGCGACTCCATGCCCGAAACCCGTGCCGACCGCGCAGCCCTAGATTTTACAATTTCTCCCCCAAATTCGAAATTGACAAATGCAGGAAGAAAGGAATAACTTAAAATGACAAGAGGGACCTCAGCTCTTACCTAGAGTTGACGGATTTACGATTGATGTACTGGATTGGCTGCTATCGTCGCCACAAGATTACACAGTAAAATGGGTAAAAACTGCTCCACAAGAGGTAAAAAGTGAAAAGTAATTGTTTTTTACTATTTTTGGCATTTTATAACTTTTTAAAACCCTAATTAGGTTTTAAGGCATGTTTTTCGATTATTTTATGATATTATTTTTGAAAAATGGGTTTTATACATGTCTCTTATGCAACAACAGGTTTTTATGCGACAATGATGAAGTGACGAGTTATATTTTATACTTTTTCGGAATCGATAAAAACATGAAAAAGTCACTACTGGAGTCATCTTTTAGCTCTTTTCTGACTCTCTAAAATTGAAAAGATTTCCGAGACGCTTGTCGTTTTGAACTCATTAAATGGTTGCGAAATGATATCTACCCAATATACGTTTACCCCTTTTTCGGGCTAGGATGGATTATTTACGAAAAAGGAATACCTTAGCCTATTGCGACTAAGTGGTTCTCTCAGACACAGTTTTCTACCTTTTCCGATCTGTGAGACTACCTACGAAAAGGGACTGCTGGATTTTTATTTTTTGCCTTCTTTTTAAACTCTCTAAACATGAAAAGATGCTGAGTTCTCCCTTTGTCAAACTTGTTAAACCCTGATGACATCAGACCTCGTCACCATGACGTTATTCGAGTTCCTCCTTCCTAGGGCTCGTAAAATGTACTAGGATGGATTTGTCTGAAGGACAAACTTATAGTGCAAGCATATGCTATCCCCTTCAAGCTTGTCTTAAAAAATAATTGTGGTACTCGCCAAAAATGGTGGGGGAAAATGGAACTAGATTTTAGTTGTATTGGCAGTATGTCACTCTTGAACATGGCACTTGTTTGCATTCGTGTCGGGTTGGGGACATCACATTTCGTCATGTTTTCCTCCATGGGTTTGGGTAATATTTTTTGACCTTTCAATCGCTCTTTGCCAAATCATCATGACCTCAGATCCTTTGATGTCAAATACTTCCAAATCCAGTGTCGTGCTGTTGATATGTTCAAGATAAGTTTTTATCTGCAGTTTTCAATCTCCCTCTGATTCTCTGTTGGTCTTGATTCACAAACATCATATTCCTCTATCTCATATCGATGATGTGGGAAACATTATGGCCCTCCTTCGACCAGGTCACTTCCTGTCGACTTCAGCTCATTATCTAGGAATCTGATCTAGAGACTCCCTTCCGGTACCTTGGAGCCTGCATGCCTTAATGGCAGGTTCTTCGCATTCGACACAAGGTCCACATCATTGGCCTTCGATCGAATGACTCCGCGAGTGTTCGATTCCAGATCACTGTTCACATTCCGTGGATTGTACCTTGTGTACCTTGAGAGCCATTGTCATTATTGGTGGTTTCTCTCGCGTCTGTTAACATCGTTCATCATTGGCTAGTAATTAGACGATTTTCTTGCATGTTCGACTTCAGCTCATACATTCGCATGCTAGAAATTGTACTTGTTCGGGTCAAGATGGAGCACAAGACCCTGGATTTTGTCTGATAATATCTAGGTTGCAGGTTCATTGTAGATTATCATGACTTATTGCATGAATCTTTGATTGGATGGCTGCGACCATACCTGAGTCTATTTGTTGATCTTTACTACTGGATGGCTGCATCCATACCTAGATCCCAGTTCTTATACTCTATTATGGATGGTTGCGCCCATGCCACATGTACATGTATCAGAGATATCAGTTGTATTTGTAATTGCAGGTTTTTCGACAGCGGTGTTTGGTTCGAACGCGTTCTCATAAATCATTTCGCCCCTCCCTCTCCCTCGGACCTCATGCTTTAGGGGGCATCTATTACACAACATTTTGTCACTGTCCCTGCAATCCCCAAATCACACATTGGAGGGTCGTTTCTGTGACCAATGCATAGTGTTATGCTTATCAAATTACATCCTTGCATCACTTTTGATGAAGGCAACATTCTTCTTGTTAACATTTCCCAAAGAAGAGCTGTGAAAATCCCTATTTTTTCCTTAGCGCAAGTAGCCCTTTACCTCCTCGCACCGACCTGGGAATTTTACACTAAGCCCGCGCCACTTGGCGCTCTATCCCAGTGTAATGCCAACGCCAAGATATTTATGAAATGTTTTTTAAAAATAGAGGCGGAGGTTGTTGGGTGTGGAGCCTGATTATCTTGTTTACTTTGTATCATAGCATTGGACCCCTGTACCTTAAAAGGGGTGGCAACGCCGCCCGTAATTAATCGCTGCCGTGGGGGGTCCAGGGATTTTCGGAGCCCCCCCCCTGGCGGGGGTTCGGGGGAAGTGCCCTCGAAGCTAAAAACAGATGTAAAATTGCCTTGTAAAAGTATAGTAATTTCTAGTCAATCTGGGCCATTCATTAGGCAAATGATCTGACGGTAGAAGTTATGTTTAGATTAGGGTTTTTTGCCCTAGAAGGCAACCCCCTTGTATATATGAGGGCATTGTATTGTGGATGTGTATTATGTGTGTATTCTCGGAGCGAGAAACAGAGAGGGATACTTTGAGAGAGAACAAAGGATATTACAGCGGATCTGCTGTAGGTTTTATCTCTTCATTTTTGCTGGATAATAGAAAGGAAGGACTGGCTGTTCGGGGTGGACGTAGCCCAAACTGGGTGAACCACATATATCTGTGTCTCTCTGGTTTTATGTGTTTTGTGTGCTTGTATTTTCCGCATATTTTATGTGTTTCATTGCTCTGTAATATTTAATTTTCTAACAGAGGTTCCATTCCAACCACCTCGGGGATGAGTCATTGGGAGTGGTTAAATTGAAACAACCATGAGCCTCCGCCTTTAGCTAGTAGTTTCCACCTCCCTTGGAACACTCTTAAAGGATAGGACTCCCTTCCACATTTGTAGGGATCCCAACCTCCTCCTTTGCCTCTATATAAACAAGCCTTCTCTCTTTATGAAAACTAGCTGAACTAGCTATAGCTGAAGCTGAACAAAGAGAATTATACAACTGAAGTGTTGAACTTGAAAGACTAAGCTATAGTTGAATAACCAAATTATTGAGAAGGTAGAACAAGGAGAAATCCATTGAGAGGTCCCTTATCCTATCTGAATTCCTCGACGAGCTTTGAGACGTGCTTCACCCGAGCCTCGCCAGAGGAGACCGCAACGTCAGAGCATGGTTGTATCTTTTCTTTCTACCTTTTAATATAAGTGACTATTGTCTGGTTCCCGTCTTGTGTTTTATCTTTATCGAATGCAATATGCTAGTCTTCTCTGACTGACTAGTATATTTTGGATGAGAATAGTATGTGGGATGCGGTTTTCATTTTCTGATCTTTGTGCAGGTGTGCAAGTGCGATAAGCGGAGGGATTGTGACTTTCCGAATTGGGAGTGAGCAGTTCTCATCACCACTATGATTGCCATCAACATCATTGGACCACAGGTAGGCTATCTTATCGCGTCCTTTTCTCATTCGAATATCTAGGAACCTACACCTTAGCATGATTCCTTGTTACTAGACCCACCCTAGGGCTAGAGGGATCGAATCTGTCCACAGAGAGGATTTACCTACATAACAACAGGAACTCCAAATAATTCTGTTCCATCCAATTCTTGTAGGAAAAATGAATTATTACCTCTTGCAGAATGAATGATGTACGGACCTTTCCATAAGTTATCAAATTTTCCATGCTTGTCTTTGTCTTCTCTTCTTGAATCCCACTTCAACATTTTGTATCCAATTCTGAAATCATTTGCTTTGGTCCTTTTGTCAAAATTTCTCTTCATATTTTCTTGTACTAGCTATGTTCTTTTGTACACTCCTCTGGTTTGCTGCAACTGAACAGTCTGGTTTATTCTTCTTTGTATGTCATTTTCTTCAGACTACACCTCTTGAATGAGATTCATTACTGGCACTCCAAATATTGTTGGGAAGACTGCATCTACTCCATAGACATACCGATTGATTTATTATTTGTTAGCCTATCTTCCCATAGTGCATGAACCAATTTGTTGTGCCATGATTTTTTATTTTATTCCAACAAATTTTTAATGATGTTCACCAAGCTTTTATTTGAGGTTTCAACCAACCCATTACCTTGAGGGTAATAAGCTGTAGAATGGCCCAAAGTAATGTGATATTTGTGGCAAAAATCCACCATTTTCTTATATCTAAAAGTAACAGCATTGTCAGTAATGATTTTTCTAGGACAACCAAATCTAGATAGAATATTGTTTTCAAGGAATCTGATAATTACTGAGTCTGTGGCAGTCCTGGAAGGAATAGCTTCTATTCAATTTGTAAAATAGTCAGTTGCAGTAAGGATCCATTTATGTTGGGAAGAGGAGGAAGGGTGGATTTTTCCAATGAAATCTAGACCCCATTATTGAAAAGGAGCTTCAACAGAAAATGGTTGTAATGGTAAAGGTAACAGTTTTCTTTTACCCTCAAAGATTTGACATTTATGACATGCAATTACCATTTTGTGGATTTCATGGAAGAGGGTAGGCCAATAGAAACCAGGCCTAAGGATCTTATTAACAGTGGTTTTCCAATACAAATGGCTTCCACACTCCCCTTCATGAAATTCATGCATAATCCTATCTGCATCTTCTTCAGGCAAACATATAAGCAATACACCACCAGAGTTTTTCCAATATAAAACTTTATCTAGAATGCATAAATTTACAACCTTCAGTTTCAAGAATCTAGCCTTTGTTTTGGACAAACCAGGAAGAAAATTTTAAAAAGCACATATAATATATCAACATACCAAGGGGAGTTTAGGAATGCTTCCTCAATAAGTGGAGTCGCCAGCTCCTCTTGTTCATCCAATGAGTGAATTGTATTTATGTCTAGTGCTTGAAAATTTGTTTCAGCCATCAGTTTAGCCAGTCCTTGCCCTTTGATTAGCTTGGTGGGCTTGATTTCCAGATCATATTCTAAGATAAAAACAATCCACTTACCTCTTTTTCCATCAAGATCTTGTGTAAGTATGTATTTAACCACTGTGTGAGGTACAAATGCAATGATGTGTGAATGCAGAATGCAAACTCTGAAATCTTTTAGTTCCTTGACTAAAGAAAAAGCTTGCTTTTCCATGATATTATATTTCAGAGGTGCATCACTTAATGCTTGGCTGAAGAAAGCTATGGGCTGCTCTTGTCCCATTATGTTTTTCTGTAGTAAGACAGTAGCAACTGTGTGTTCTAATGCAAAGGATAGAATGAAGAAATCTTTGGTGAAGTCAGGGCTGATTAGAACAGGTGTTTGTGTAAGTGCTTGCTTCACAAAGTCAAAAGATTGCTTTGCTTCTATGGTCCATTTGACTCTTGTTTCTCTTTTGAGCATGTTAGTAATGTTTCTTAGGATTTATGCAAGGTTTGGGATGAACCTTCTTAAGAGGTTTATCTTTCCAATGAAAGACTGCAACTCATTAATGTTCCTTGGATGATTGATTTGCAATATTCCCTCAATTATTTTTGGGTCAGTATTGATCCCTTCTTCAGATATGATGTGGCTTAAAAGCTTCCCTTCTTGAAGGCCAAACAAATTTTTCTTGGGATTTAAAGACAGACCATATTTTTTGCACTTTTCAAAGACCTTTCTTAAGTGAGCCAGATGTTCTTCATCAGTTTTTGAATAGACAATGATGTCATGAAGGTATATCACAATGAAGTAACCTATTTATTTTGAGAAAGCAATATCCATTGCTCTTTGGAAAGTAGCTCCAGCATTCATTAACCCAAAAGGCATTTTAACATACATGAAGGTGCCCCGAGGGGTGGTGAAAGCTGTCTTGTGTTGATCATCTGGATGTACCAGCACTGGTTGTACCCTGAAAAGCCATCAAGAAAAGATATCCTTTTGGAGCCTACTAACCTTTGTAAGATGTGATCCATTTTTGGTAAAGGGTAGTTGTCTTTTAGGGATGCTTTGTTTAAATTTCTGAAGTCTATGAACAACCTAATTTCTCCTGTCTTCTTCCTTACAGATACAAGATTTGAAACCCATTCTGATTACCTTAGTGGGACTATGATTCCAGCATCATACATTTTCTTTATTTATTTCTCAACCAATGGCAGTTGGATAGGATTTATTCTGCATAATTTTTGTTTAAAGGGCTTCTGGTTTTCTTTCTAAGGAATCTTGTGCTGAATGATATTTGTATCATAGGACTTCAAGTCTTCATAGCTCCAAGAAAACACATCATTGAATTATTTGAAAATTTCAATATATTTCTGTTTTATATGCGTTGGCAGTGTTTTTGACAGTTTATCGTTCTGGGTTTTAGCTCACTGCCTATATTGCACTCTTCTACATTTGCTTCAGTGGATTCCATCTTTGGCTTCTTGGAAAAATCATTAAAATCAAAAATTTCTTCTAGAGGGACCAGCCCTCTTGGCAAGGTATTATCTCTGAACTGCAGCACTTCAAATTCTTCTTTTTCTGGGTATGCACACAACTCTATCTCATGTGGGTCATCTTTTTCTAACATATTTATATCAACATCATAAGGGGATATTTTTTGGATGTTTGTTCCTCAACATAACAGTCTTCTTCATGATCTGAGTCTGAATTTGGCATCTCAAACTCATTTCTAGATTGCAGGAAATCTTTAATCTGTTTGTCACCTTCAAAAACTTGCCAATATTTTATATTATCAGGGACTGCTGGTCTACATTTGACTTGTACTGTGTATTGTTTTTTATGATGAGGTTTTTGACAAGTAATGGCTACAAATGCTAGTTCATTGGCTGAGATATTTTGATTTCTTGTGATGAAGGTAAGATCTTATTATTTGAATGTTTTTAGTAGGTCAAGGGCATCGTTCCTATATGCTCTCAATCTAGGATGTTTAGCTGAATATTATCCCTTAATATTCTTGATGACTAGCTTGGAATCCCCATGGACAGAGATCATTTTGGCTCCTAATTTCTTGAGTAATTGTAGCCCTAGGAGGAGTGCCTCATACTCTGCTATGTTATTTGTGCATTGAAAGTTAAGTTTGTATGAGTGACCCTATGCATGGTTGTTCTCAGTGTTGTGTACCCAAACACCTGCTCCTGAACCAATTTTGCCACAAGAGCCATCAAAGCTCATGCTCCAAAGAGGTTCAATTTCAGGTTTACCATTATGTTGTTCTTTGTCTATTTGGTCTAACTATTCTGACTATTCCTCCTCTTTTTCTTCTTCTTCTTCCACTAATTTTTCATCAACTGCTACTTTTTCATTAATGTTTTCATCATTGTAAAGGATAAATGAATCAAGTTATGTGTGGACAGAATAGAGAGGGGAGTTATCAGGTTTTTCTTGACTGCTGACCATGTATTTCATATGAGTTTCCCTATATAATCTTCTTGATTGACTAAAGACTAGTATGGTAGCATAGGTCATATCCATTTGGAGGGTTCCTTGAAGTTTGGCTCCCCATGAGAGTGAAAGGAGCATACCATACTTAGGGGGAGTGTCAGCCACTACGATATCCATTACTAAGCTTTTCGATGGTATTTGTGCTATATTGACACAGATATATTTGATCAGGCCTAGACATTTTACTCTACTGGAGTCAAAAGAGTATAAATATTTGTATGGTCTAGTTATCTCAAGCCCTAATCTCTCCATAACTACCTTTGGCATGAGGTTATGTGAAGCTTCTGAATCTAACATGGCATCATGAAGGATCTTATCATGGATGTTCAAACTGACATAAAATGAAGGTACACCTCCCTCTTGGAATTTACCTTCTACTTCTGGTCCAAACAAAAGCTCAGGTTTGTCATCATTTAAGTTTACAGTATCAACATTTTCTGCTATTTTTAAAGCTTTCAAAACTTGGGATCTATATACATCTTAGCCAACTAATTCAATAAGAGATATGGAATTTTTTATCTTGGTAGTCTCATTCTCTATACTGAAAGGTGTCTGTGTTTTTGGCAGATTTAAATCAGTTTTGTCAGACATTGTTTTTGTAGAAATTTTAGCTTGCTGATTTGTTTTGGGAATCTCAGTTAAATCATTTTTATTACGGCTACTAGTTTATGTACTAGTGCTTCTTTCTGGACTGTTTTTGTTTTTATTTTTATGAGAAATTTTAACCACTATGTTTGCATTTTCTGCTGTCTTTTTAAGATCATATTCAAGGGTCTTCCTAGCAGAAATTTCAGGTTTATTTCTCTTGGGACTATCTTGGGCTTTCTTGCTTCTGAGGTCATACTGTCTATGTACTTCCATGATGGAATTTTTGAATCCTTGTTTATAATCTTTGGATATTAGGCATTCTTCTTCATTTGGGGCAAATATGCCTTGTTCCTCCTCAGTCAGGAAAACAATATCCTCATTGTTCACTCCTATTAGATTGATTTGACTTTGTTCTGGTTCTTCAATTACCCCCTCATCCTCATTAGCATAGTTTTCTTGGAAAGGAGGTTTGATTTGCTGATTAGGTCCTCTCTGTCTTATTTGAGGGGGATTTCTTCTAAAGTTTTGGTTTTGGTTTTGATTTATGTTTTGAGGAGCTGCTTGATTTTCTCTGGGATAAGCTCTCTCATTCATGTTTATTCTCTCCATCATCCTTTCCATAGTTCTGACAAGGTTATCAATCTTAGTATCAGATGGGGAGGCTACAACCTCTTCCCTATATGTGACTCTTTTATCTTTTTTCATTCTAGCTCTTTTGGCAATTAGATTTTCCTCTACACTTACTACACCCCTCTTCATGTTTTCTAATGTAAGAGGGTCTCTTTCTCTTAGTTGGTAAGCCATTTCTGGGTCAAATCCATCTAGAAATTTCATGAAGGCTAGACCTTGTGGAGGTTTCATGTGGGTAGGGAGGGAATTATATACACTGTTGAACCTAGTGCAGTACTCTTGGACACCCTCTCCAATGTTTCTCTTGATGTTTTCGTACTCTGATAAGATTTTGAGAGGGTTCTTATTGACTTCCCATTTATTTAAGAACAACTGATGAAAAGCAGGGAGGTCATGTATACTATTAGGAGTTAAACCATTTTCTTGCTTCTCCCCCTAAGCTTTGAGCAAACATTCTTAGTTTAACAGTTTCATCATCTATTTCTTGTTTGTCAAAATAGTCATTCATTCTATCCACATGTTGTTTAGAAGTTGTAGAAATACTTGCATCATATAAGGGAATCTTGGACTGATAGTCCTGTGGTAGAACTACTAAAGGTAATGGTAGAACTAATGGGGCATACTAGGTTGCCATGGCTGATGGTTGGGGAAACAATGGAGGGTTAAGAAGTGGAGGGTTTATAAGAGGAGGTGGAGGGTTAAATGGAGGAAGGTGAATAGTGGGTGTATGAATGGGATTTGAAGTTAGTACAACAAGATTCTACTGTAAGGTGGATGGGTCTAAAGTTATCTGGGTTATTCAACTTTGGGATCTAGTCCCGGAGAAGCATTGTTCCAGGGGTGAGCCAGATAAGATACCTTGCAAGTCTTTAAGGTTTTTAGGTAGGGAAATTTCCTTGAGAATAGGTCTGCTAACAGTTGAAATTTTAGATCTAAGAGATTTCCTTAGGATGTGCTCTAGATTGTCAACTATTGCAGGAGGGTTTGGGTCTATATGGGATCTGGTACAAATTCTTCTAGGAGCTAGAAATTAGACCCAAGGCTTCAGAGAGGTTGAAAGTTTTATAATAGTTTTAAAAACAAACCAATCTGTGAAAGAAATAATTTATTCACAAATTATTTTGACAGGGTTCTACTTGATGTTTAATGATATCAGGAATTCTCAATAATTTCCCAGTGAAGTCTATAGAAAACCAGTGGAGTCAACAGGGCTACTGAAAACCAGTGGAGTCACCATGTGGATGATATTAACTATCTTAAGACTGGCTGTTTTCCACCATCAGGAACCAGATACCAATATTGGCTAACACTTGATTCATCTAAATTTGAAATGTGTTTTTTTAGTTCTTTAGGAAATATTCAGTTTTTTTAATAACTCAGGTTAATTCCCCAGTATGGTCGCCACTATGTTTTCTCCCTGTGATTTGCAAGATTGGAAAAAAAAAATCTGCAGAGAACCACATCAAACCACTTTGGAGTCCAAGAACCTAGCCTTCTTGGGCTCAGTGAGGGCTCTCTCTATGTTTATGTTAAATTGATTGATCTTTATGCTTATGTTTTCAGATTTTAGGCTAGTTATGAAGTTCTAGGATTGTTTGTTTTGTTTGTTTGATGGATTGATTGATTGATTTATTGTAGGTTGAACAGATAGACTGTGGGAAGCTTAATCCATTGGGATATGGATTCATAAAAGGTTTTAATTGTACATCAACTCTGCAAGGGTTTTTGTAGGGAAAGCTAACTATATCAAGTGGATCTTTTTAGGTTAGATGAAATGTGAAATGACAACAAGTTGTGAATTTAGTAAAACTAAAGGGAAATTAAGAATCCTTTAACTATACTTTAAAGAAGAAAAGCCTTTGAGATAACTATTTAAGAGAAACTAAAGAGTAGGAAACCCCTGAATTATTTAATCAAAACTTTATTAAGAAACCTTAAGACAACAATCCAGTAATCCTAAAGATCAGGACACCCCTAAGTTCTCTAGCTATTACTTTCAGACGATGAAAACATTCAAGATGATAGTTTAGTGAAATTAAAGAGCAGGACACCCCTGAATTCTTTAACTAAAATTCAAGGAAGGCCTTTAAGATAACAGTTTAAGAGAAACTAAAGAGTAGGACACCCCTGAATTATTTAGCTAAACTTTATTAAGGAAACCTAAAGACAACAAGCCAGGTGGAACTAAAGAGAAGGACACCCCTGAATTATTTAATCAAACCTTGCAGAAGAAAACATAAAGATAAAAGTAACAGACAGAGTTAAGGTGCCCAAAAATCATATCTTAATCTAAAATTTTTGTTATATTATCAAAGAACTTGATGTAGAATATGGTAAACAAAGGAGAAAAAATGACAAAGAGGGATAAAATCACCATTAAAATAGCTCAAGAATCCTGTGAACGTGCTTGTATTACTGATGTCCAAAATAGTTACAATACTCCAGTGAAATAGTCTCTGCAACTCAGAGTCTGCTCAAAATCTAGCCTAGTAGCCAATCAACTATCCAATCAACCAACCAACAAAAATAGTGAACAATACATGCAATATTTATCTGTAGATGAGGAAGTGATCCTATTTTAGGGTTTCAAACTGCACTTATTATAGAGTAAATGTAATATTGACCTTTGAGACCATGTAAGGCCCAAGACAAAATATCACTGACTAACCCGTTGTAATAATAACTCTTAAATTAAATGTTGAGCTAAATTTTAGATATTTTTGACTTTTTGGCCTTAAATTTAACTTTTACAATAACTGCTGAGCTGCTAAAAATATCTCTGAATGAAACATTAACTAAGGTAGCTTGTCTTAAATCAAAATGTGGCTGTAGGTTTCCAATGTGATTTGGAAGAAGTAAATGGTGATTTGCTTTGTCATTCGGATCTGTCTTTCTTTGTTGATTTGTCTTTAAGCTCTAATTAGTCTTTAAACTTTGATTTGTCCTTTAATCTCAAATCTGTTTTCATCTGTATCTTCTAATTATTTTATCTTTTACTGCATTTACTGTCATTTTTATTGCTTTCTTTAACCTTCAATATTTGATTAATCCTTTAATCCCTTTTCCCTTTAATTGTTACGGTGAAGATTTTCACTGTCTTTACTATTTAACCATATTCTTTGCATTTGTCTTCATCTCTGCTTGCGCTGCTACTGTATAATTCTTTTTTTTCTTTACCCTATCCTTTGATGAAAACCGTCTTTACTCTTTTACCATATTCTTTGCATTTGTCTTCATCTCTGCCTGCGTTGCTACTGTATAATTTTTTTTCTTCTTTACCCTGTGCTTTGATGAAAACCTTGCTGTCATGGGAGTAATTGCATGATCTTTATTGATCACGATCCATTGCCACCTTTTGATTAATCTTGCGCTCATGGTATTTTTGATGAAAAAAAGAATTTTGGATCGTCACCCAGAGAACCTGTTTAAACAATTTTTGGAACCAGAAATGCAATTTATGCATTTATACATCGGTCACCTCCACAATTTAAAACAATTTGAAAATTAAAAACCTGCATTGTGGATAGAGTCCGAACATGGCAATTTTTTTGGTTTTGAAGGGGTTTACATGGTAGATCAGGGCCTATCACAGAGATTCGGGTTTCAACACGTTTGAATGGGGTCAAAGGTGTTATTTATGGCACAGAGTGGTTTAGTAGTTTTCACATGGGGCGTAGGTGGTGAGGCGGTTTATATAGTGGGGATGCGATAACATGGAGGGAGTGACGCGTGGCAGAAAGGATAGGCGCGAATAATGCTGATTTCGCAAGCCTCAAGGATTCTTATCCCCTGAGATTTTGGTATTGAAATGTGGTGTGTGGGCCTTCGGATCGGGAGGCGTAGATCCAACAGTGGTCAGGATTTTGATGAAACAACAGGCTATAATGTGATGTGGGGCTCAGGGTCAGTTTTTTTAAAGTGAAGGCACTCTAATATAATGGTGGGTCAGGATTTTGAATGAAGTGAGGTTTTTAAATGTTAGCACGAGGCTTTTACGAAGCGAGGGGCGCGGGGGGGGGGTAAGGGGTAAAATATCAAAGTGGGATATTTGTATTGCGGGGCTCGGGATTTGAATGGAGTGCGGGGATTTGAACAAGGTGGAGCCCAGGTACATTTAAGAGTGAAAGCACTTTATAGAGGGTGGGGCTAGGGTTACATGAGGGTGGGGGTATGGTTTAAAGGGCGGGGGGTTTAAACATATAAAGAGTCAGGTTTTTTTTATAAATAAAATAGATTTTTCTTTAAATAGAGGGTCCCAAATGAAAATAAAATTTGTTTGTAAAACAATGTAAAAATAGGTTTTTACATTGTTTTAATGGAAGAAGGGGAATGAATGAAAAGGAAGAGGATTTTAGCAATGGGAGTGGGGTTTTAGGTAGGGAAAGAGGTGAGAATGAGGGTTTTAGAGTCATACATGGCATTCCAGAGTAAGGGAGTGGTCTGAATAGGTAAAATGAGAGATAGTAAATAGGTTAAATAAGGATAATGAAGGCAGTGAGATTTCTGAAAATAAAATGATATTAAGAGAATGTTATTTTGAGCTAATAGTATAAAATCCATAGTCATTTAGTCATACTGTAGAAGACAGGGGACTAACATAAGCTAATATGACTGCAGCTGGGAAAATAAAAGAAAAGAAGTCAGTTCAAGAGAAGGGAAAAGAAAAAGAAGAATCACCAAAAGATCAAAGAATTGATGATATGACAAAGGTGATAAAATTTTTTTCAGACAAGCTAGTAAATATGGAATTGGAAAGTAAAAACTCCCAAATACTGGTACAACAAAACAGAGGAGGATTTAATCCTCTATTCAGAAAACAACCCCTGCCAATTTTTTAGAGGGAGATAAGAGATCACGACCAAGTTCAAGCACCACCGTATATAGAAGAAACACCTAGACAATCAACAGAAGATGACCAAAAAGAGGGAAGGTCAAATATCTGTTATGTACAAAAGATAATATGAAGAAGAGGAATATTGTGAGGGAGAATATGTTGAAGCTAAAGTGTCTTTTGATCAAGATTAGATGGATGAATACTGTAGGCAATTTACAGATTTTATGCAAGCTGATTTACATAAAAAGTATGATTTAAGGTCTAGAAAGAGAGCTAGAGTGCAGGATAATGAAAGTGAACAACAAGATTCTATTCCTTCTCCAATGGCGACTCCAAAACAATAGAACTTAGTAAAACAAGAAGATAAGGGGAAGCAACCTGTGAATCCAGTAGATAGAACATAAGTGAAACAAGCTGAATCTTCCCAAACCAGGTCAGTTGATACTAATGTTTTGGAGAAGGTCGTTCTTGTGCTTAAATAGACTCTAAATCCTAGAAATAATGAAGAAGAACCTGAGAATAATGTTAAACAAATTCAATTTTTCAATTTATCAAAGGAGTTGGAGAAGGTCAAGATTCAGGTGCCTCTTCTTGAATTAGCTAAGACACTAAGTTATAAAAAAGAAATTTCAGAATTCATTAATCTCTCACAGATTGAATATATAGGTGATACTATGAACTTGCAATAAGAACAACCAGTAGTCACTTTTGATTATCATGTAGAAGAAATATATTCTTCTGTTCCTCCATTTTACATTTCATTGCTTCTTCATGATTTTATTCTCCATAATTGCATGTTGGATTTAGGTGCTTCTCACAATATTATGCCATTGTATGTCATGAAAGAGTTGAATTTGTACATTACTAAACCTTATAGGGACATGTACTCATTTGATTCCAAGGGTGTGAAATGTGTTGGGTTAATTAAATATATGGTAGTATCTTTGGCAGAGATTCCAGCAAAAAATATTGTTATGGATGTAGTGGTTGCTGACATTCCAACCAGATTTGGAATGATGTTGTCAAGATCTTGGGGAGAAAAGTTGGGAGGAGTTTTAAAATTAGATTATACTTACGCTATCATTCATGTTTTCAATGTGGAAGAAAGGAGATTGTACAGAGAAACAAGGTTTGTGAAAACCACCACAAAAAAAGATGCAGGTAATTCCCCCATTTATAGTCAGGGAAAAGAAGAACTTTCATGTTTTATGCTGCATGAAGATGCATAATTTGCTGAAGACATAAAGAAGAAGCTCTCTTCAACAATTGTACGTAATGAGCTACAATCAAAGAAGATTTGGAAATTATATTTTGATGGTGCCTACTCAAAGGATGGCACGGGAGTTGGATTCTTATTGATATCTCCAGAAGGTAACCTCATGCCTTTTTATTTTAAGTTATAATTTTATTCAACAAATAATGTAGCTGAGAATGAGGCCTTGATCTTAAGTCTTAAAAATGCTAAAAATATGGGAATTCAGTGTATTTCCTTTTTCGGTGATTCTGAATTAATTATAAGATAGATTAAAAATCTTTGTCAAACCAAGCATCCGAGATTAAGGTCATATAGGAATGAAGTTTGGGATCTGATTGAGAACTATTTTGAAGCCTTAAATCTTCATTTTATTTCTAGGGAGGAGAATAGGTTGGAAAATTCGTTACCAGTTTCAGCTAGCACCTTCAAGCCACTTATGAATCCAAGGTTAAGGTATGAGATTGAAATTAGACACAGACCCTCTATTCCTGACAATGTGAAACTTTGGAAGGTGTTTGAAGATGATGAGTAGCTAAATCATTTCTTGACAATAATTGAAAATTTTGAAGATGCTGAGATAGATCAAGAAGAAGAACATATAGAGAAGAAAGGAGAGATAAGAAATCTTAAGTAGTCAATAAGTGAGAAGAAAATTATCCAATTGAAAACTAATGTACTTCCTAAAGTATTAGTTCCCATTTAAATATTATTTGATTCTAATGATGTTGATGTTAATTCAAAGAAAACACATCAAGAGTGAGAGATGGAAGACTGTAATTTTGGAACCTAGCAGGAGCCAAAGATTGTGAAATTATTCAAAGGCGTTCCTAAAAATTATAAAGAAAGGTACATTGATATTTTTAAGAAGTATATGGATGTGTTTTCTTGGTAGTATGAGGACTTGAAAAAATATGATAAAATAATAATACAACATAAGATCCCATTGAAGGAATGAATCAAACCATACAGACAAAATCTCAAACAGATTAATCCATCACTTTTAGCTCCAATTGAAAAAGAAGTGAAGAAATTGCTGTAAGCAAAAATCATAGTCCCTCTCAGATATTTAGATTGGGTCTCTAATATGGTTCCCGTAGAAGAAAAATGGAGAGATAAGATTATGTGTGGACTTTAGGAATTTGAACAAAGAATCTCTAAAGGATAATTATCCTTTGCTGAAAATGGATTATGTATTAAAAAAAGTGACAGGAGCTTACAAGATGTCAATGGTTGATGGAATCTCTGGGTATAATCAGGTGGCAATTTAAAAAGAAGATCAGAAGAAGACAACTTTCACAACCCCCTGGGGCACCTTCATGTTTGCAAGGATTCCATTTGGTCTTATGGATGCCGGTGCAACATTTCAGAGGGCCATGGACATTGCATTTGTTGGTGACAAATATATGGTTATATATCTGGATGATGTAACTTTTTTCTTGGGGATAGATGATGAACACTTGGACCATTTACAAAAGACCTTTCAAAAGTGCAGAAAGTTTGGCCTGTCACTAAATCCCAAGAAATCTTTATTTGCCTTAGAAGAAGGTAAATTATTGGGTCACATAGTTTCAAAACAAGGAGTAAAGATTGATCCGGCAAGGGTGGAAGCAATTCAGACAATTTCTTTACCCAAAGCAAGAAAGGTATTCAAAGATTTTTGGGAAAAATAAACTTTCTGAAAAGGTTTGTGCCAAATTATGCTGAAATTGTGAGAAATAATAGACATGTTGAAGAAAAATGTAGAAGTGAGATGGGCCAAGGAAGCAAGAGAAGCATTTTCCAGAATAAAGGAGTCACTTCAGGAAGCTCTAGTTCTAATTAGCCCAGATTATCAAAAAGCCTTTTAGATATTTTCATTTGCATCCCCCACCACTATTGTTGCTGTGTTGTTGTAGAAAAATGAGAATAGTAAGGAGTAGCCAGTGGCATTGTTCAACAAAGTACTCAGGGATGTTGAGCTCCAAAATAAAATTTTGGAGAAACAAGTGCATGCATTGGTCAAAGCACTCAAAGCCTTCAGGACTTATGTGTTACAATCCCAGATAATTTCTTATGTCCCTAATTCTGCTGTTAAAGATGTGCTGGCTCAAAGTTATGTTGAAGGAAAAAGAGGAAAATGGATAGTGAAAATCCAGGAGTATGATTTGGACATTAAACCCACCAAGTTAGTCAAGGGACAGGGTTTAGCAAAGTTGTTGACATACTTTTTTTTTCAAGCATTGGGAATTAATCCGTTGGCATTAGTGGATGGAGCTGTCAATGAAGAAGGTCAGAGTAAGTCCAAAATAGGTATTCAATACAAATTTTTGTGTTCAGATTGGTATAAAGATATTGTTCATTTCCTATGTTTCTTTTCTTGTCCAACCTCACTAAATAGAATTAAATACAGAGCTCTCAAGCTCAAATCTTAGCCATATGTTATAGTGGAAGCAAAGCTATGTTGGAAAGATCCTGCTAGTATTTTGCTATTGTGTTTAACTGAAGGTGATTCCTTTGAAGTTATCAAGGAATATCATGAAAGTATGTGTGGAGGGAATTATAGTTGGAAATTCGCGACCCATAAAATCCTCAAGTCAGGTTTCTATTGGCCCACCCTATTTGAATATGTGTATAGAATGGTCAGAAGTTGTCAGAAATGTCAGTTGTTTATTGAGAAGAAAATACTTGCTCCATTACCTCCTATCCCTGTATTTATAGAAGAGCCCTTCAGGCAGTGGGAATTGGATTTTATTGGAGAGATCAATCCACCATCAAGTGGATATTTTAAGTGGATTCTAACTCCCACTAATTACTTCACGAAGTGGGTCGAATCAATACCTACCAAAAAGGAAAATGATCAAGTGGTGATGAAGTTTCTGGAGGAGAACATTTTCAGCAGATTTGGATGTCCGGTCAAGATTGTAACTGATAATGGTCAGGTATTTAATTATGCTCAATTCATTAATTTCTGTCAAACATATAATGTAATTTTATCACATGCCACAACATATCATCCACAAGGGAATGGATTGGTAGAAATTCAAACAAGACCTTGGTTAAGATTTTGAAGAAGACAATCAATGAGAATCAGAAGGACTAGGATTCAAAGTTGAAGTTTTCTCTTTGGGCAGTTCGAGTAACTACTAAGAGGTCTACTAGAAAGTTTCCTTATGAGTTGGTTTACAAAACTTAGGCATTGTTTCCTACTGAATTGGCCAAACCAATAATTTCTTACCTTCAAGAAGCTCAATAAGAACCTAATGCTCTGGTGATAAGAATGAACAAAGTGATTGAGTCAAGTGAGAACAGAAACAGAGTTAGAGACAACTTGATTAACTATCAGGAAAAAATGAATTCTATATTTGACAGGAAAGAAAAATAAATCCTCTTCCAAGCAGGATATTTAGTATTAATATGGGACACCGGGAGAGAAGATAAGGGGAAGCATGGCAAATTCGACCCTCTTTGGTATGGTCCTTACCGAATTACTCAAGCCAGGTCAAACAACACTTTCATCCTGGAAGATCTTGATGGAAAAGATTTGTAGCTGCCTGTGAATGGGAAGTATTTAAAGCATTATTTCTAGCACTAAAATTCAACATTTCATCATTGTAAATATCATATTGTCCATTGTTTATTTCACCAAACAGTATTTGACTCCATGCCGGAGGTGAAGGCACTAATATATGGTTCTTAGTGTTTCGTGGCAAAAAACACTATCCCCAAGTGGAGCCAGATGTTGTGGCTCATTTGCATTTTTGTTTATTATATTTTTCAAAATACAATATATATATATATATATATATATATATATATATAAAACAAGACAAAATTTGATCTTTCATATGCTAGAAAATAATTTCATTTTTGTATGTCGACGATTAATTTGTTGTTCAAAATTGTGAAGGTGGGACAGATTGTTGGATTAATGCCCATGCTAATTGTTGGGAGGGATTTAAAGAAATAAAGGTTAATCTCGGATCAACAGAAACCCGTGAGCACAAATAGTCTGCAGGTTATCGACGTTGGTGCCTCCATAGTTGACGCCGCCAGAAGTCCGCTGACCACATATCTATGGCACACAATGACTGCGGGGGCAGACCCCGATGGATGTGTTGTACCCCAAAGCACCCCCACAGTGACATAAGCAGCCCATGACATAGACAACACATGTCGCCAGCTAGGAGACAACTCATATGTCACATCATATTGCCGTTACCTGTCCAGTCAAGCATTGAATTACCATTGATGATTCAAAATTCTGCACCATCTATATAAGGTGTTGAAGTACTTCTTTTCTCCTTATTGATTTTTGTTCCCAATTTTCCAAGAAGTTATCATTTTCTTACCTCTGCGGTTAATTATTTTCCACCCTGAACTAATTCATGGCTAAACAGTTATCTTTTTCTGGCTCTTCTGTCCATATCTCTCTCATGGACACCGAGCAAGATGTTAAGGATACTATGTGGACGGTTGAGCATTTACCCTTCTACCAGTAAATTCTTTTAAATGAGAAAATTTCCCCCATTTATTCAGCCATGGTCAATTCCGGTGTTTTTACTGCATGTGTTCCTAAAACCCATCTTTTTCCCAAATTTGTGCATTGGTTAGTGTCTGCGTTGTACCTCAGCAAATGTTTTGAGATGAATTATTTAGTGGATAATTTTCTTCAAGTCACAACTCATTTAGTCCGTCAAGCCTTTTGTTATCTCGAGTCTGAATCTTATGTCCAGTTCACTGAAGAATCATTGGCAACATTTTATGACAATCTTGCAAGACAGGAGTTTACATAGGTTATCTTCTTTTTGAAGCTAGAAGAAAAACGTTTTTCGGTAGATGATAAAGAGTTCCCATTGGATATTTTCGATGCAGAAGTCAAGCCAATACTACAATTTTTGTCAAAGATACTTGGAAAGGGGGATGCCGCTCAAATTTATAGGTCAGTGATTGGGTTATTTGCATTGATGATGAAGCCTAATGTGGTGTTGGATATTCCCTATTACTCGCAAGAGAGAGTTAAAACTTAGCTTATGAGCCTATCCCTCACCGGGTCTTTCAGGTTTCCTTCACTGATCTCTTATTTATTCTTGTATCAAAATGTAGAAGAATTTTTACATTTGGGCCTAAATATTATGGATGCAAATATGAAAATACAGTCAGTAATATTTTGGACATATATAATAAGAAATGAACCATATGAGGGAGGGGTGTTTGATTTTGCTGCTTATTTCATGCCAATTTCCTATAAGGACTTGAATGGAGTTTCTCCTCCATGTTTTCTACCAAAAGCCCATGAGTTTCTTCAGTTAAGTGCTAATTGTAAATTTGAGGATTGGTTTGTGTATGATGATCATTCAAAAATTAGATAATATGGAGCTGGGATTGAAACTTATAGATTACCAATCTTTGTCCCCATGAGATTGTTTTCCTTGGAGTTTATTAGACAGAGTCTGAATGTAGATCAAGTACTTTTTGTTCCAATGAAGAAAGGCCATTAATTTAAGTTTCCTATGTCTGTGGGACCTTTGATAGTGAATATGAGGCAAGCATCAAATGAAGCTAACATGATGTTAGAAAACATGCACTTGTTACTAGGTGAGAAATGGGCTTATGATCCACACAAGGTAATCTCTAATAGAAGGGTTGAAAATGGTTATTCTGCTTTTGTTCATGAAAGTAGGCCTAAAGTAGAGAAGTTAGCTAATAAAGGTTTTGAAGACTCTAATAGTACCACCATTCAGACTCTAATCATTTCTGAAAGGTTAAGCAAAAGAAGAAAAGAGAAAGATGTTGATTCTGAAGATGAAGAACGAAGAGCTGAGAAAAGAGCTAGGTTGACTGAAGAAATACCAAGCACCCAACCTGGTTTTGTTATTCAATTAGGAGATGCTCAGACTGCACTAGCTTCAAGACATGGAGTTGTTCAGGATTAAGTTCCTTTAATCAAGCAAGTTTTTGCTCAAATTGCAAAAAAGAATCAGAAGATTAAAGCTAGTATGGAGGCTCAAGCTGAGTATTAGATTACTCCTGACCAAACCACATTGTTGACTGCTATGGACTTAGAAAGGGACAAACTGAATATTTCTTTCTCTCACCCATCTAAAATGACAGTAGGGTCATCCAAAAGTTTTAAAACTGTTAATTTAACTGTTGATGTTGACAAAGTTATTTTTCATATGCAAACAGGCCAATTGAATGTTAATGACCTAACTAAAACAAGTGCAGCTACTCATAAGGAAAAAAATATGTTAGGAAAAGTGATCAAATAGCTAAAATTGGAGAAGGATAATTCCAGGGCTCTTTCAACTCAGAATGAAGAGTTGAAGAAGATAATTGTAAAAATTGGAGTGGACGCCAATGATAAATTAGCTGTACAGAAGTTATTACAAAGTGCTGAGTTAGAAATCAATGTATTGAAGAAGAAGTTAAAGTTACCTACCGGAGAGCATCCAATGGCAGCAGAGGTAGCAGAGGTAGAGAATGAAAAGGAAAGTCTTTTATACCAGCTTTTGTAGAAAGAGGAAGATATTTCTAAATTAAAGGAGTAAGTACTTAACTTGCAAATTCAAATTGAATCTCATTCTTGCATCGTAGTAATTTCATCTGGGACTGATGATCCAACAACAAGATTGTCCCAGTTGAGCACAGAGTTAAATATGGAAGAGATTTATCTTAAGAAGACTCAGAGTGACCTTGACACAGGAATGAAGATAATGCATGCCAAAGAAGGAGAAGTCAATAAGTATAAATCATATTTCCAGACAACTTAAGATGAAATCAAGAATCTTAAAGGAAAAATGAAAGGAAACATGACTTTCATTCAAGCGAAGGATATTGTGTGGAATGAAATCATTGAAGTCATGAAAACAACTTGAGAGTCCTTGATTATAGTGTCAGAGGAAAAGAGCATTGTTAGAGATTTACAAGAACTTATTTTGGCTGACAAACAAAAGACCCTTAACAGAGCTTTATGGGCAAAGAAATTCATTGATTTTATCAATTCCAAGACAGACCAGGAGCTGGAGGAAAATGAAATTAAATATAGAACATTATGTGTTCTAGAGATAAATAAGTTGGTTGTGAAAAATGCTTGCAGGAAGTCGACGGAGAAGAAATTGATAGAAATAAAACATGCTATAAAGAGATTTGATAATATATTCGATAAAAGGTCTAGAGCGGGGTTGCCATCATGTTGGGAGCTGAAAGGTAGTCTTCTATCATGGGATTCATATGAGCCTCTATTAGTGATAGCAAAGAGCAAGATTGATAATACCCATGAGAAAACTACAATATTGAAAGGAGCTACAGTTGTCAATTTCTTACAGAGGCATTTTCAATTATTATGGATGGTAAAGACTTTGTTCATAGAAAGGCCCACTTTCAACAAGATCATTTCTTTCAGATTAGAATATCACAAGCTGGTTAATTCTCCTAAAGCCAACATTGAAATCTGGAAAACATGCAGAGCATGGATGACTGATTCACCGGGTGACACCTCAGCTCCTCAGAAGGACACATCAGCAAATCAGGGCAACACAGTGATAACCAATCAAATCTAGATCTAGCAAATAGATTGATTCTTTTAATTTTATTTATCTTTTTTGCTAAGAGATCGATGTTGTAATGAAGTCTTTAATCGCAATTTAATAGGTAGTTTACATAGTTCTAGGTATTTTGAGTAGTTACAAGAAGTTACAGTAGTTAAATTACTTTCGTATGTATTTAAGAAAATGAGAAAGAAATAGGAGGAGTCTGAGTTTTGGACCTCTGGATGACTGAAAATTTTGTACTTAATTTTCTGAGAAATTAGTGAAAGAAGATCAAGTTTCCTGCATCTGTTGATGGTGATTTGTCTTTCCAGTTTCATTTGGTGTTTATTCTTCTTTGAATGAAGTGAAGTAAAGTAGTTGTTGGTCTCTTTATTACACCTGTAAGTAAGAGTTAAATAACCTTAATATGCGCTCCTTCACTCCAACTGTTATTTCTACATAAATTTCTTCTGAGATTTAAAGTGATAGATTCTGTTTTTTAGCATATCATTTTGAGTTTCCCCCTTCATTTCTTCCTTTCACTCAGATATCAATATTTAATGGCATTGTGAAGTCTTTCATTATATCAGATTATTAAGGGTATTAAATAATTAATTTCCAAAGGAATTAAACAAAGACCATATGATATTATAAGTTTTGTGATGTATATTTCTAAAATGTCTTAAGCATTGATTCCTTACCACAGCCAAGGGATTTTCTCTTAAGATACAACACCATCCATTTCGTCCATAGCGCGAATTTGGAAAATGAATTTGGTTGAAAGAATTTGTGTCAACTATGTAGAGCTGTAGAATTGGTTATTAACGATTCTATGTAAAATTCCAAGGCTGCGTATTCTAGTAATTGAGCAAGTCGAAGAAAGAAATTTACTCAGCTCGATGCAGTCCCTCATTTTCAATTGTTAAAAAGATGAAGTAAAAGGGGTTACGGGAGGCTTCTTTTGATATTGACTGTTGGATCATATAATACTGTTGTTGTTGTTGTATAACAAATTGCTAAGATTTCTGTTTCCTAAGGGTAGATTTTTGATGCTGCAGAAGGGAAGAATGAGATGCTTGTTGTAGAGCAGATTGCTGAGTTGATTGATGGACAGATTGTTGACTGGAGCTAACTTTGTGACAAGGCCGATTTTTTCTACTGAAGCATAGAATAATATTTGGCTCCTTGGAAACCACTTAATGTTTGCGTGGAATTCTAGAAGGAAAAGCGTTTCTTATTTGTATGCCACAGAGTCCAAATTTGCAAGATCGTTGAAATTTTTTATGATGTCGTACGTACTTCTCCACATATTTTTTTTTAAAGTGTGCTTTAAATATGAAACGACAATTCTCTTTGTTGAAAGTAACTTCATAAAACTTTTCAATGAAAATTTAAAAAGGGGAATATGTAAAAGTGAATGGTTAATATACCATTACATATGTAGGTTGTAAACTTTAAATGACATACATTTTTCTTTCTAAAGTACTAGGTCTCGATTCACTTTTTAAAAAAGTGAATTCATAAATTTTTAGGTAAATTTAAAGAGAGACTTAGTAGAGTCATGAGAGAAAATAAATGGAAACATAATTAGTGTGTTTTAATGAGTTTTTTCAAAGTGAGTGGTGAGTGAATTAGGAGAGAAGAGT
Organism: Pinus albicaulis; assembly: GCA_034641835.2. Taxonomy (NCBI): domain Eukaryota; kingdom Viridiplantae; phylum Streptophyta; class Pinopsida; order Pinales; family Pinaceae; genus Pinus; species Pinus albicaulis. The sequence continues at coordinate 1,566,628,358 of CM076582.1, forward strand.
GGATAAAATATTTTGGGAGTCATAAGGGTGTAGATTGTAATTAAGATTGTAATTCATTTTGTAATAAGGGTTTTTTTTTTTTTTTTTTTTTGAGTGATAAGGTGCATTAAAAAATTTTAATGTGGAGAAATAAGGTGTGAGAGGGTTGTTTTTAAATTTTGAAGAAATAAGGTGAATAAAATTTTCTCTTTTGGAGGGAAGCTATTTTATATTTTGGAGTGATAAGGATTGAGTTTTGTAATTCTTGGAGTGATAATCATTGACTTTTGTTGTAAATTTGGAGTGATAAGTAGAAGGTGATTGTTGAAGAATTTTTTTTACCTCTAGGTGGCTGTGTCAGTTTTTGAAGACATTTTTCTTCCAAGAGTTCTGGAACTTTGATTCCATGAAGATGTTGTGAAGCTGAAAGATTATGTACTCCAAATTTCAATAAAGCATATATATTTTTTGTGGTGATTGTGTCCTAGATCCGCCCAAAATTGAATAAGGAGATCTTAGGTACACCGTGTGTAGTGAATGTGTGTGCATGATTTGTGTCCAGTTTCTAAAACCACTCTTCTTGTAATATGGTACGCAAAATTACACAACTACATGCACATCAAGAAGCTTAAGTATGCATGTCATCACACTTAATTAATCAAGCTCATGTAATCAACCTGGAGTACACAAGCACAAACAAGCACAATGCATTTATGTGACACATCATCAACTCGATAAAGATATCTTCACATCCACCTGTTACAAATTCTTCAAAATTTGATCCTATCAAGTGCTAAAGACATGGTGCAAATTAACAAAGCAACTCTTGTTGATATTTCACGTCATCTACAATAGACAAATGAAATGATTGAGTTCCTTCAACTTGAGTCGCAACTACAAAGAAATGAGTTTCAAGAGCAGGGTGATGCTTCCGAGTCTTTGAACCATACATATAAAGATGATAAGCCATTCATCCAAACAGCTTCAAGTTTCGAAGTTGTTCAAGTTCAAATTTCTTCCAAACCAATCATCAAGCCATGGGAATAAATTCAAAGTAACATAAATCAAAGAGGATTAGGATATGTCAAAGATGACGACAACTTACATATCCCAGATTATTCAAAGCCCATCAAGTTTGTCAGTGCAGGCTTTCTTGAACAAATCACATCAACAAATTTTGCAAAAGTTGTAGACAAACCGACATGCACGCAACCCAAAGTTGCAGTCAAACCAAAATTCTCATCTTGTCAAAGAACAAGTCATATGGAAGATCATTGTTTTGATATCCATCCTTGTCGCTATTGTGGAAAGCCGAATCATTCATCAGAGAAATGCTGCAACTAAAACCAAATGGCCAGATTGAAGATCAATTATGAATGGATTGATCCTTGGGAATGGTTGTTGTTATCATTGGAAAACCGGACAAGCAAAGCTGACATTATTAAATGTGAGGCAGAAGGATTTATAGGGCTGAGGCACATTAGAGAATCTAAAGTATTTAAAAATATCTATGGTCTATAAGGAAAATCTATAATTTCTACAACCGAATTCAATCACACCTATTGCAGCTGACAGTCAAATGACAATGGTACTCTCGTGTAGTTGAACAAGGGAGTACACTAGTGCAACACTCCTACACCAGAAGGGGGGGAGTTCAGGAATCATTTGTAGAGGATTGTCTCTCCTTTAAGCTGACAAAAGGGGGCAAATGATAATGAAATTGACAGTGGTTGTTAGACTGAAAGTCTTGACAACATCACTAAAGCAGCCAGTGGACATCTTGATCAGCCAGTTGGCATCAACAAGTTTTCTAGTGAGCGGTCGACAACAAAAGTAGCCAATGGGCATATTCAACAGCTAGTGGGTGCTCAAACATTCAAGAAGCCAGTGGGCATCAACTATGAGCAGTTTTCGACATCATCATCAAAAGAAATAGTGAGTTTTTTTTTGACATCATCAGCTAGTGGGTGATCATCATTAGCTAATGGGTGATCATTAAGTAGCCAATGGGTAGTATCATCATCAACAAATTCTCTAGTGGGTGTCTTCAAGATTTTGTCAGTGGACAAAGGATGTTGATTTCAAGCAAAGAACAGATGGATCCTTTTGCAGTTTGACATGTGATGAAGTTGTCAAGAAAAATTCAGAGATGAATCAGACATACAATGGACTCATGGTCTCTTCAGATTGCAGTTTTTCTGGCATCCAGCTTTGGCGGTTTTTCAGGCAATGTTTTTGAGGATCAACATGAGAACTTGAAAGATGGTTCCTCGTTCTTATTTTGGATTTATAATTGAGGGGGGAAATGTTAGCCTCTCTCTCATAAACAATTATAAATCTAAAATAAATTACATTAAATTAGGATTTTATGCCTAATTTTCTAGCTTATGTTAGTTCCTCTTAATTGGGAGTTAGTTTAGGCCTACCTAACTTAGCTCCTAGATTAGTGTGTGTGGTTGAGATATTTTCTCAACCAAGTTGTCCAATATAGACACACTATATTGAGACAACTTCCTCATCTATTTAATTGTATTATTACATTTTTAATTATGAGAATATGTGAGGAATGCCATAAGGCTCTTAGGCATTTTCCGCCAGTTCTATGTCTTAGGTATTTTTATGTGTTTTATGAGTTATTTATTTTCTACATTCCATGTTTTTCCAACCAATTTTTTTTATAAATAAAACTATTAATTTCACATCTAGCCTAAAAATTTAAAATAAAAAAGTTAAAATTGGTAGAGAGATCCCTCTCTGAAGCTAGTAGGGCTAGATCCTAGATTCCAAAGTGGTTTTGTGGTTACCTCTAGAATTTATTTCACAACGTTGGGAAATTACGAAGTGATAACAATATCTAGTTTGAAAATTTAAATGATCAAAGTTTTCAAGCATGAAATTTTTAATAATCATTTCATAAGAGGGATTCTTGTTTCTTTCCGAAATGATGATAGAATTAGTCCCACAACCTTCTTCAGATTCATGATTTAAAACATATAAAGGGTATTATTTGAAATAGTCAACATGCTTCAAATCAATGCTTGTAGAATTATGATCCAATTCTTTAGTATATTGTGAAAGTGATTGTAAAGGAAAAGCATGATCGTCATTATGTGATGCAACAACCTACAAATTTTGAGTAAAAATGTCATCATTAGAAACAAGGGAAACTATGTTTTCCTCATTATAAGGCTTCTGTTCTAAAAATTTTGAATTTAAATCATGATTATATTTTAGGCTATCACATCGATTATAGCTATAATAACTAGGAGGATATGAAAGGAAATAATTGATATGTTTAATTTCATTTTCATTTATAAATTCATTTTCCTCATAGTTATCATAAACAAGTTGTGAAAAATGTTGATTCAATTAAGTTATTATGATAGGCTTCATTCTAAAAAGTATTAAAAACATCTAAAGTATGTTCAAAACAAGAAATAAACTCGTGATCAGATTGTAAGCCTACTTCATGATTCAATTCATCATCATACTGATCATAAACAGGGGGTTGGAAAAATTCAACATGAACACCAAGTGAAGTTGAGTCAAAAGAGTCAAAGACAGGTTCATGTAATAGCTTCCCTGTTACATCACAAAAACGTTTAAGAATAGAATCAATAGGTGGAAGAATCTCTTTGTTTATCAGTTGTTGTTGAGGAACTTCAAGAATATGTGACTCTATTTGGTTAGGTGAAGAATCAAATACTTCAGATGTAACCTCTCCTTTATTATGATCATTATTACCCTCTTCTAAACATGAAATCAAATATTGATAAGAACCAATAGGAGTTATAGAATCTCAAAATTATTTTAAACATAAATGTGTAGCTTCACATTCTGTTAGAGAAAGAGAGTTTTCCAGTAAGGGAAAATAGTGAAAATGAGAATAAAATAAAATAAAAAAGAAATAAAATTTAAAGAACTAGTTTTTTATGATATTTGAATTTACAGTGCACATAACCCTAAATATCATGTATTAATGGAATTAAACCTGCAACAAATAAATTCAAATTATGATTTTAAAATCCCAAATGTCAAGTATTCTAAAATTGAAAACAATTTAATGTATTCAAGAATAATGCATAATCAAGTTAAGCTACCACTTTGGAACAAAGAACCAATGTGTAAAAATTAAAATTAAAAAGAACACAAAGGAAGAATATAAAATAAGTGAATTATAATATTATTACTAAAACCTCCATGTCAAGGTGAAGGAGACCATTTGCAACATGTACAAGATGGTAATAATAATTAGTAAGTATTTTTCCTTAAAGCTACCATCCTCCAACCTGTGAAAAAAACTCTGCCAAAAGGCTTCTTCCCAAAAAATTCTCAAAATAAACCCTTACACGCTCTTTTATGTTTTTGGAAGTTCGTTTCATTTATTTATCGTAACTTCCAGTAAAATTACATTAGCAATTATTATTATAACTAAATGAAACATATATATATATTTCTCCCATTAATCTCCCATTCAAATCTTGAGTCACTTAATTATTAAATTATCTTTGGTAAAATTCCTACATAAATAAATAAACGTAAAAATTAGTATATATATATATATATATATATAACGCACTCACCCATAAAATTATGAGTTTGAAATGAAATATAAAATAAATATATATTAAATTTTAGATTTGCATGTCAATATAAAATTTGAATAATTCCCCTTTCAATGCTCTTTGTGTTAAACTCATAGTTGCACATTTTCCATTCACCATTAATTCCGTAAAATATAAAATATGAAATATATAACTTTAAATTTTAAAATTTCATTATGTTTTTAAAATAAATTTAGAAAATTATTAAAAACATAATTAAAATGATATAAATTTATATATATATATATATATATATATATATATATATAGGAAGAGTCTAACCCCGGGACAAACCGAAAGGTGATGTGACACCTCCGACTCCCCTTTCCGGCTGATCAACCCCTCCGGCCCGACTCGATGACCTCTTTTTTTTTTCTGGACTTATTTATGAGGGCCTCACTCGCCACCCTCCTCCTCCGCCACCCTCCCACTCCTCCTCCACCACCCTGCCTACCCCCGAACCCTCGTCCCATCATTGGAGCTCCCCTGCATTAGCATTAACTCAAGAAAAATAAATTTTGAATTGAACCATGCGCACGCCCAAATTGGAGTGCAAAGTGAATTGCAATTTGTATACCCGACCAATGGAGAGAAGGAACCATTATTTCCTATTTCTTTCATTCATGTTTGCTGCCCATTTGCTGCTTGGACACTTTTGATATAGCCGAGGATGTTGATTTCACCAACATAGTCAACACAGTTATACCATTACAACCGAGGACAGAACGCCGACAACCCCACCTAATTCAACACAGTGAGTTTCCTCACATCGAATCCTCTCGCCACCCTTATATGTGTTTTTCCCCTATTGAATTTTGTTGTTGTTGTATATGCATTTTTACCCTCACATTTTTTTGTTTCACAGTACTTTACTATCTTTTCATTGAATTAAAATTTTCCAATATGTAGAGTGATCTCAATTTGAAAAACAAAAAAACCTCCTCATTAAATTAATTTAGACTTTGATGAAACTTACTGTATATCCATGTTGAATTAGGAGGTTTTTCCCCAATCTCCCATCTTTAGATTTATCGGTTCTTCATCACCTCATAACTTAAATAAAAATATTTTATTAAAATAAAAACCTCTTCATTAAATTTATTTCCCAATGCCTACAAGAGCCCTAGAAAATTATTTTCCAGCCCTGGTTCAAATTATCACATGTGTAATTAAAAAAAAAATGATATTAAGATATCTTTGTATAAATCATCCATACATTCATTCCATAAAATCATTTGAAACATTTAATAGTGTTTGTTTTTTATTACATATTTAAACATATAAATACATATCAATCTTCTATTTTATTCATTGATTTCAATCATTTAACTTTTTATAACATTTCAATATCACTCCAATATTCAATTATCTAAATCATTTACAACTGGTTTGTTCGAAATAAACTTATGTTTCCCTTTCTTTTAATAGATATAATTCAATGGAATGAATATTGAATAAAATTAAAAATGTATTTTATTGTTATATAGTATAGATATTAGGTTGGTGATAATGTTTATTATTTTCTAAAATCAAAATAATCTAATCATATTTTTAAGTGATTAAATAATTTATTATAATTTACATTTTTAAGTATAAACAAAATTGCTGTTACATAACCATAATCAACTATTGATGAATTCACCATTACCACATCAATCATTAAGAAAATACAAAAGTTGAACATGTGGGGAAATTAGATATCAAGCAATAACAAATTTGCTAAGTGGGCAGTTGAGAACATACATACAACCAGAACAATATTAATGGCAGTTTGCTATAGTTTTATATGTTTCCCTGAGTGATTTTCTTAGGTTATTACCCTAGAAATAGTGCCACTTCTGAATGAATAATAATTTTAGTGTATGTTTTTATCTTTTATATGCTTGTTTATTATTGGCACTACTGGTTGTTTAATGTTAAAATTTAAATGCCTATTTCGAATATCATGTTATTGTTATTTTTTTCCAGCTATTGTAAGATAAAAATGGTGCAAAAGTGGATCATGTGCATTGAGGTCTCCTGCTTTCCTAATCCAAGATGAGTTATTTTTCGATTTGTGCTCTACAATAGTGTAACAAAACATGTGCTACATAGAAATAAAGAAGTGCAGGGAATGACTACAAACAACGAGGCATATTACATTGCCCTTGTCAAAGGCCTGCAAGAGGAAAAAAATATTGGTGTCAATGATATCACTATATTTACAAATTCAGAATTAATTTGCAACCAGATGAACAAAACATATCAAGTTTGAAAGGACAACCTCAAACCCCTTTACAAGGAAGCCAAGATTTAGAGATATGAATTTCAATCTTTTAACATAAATTACTATGTCGATATACAAAGACTGTCCACTCAACTATTGTGTGGAGTTGTGAATGATGACATAGGATCATCATCTATTACATCAGAAGTCATTGAGCAGCAGCAAGATAGGTCAAAAGTCATTGAGCAGCAGCAAGATAGGTCAAAAATCAATGAGCAGCAACAGGATAGGTAAAAGTTATGGGAATGCATGTTTATTTTCATTTTTGTGGGGGTTATAATGGTATGGTTCTTTCATTAAAGAAGAACCCATTAATGTACTTTTTTCCATAACCTGCAAAGATTGGGTTATCTTGTATGGGTGACAAGTATATGGACAAATGTGATATATTCCATGTATATGGAGAAATGTAACATTTGCATGGTTTGTGACTAAATGTTTACTGTTTTTGAGCTTAAATGTATTTTCTTTTGTGTTTTATTACCATGTAAGTGATTTGAGTTTTCTAATGCATTGAGAAAATTATGTCTTGATTTAAAGTTTAAATTAGTGATGGGCCTAAAAATTACTTTAAGATCCGTAAGCAAGAAAAAATTATTAAAAACATTAAGTCAAATGAGTTTCAGATCCATAAGAAACAAAATATTATTAAAAACATTAAATCAAATGACTTTCAGATCATTACATACAAGTCAAAATGGGAAAAAATGCCAAATTTCAAATCATTACATAAATGTGCTCTTCATATCAGCACCAAATCTATTAAAGTCTGCAAATTCATCTCTAAGAATATGTTCGTGAAGTACATCAAAATATTTTATTCAAAATCCCCTTGTTTTTTCCCCTCGCTGCTACCCATGCAAATCCTTTTTTTCATGAGAAATATTCCCTTGCCCTCTCGACTCTCACATTCGTTTGTCTTCTTCCTGGATTGATGCCTATGCAGTTACTTCTTATACTTCTTTTTGTTTCTATCTCTCTACATTCCTCCATTCCTCCATTCCTCTTCTCTATTACGTGTTGGATCTCTGCGCGCTTCTCTTTCGCCTTACTAGCTCCTCTCTCCCCTTCAACAGTGATCCTCCTCTACTGTTGGTCTCCCCATCCAAGCTGCCATATTACCTTTTTATCCTTATCTATTTTTTCTTTGTCCTACCCTATCTGCGTTGTTATGGATCAAACCTCCTCCTAGTGCAAGGGGCACAAATTTATGATCGACCATGTGAAGGACCTTCTGAATCAATTGAAGGATCATAATCGTATTGAACATGCTATCATTCTGCAATGCCTAACAGACTATAGGAAGGAATATGAGAAAATCAACAATCGATGTGTTCATATTGTTGAGTCTCAATTCTGCATCTTTTCCATACACTTTTCTATACCTTTTTCACTCACCTGAACCTCCCAAGTTGTCAGTATCATTGTATGTTAATTACAAAAGAGCATCTAACATGGTTTTTAACTATATTTTTGTGTCTGCTGTTTGGTTTAGATTTTGTTCATTTAGCTGCGGAATCTTGCCACTTTCCGCAGCTGCTGCAACTTTCCGCAGCCATTTTGTGAAACTTTATGTTACAGGTGTCTACAGGAAAAACGGGCCACATGGGCAAGTCAGAAATGATGTGGACATGGTTCGTGTCCTATTGGTTCGAGCAAACTCATCTAAAGAAGCTGCGGTCAAAGGCGTCCAAATGGAAGTCAACCATAGAGTCTCACGGTGACAGGACTCTGTTTCGTGTCACGTGAAGGTTCATATGGCCGTTTCTGAGTTGCGAAGGACAAGTCGACATCTGTACATGGCTCCATAGCCGAATTAAAGCATCCACTCCTCATAGATTTACTTTCCAACACGGCCATGATCCTAGATCCGTGGACGTAATGGTCTACGTGTTCTCCACCAGCATAAACTGTAGGAATTAGTTATGTTTCTCTTGTTATAAATAACGCGTTTGCATACGCTTATGGAGTTAGTCTCGATTAGTCTCTGTTGGTTTTATTAAGTCTGCTCTGTAATGTAATTACGCTGCCTTTGTGCCGTAATACTACCATACTGTTATGACTGCATTTTAATATAAGAAGACCCTGTTTTCTAACGTAATTCGTACTTGAAGATCGTTGCCAAGGATGGTGTAGAGGGCCCCTGCTCAGCTAAGGTTTTGTGCATTAGTGTATAGTTCTTATTTCATTTCTTTAAAGCTCATTGTGCCATAATCCATTCACATGTTTATACATTGCATTTTTCATGATACATATGCTTCATTTCTGTTTATAAACTTTCATGCTTTCCATTTCACTTCTGTCTTTCATGTTTTATGTTGTTAATCACTGATCAATGTTCTTGTTTCAGGTTATAGATAGGCAGCCCGGGAATTTTCATAGCTTTTTGACTAATGACATGGAATTAACATTGTTCTGCTGCTAATTTGTTTCTCTTAGTTTCTGTTTAATTTCAGTACTGCTTTGTTTAATTCAGTTTTGCTCATTTTCTTCAGTAGTTAAAATTAGATATATTAAACTGCTCATAACATCTTCAGTTGCCTCCGAAAGCCACAGCTGGACTGATGGCGAGGGATTGTATTATGAAATGTGTAGTTTAGTATTAGTTTTCTTTCTGCAAATTTAGATATATTGAACTGCTCATAACATCTTCAGTTGCCTCCGAAAGCCACAGCTGGACTGATGGTGAGGGATTGTATTATGAAATGTGTAGTTTGGTATTAGTTTCCTTTCTGCAAATTTAGATATATTAAATTGTGCATGACATCTTCAGTTACCTCCAAAAGCCACAGCTGGACTGATGGTGAGGGATTGAATTATTAATGTATGGTTTGATATTAGTTTACTTTCTGCAAATTAGATATCAGTTACTCAAGTTGTTTATGGTTACTTCCGAAAATCATAGCTGGACTAATGATGAGGGATCAGAAGACAAGTTGATGTAAATTGATTCAGATTTACTTTATTGCAACTTTTGGATTTATTTCAGCATAATTTATTTTGTGTTTAGACAGCAGCAAGAATAGTTGGTTTCATGCTCACTAGTTCATTGTTTTGATTAATTAGACTAGCATCACCTTTTCATTTCAGCAGCACATTTTCATTTCCTTTCAAGTTTTGTCATTGTAATTTTCAAATTCCTTTTTAAGTTTCAAGTTGGTAAATCATTATAGAGGATATCATTTCCTTGAAAAAACATAACCATACTTGTTTTCATTTTAGAATTTCCATTTCATCTTAGAAAACCAAAAACGACAAAAAGTTAAGAAATAGGTTATCTTGCACATATAGTGCGCCGCACGTCATCAGCTTACGAATCCTGGATTGAAAAATTAAATGCAGCAATTTAGGACACACTAAATTGACCAAACACATATGCAAGAAACAGTGAAATTTCCGAGAGACGATCACCAAAAAATAAAAAAATTAGCACCAGCTCTCAGAACCGCAATAGCTTGATCAAAATAGGAGAAGAAAATAACGTCAATAAAAAGTAAATGAAGATCCTGGAATGGAACAAATCCCTAATATCCATGATAAATATGTTTACTGTTTCAATCTTCTTTCCACTTTAAATCAGTCTTATATTATGTAGCAACATTATTTAATAAGAAAGAACTTCTTAGGAAAAATCTCAGCTCTCCTAGAAACTAGTTTCAGTTATGAAATGTAAGTTCCTCTATTTTTTAAAGCAGTAATTTTGAAGCTACAAATGAAATTTTGCTGGAGGATTCCCCTGCTCTGATGTAAAAGCACTAGATTTTGATCCCAGCTGCTTGTTCCCCTCTTCCAATTTGTCATTTTCATCAATTTTGTAAGTGGGAGGTAGCTTCCTTTTTGATCATTAATAACATATATCCGATGTTTATATATATATATATATATATATATATATATATATATATATATATATATATATATATATATATATACGAGGTTACTTGAAATTTTATAAAAATATATAAATCCAATAAAATCATGCAACTTGGTTTTTAGTTATAATGAATTCCATAATAAACAATGAGAAAAATGTTGTAAAATAATTTATGTTGGCGCTGGAAAATGATTTTCCAGTGCCTACAAAAATTCTAGAAAACAATGATGTCTTTTGGATTCTGAAGTTTAAATTCAGTTGCATCACTCCTCACCAACAATAAGAATAAAATGACATATATGAAGCATTTATATTAGTTAAATTAGAGGGCTAATAAAGATTTTGGAAAAAAAACAAGGTTGGTTGGAAAAAAACATGGTTATTTTCCAATTCAAGTGAAAAATTCAATGACCTAGCATGTCAAATTACATTGGTCTTACACTTGGGTTTGTTATAGAAATAATACCATCTCCATCAAAAAATGTTTATTCTAATGTGTTCAAAATTTATTGATAGACAACCGCACACTGTTGCTAATTAGAATTATGAAATGTGCTAATGCTGTTGACATGTTCTATTATACAAAATACATGTTCCTACCACTGTTAATGAACACCAGATGCATAGTGCCTTGAGCATATGGTTCTGATGTATATCTATCTCATTCTTTGGATTCTCATTGTTAGATGCAACAATGCTTGAAGTCACTAGAACACATGGAAATCATGCTTTTTCAATTAATCATTTCTCCTCCAAAAATGAGGACAATGGATGATAACGGAGGAGATTTATCAAATGATCCCTCTTATTTTTATTTTGCTGGCAGTTTCTCCAAGGCTTTTTTTAAGATAGAACTCAGTTTTAACAAAAGTGGCATGTTGCTATTGGTTTGTACATATAATTCAGAGTGGAACATTACCACATGAGTTTTCAATTTTGTTGTCTCACAGTGTATGTTTCTACACTTAATATTTCATATGCAATGCAAGCCTTGGAGAAGGAACATACTTCTAATAATTTGAATTCCAATATATGATATATATTCATGACAATGTTTTCCTTTATGACAATGTTTTTTCTCCATATAGTTGTATCTTCTAAGAAACAGTCAAAACATGACATAGTCACTAGTTACTGTGAAATGGGGACTATCTGAATTAAGAACTAAACTAATATGCAACTGTTCATAATTATTCACGTAACACACCAAAACAAGCAACGACATGTGTGGAAACATAATTGTTTGAATGCATTTTTATGCTTCTAAGGACATGTATAGGGCAGATTTGTTTGAATTTTTTTAATAACATGTAAATACATATTTGTTTCATCTCAAGGATTTGTGACCAGTCATTCAATGTACAAGGCCTAGCCCTTTACCAGGCGAAGACTCTATTGTAATCATTGTTACAAGATTCATGAGTCTTCAGAGAACTCAACAAAGTTTACTTGCCTAGATTCTTAGCGAGCCAATTTTATTGGGGTACCAAATACTTGATCAATCTTGGTCAAGGTCATTATGAAATTAGTCTTTTGTCAAGACTTGTGGAGTTTATCAGGCTTATTCAGTTGATGCTACATAAATCCTCTCATTGTTCGATGATTTTCTTTATGTAATTTTTTCACTGACAGAAATCTTCAAACAAAGGAATCTACATGCATTGGATGGCTATTTTCACAAGATTTCAAGTCTATTTGAAATGGAAAATCCTTCTGAATAAATGATTTTTTTGGCACATTTGAGAGATTTGTTAAGTAATTTTGAATGGACTATTTTCATAAATTTTCAGGTCTATTTGAAATGAAAAATCCTCTTGAGTAGCTGCTTTTTTTGGCATATTCTAGAGATTTGTTAAGTAATTTAGATGACTTTCATATGTCAAATTTTGTGCAGTTATTTCCACAGTATATCTCTACTCCAATTGATTCTCTTAGACTTTAGCTGCTCCGAAATAAAGATCAATATGTACGAGAGTGTTGGCTTATAACTAATGCTAATGCTCTGCTGTTTCCATGGAATGTATACTATATAAAAGTATTTCAGCAGTGGAATTTTCTCTTGCTGGTATAGAATGTTTATTAAATCTTCATTCATTGTTGATATTCCATGGTATATAAATCTTAGTGTTGGTATATAAAGTTATTAGCCCAACAATAAGAGAAAAAATTACATATTTGAAGGATTTATATTAGTTAACTTAGAGGGATAATAAATATTTTGGCCAAAAAAACACGTTTGGTTGGAAAGAACATGGTTATTTGCCAATAACTGCTTGCAAAATATATTGATATTGAAAATCCTACATTACACAAAGTTTTTTTCCCGAAGTGTTATCAAAATGTAATTTTTTTTTTGATCCATAATATATGGGAAAGAAACCATATGGTATTACAAAACTTTTATGATACAATTTTATTAACAAGGTCTATCCCCATTGACTACATTATGTGTATTCCATGCCGAGCTCTTGGACTGGGAACCATAATACATGAAATTTTTTGTACAGGTTGGGTCCAAATCATTCTCTTTCGCCTGTTGTTTTTTTGTTAGTAAAATTACCTACACAACATAACCAATTCTTGTTACACGTCACAAATTTTCAATATATGGATGTGAATATTATACTAGGAACAATGCATGCATGTAAAGTAATACAAACATGATGAAGGGACTAGATGAACTTATCTACTAACATGTAAAAGGACTAACATCCAATACACAAGTTTAAGAGACAATTAAGAGGGAAGATATGGAAACAAACCTGACATATAGCCAAATGGGCAGTTGTTGTGCAAAAAAGCATGCTCCAGTGGAGGATGGTCGATACGAGAAGCTCTTGCAGTTGTAAGATAACAATGCAATTTTCATCAAAGAAATTAGTGGCATGTAAAGTAATACAAACATCTTAAAATTGACTACATGAATTAAGAATCTAAACATGTTGACCTCATCACTTTATGGAACTTACCCGTGTTGGGTATGTGTTATATTCTTTCCACGACTAGTCACGCCTGAGGGGGCGATAGCCCCCCTTGTACGTTGCGTCGGGTGCAGCAGGGGGGGTGGTATCCCCCCTATTCGGGGTTCAGGGTAGTGCCTCGGGAAATTTTTTTTGGACCCTATTTTTCGGTGGGTGGACCCGCCCATGGTTTTGTGCATGGGTTTGCACATGGTTTTGGGGCATGATGGTTTTCGGTCCCTGGTATTTTGTAGATCCGGTCAAGAGAACTACGGTTATGTTCTAATCCACGGTTAATGGATTGGGTTTTATGTATGCTTCGGTAGTATATATATGTGTTGCAACACTAAAATGATTATAATGAAAAATCAAGCTGGTCGTCCCGATTTCAGATCCAGGGGAAAATCTCTGTATATCTGTTTTATGTTTTATGCTATCGCTATTGTTTATTTTATGTTTTAAATATTTTTTTGTAGATAATTTTTGTACAGGGTTAAAACCTACAACCCGAGTCAATGTAGGATGCGTTGTTGGAACGAGGACGACCTCGCTTGTTGAGACGTGGAAAATGAAATGGTTTGTAATTGGATGCAGGGACATTCGAATCAATTTCCAAGCTACCAATTTGTTTTTCTCTTTTATTTCTTTTATTTTTAGGGCTGAGGAAACTTTTGTTTCTCTTCAAATATGACTCATAAGCACCCACCCCAAGGGCAAAGTCATAGTCCATAACCTGAAGATCATTAGCGTCATCCAATATTTTTTTAAACAAACTTATTGTTAACACTGGAAAATCGTACAAGCAGAAGATGACATTATTTAATGTCAAGAAGAAGCATTTACAGGGCTGGAAGACATTATAGAATCTGGAAATTATTTAAAAATCTCTAAGGTCTGAGGAAAAATCAAATTTGAGCAAGTAATAAATGCTTTTGCATGCATAATCCTTCGTGAAGAGCGCCTTTGCGCCCCTTTTGACCTGAAATGCGTGCAATCCTGGGAGTGGAAAAAGTCACTTTCCGGGACCACAAAAAGCACACTCCAAGATAATGATTCCTCACTTGAAGCCACCTAAGGACATCCACAAAATTCTCCTTAGTCATCAAGGGAGCACACAATGGAATATTTGTGGCACACAAAGGAATCATCCCTCTCTCTTGGGTCACCATCCACAATGTACCAAGAGAGGGAAGGGGGATTTGAATTCTCCTATATAAGGCCACCATAAGATGAAGAACTTGAGATTACATTGTTATGCTGGCTAGAATTGCCCAAGAAATACCAGCAGTGTGTGATCTGGAGCTGAAGATAGAGGGGACTCAATTGTTAGCCATCCAACAAGTTCAGTCCACCACAATAGAGAGAGGGAGAATTTGCACCAAGGCAAGCTTGGAAGTAAAAAAATCCTTGCATCGAGACTTAGAACCCATGTTCTAAGGGCCCTTTGGCAAGAGGGTTAAAGTTTCATCCTCATTTCCTACCAGCACTCAATAAGAGGGGCTGAAGAACCACCGTTTGGACGATTGCAGTTGTTTGATTCTATTTAGAGCTTTTTTTTATTTGTTTTAGTTTTAGTTTAGTTTTAGTTTATATATGCATGCTATTTATCTATCTAGTATATTTATGATTCTAGCTTGTTCCACTAACTTACTTGACTCCACTTCTTTTTCTGCCTGTGACCAATAAATTAAGTGGGTAAACCACACCCCTTAAGTTGGTGTGATTTCATACATGCGTGCACCAAACACTCTAACATAGGATTGGTGACTCCACTAACGTTTATTACCAAGTTTATGTAGTTGCGCCTTTTTTTTTTGCATAGGCCCCTGTCTATGCTGTGGAGTGGAGCTGAATTTCCCCCTTTTTCTCTTACAGTCCCTAGTTCATCCCAAGTGACAGATTGAAGCATAAAATCTCCAAAAATTGCTTTTGCAGGAATTTGCGCGGTTTTATCTTTTCCTGCTTGTAAAGTGCTTGGCAGCCCATAATACATCTACCAACACTAGTTGAGGTACCCTGCAGCTTTCTAAAGCTCACTCTTGGCTGCCTTTTGTAGGCTTAGTGTCAATTTTATTTCAAGTTGATTTTTGCAAAGTTCACACATAGTTTAAGTAGGGGGGGAAAATAACTTGCATTCCAAATTTTTTTTATGTTTTGCAAATTTAGGTACAACACACCTAGATAAATAGCCAAAGTAAGTGGCCCAAGTCCACGCATGCTTAGCTAGTTTCTTTTTCTACTGTAAAATTTATTAGTTTAGTTCAATTTTTTCACTAGGATTGAATTGTCGACAGAAGAGAAAGTAACATCTGCTGCCTTTGCACCCTTCAGTGATCCTAGGCAAGAATATGAACACTCTCTATTCATAACTCACCATCTCCCTTTATTTGATCACATAGATTAACTATGAAAAATAGAAAGCGGCCCATATCCGCACATGTTTTTCTTTTGAGCAAGGAACAATACAACATAGTTTAATAGGGGAATTTGAAAAATATCATCGCATATCCACACGTTCAAACTATGTGCTTGTCCACTTTTTTTTCACACACATCCACCCACTAAGCAAAGAAAAAACACCTAAAACAAACTTAACCAAACTCATTAAATTCTTCCCACAGGGGCCACAAAAGAATTTATAGTTTAAGTTAGGATCTAGGGGGTAGGCATCCAATAAGCCACCTTGATCATTCTTCATCTTGAAACATAGAAGTTGACTATTTATAGAGCTTTAAATCCACCTATCAACCCACGGAAAAGAAAACCCGAGCGCGACAGTGACCTGTTTCAGAGGGGGTAAGGCTTAGGCGCAGTGTGGGCAGGTATCAGTCAGTGCTACCTGAATTGGCTGATACTCGGTACTATTAGCTGACTTACCAAGAAGCCCAAATGCTAACACACGTGGGACGGTGGTACTTAGTGGCCAAAATCTAGGGCATTCTTTCCCTATAGGTGATGGTGCAGGCAAGCGCCAGACCCTCTACCCTTACCTTGGTGGATTTTCTTCAACTGCCTAGGGGCGTCGCGTGCTCTTACGGGACATTGTGCCAACACTCGCAAGATATCTTCTCAAGGCCCAGTTACATTTCAGTGTGTGAGGACAAATAGGTCTTCTAGGATTTGAGTATCATACGCAAACAAATAAAAACATTTTTTATTTATTTCTTGATCACATAGAATTAATTTGAAGGGAAAATTTATTTTATTTTCGCTTTTTTTTTTATGTATGTGACCAGAATTTTTCTTTGATCATAGACTCTATCCTCTTAATTTTTTCCAAAACCAGACCTAGTCGACACTAGAACAGACCCAATGCGACCTCGTCGATCTATGCGTCTTTTGGACCTCCCCCCATTACCGGGAGGGGTTCCAGGTCTTTCGCCGTTTAGGCGTCAAAGATGGAACACTAACACCATTATTGGTTCGTCCTTTGTTGGGGCATCCTTATTTGGGAACCATGGTTGGTCTCCCAACACCACACCACACACCAGTCCTCCCACGACCCCTAGTGGGCAGAGGAGTACGACCCATTCGGGAAGCCAGTCAAATACACAGTAGGGTACGCCATAGAATAACCCTCTTCCTAACCAAAACTTCGTGTTTTCGCAAGTTTCCATGGTGTCAAACTGCCAGTCACCTTTATTAGCTTCGTTGAATCTACCCAATTTAACCAAAATAATGAATGACCCCATCGCACACAACCCTACATGGCCTCCCATGCCCACGAATCTCTCTTTAGATATTCAAAAATTTGAAGGAAAGCAAGTGGAAGACCGAGGTAATCATGTCATGAAATTTCACCAGTGGTTCTCATTGAATAGTATCATTAACGACACTATTCGATTGAGACTATTTCAATGCACTCTGATAGGAGTAGCGAAAAAATGGTACGTGGATCAGCCCTCTGCTACACATGGAACCTTTAGCACCCTCACCACCGCGTTCCTAACATATTTTTAGTTACCCATTCACCATGATTCCGGAATGGAATTACTAACACATTTTAGAAAAACCCCCACCGTCCATATCTCGGACCATCTCCACGAATGGAGGCAGTGTCGTAGTTTATGTAAAGCTAAATTTGACGACTGGGTTCTCTTAGATTTGTTCCTGAAAACTCTCACAGCAGAGATTTCAAAGGATGCAGTGTAGCAAAGGCCCATATCCGAAGAGGACACCATCAGCAAAGCCCAGTAGCCTGAGCTGATTTATATGCAGTCAGGTGTAATGTTCCTACTTAGCCTTAGCTAAGAGGAGACATTAAATTTTGATTTAATTTATGTTTTATGAATAAAGGAGGACATGTAAAAATCCTAATAAATCAATGCCCATGTGAACAAAGATAAATCTGGGCTATGTAAATAATCACTTGCAAGTGTGGAAGAGGTTTGAGCCAAAGATTGGGTCCACCTTGACCAAATCAACTACGCTGTCTATGTTCAATGCATCTTCAAGAGGGACTGCACAGTTCTAGAAGGGAGCCTCTAATGTGAATATGGGTGACTCATCAAAGTGGTTTAGGGTTTGCAAGGGCTTTCTCATGTTATAAAATAAGAAGGATAGCAACATGAAGAGGTTGTTGATAGATCATATTTCTGAAGTATTTGTCTGCTTAGACAAATACCATTCTCTGCTGCTTAGTGGAGGATTGTGATTGGAATTCCTATTTAGGGGTTTCATCTCTTCCTTTGAGGATAATTGGAGGAGTTCTTTGCTGAATTTGGCCACTATCTGGTTTGAGACCAAGCTCCATATTTCATGAGTAGCGTGGCCCATTGAGGGTTTTGCAGCTGCTATCTTTTGTAGCAAGTGGAATTTTAGATTTGCTTAGATCTAGTTGTTTTTGAGAGGATTTCTCTATTGGAGAGTGTTCTTTAGCCTCCAAAGAGCTAGTTGATCCATATTTTGTATCAGATCTGTAATTTCATTCCAGCTATTCAGTCTCCTTCACCCTCTGCGTAGTTTCTTCTCAATACTGTGTTATTTTGTGAGAGGGCTTGCTTATTCCAATTTTATATCAATTTGAAGGAAGATCTCTTGGTGTTAGGCTTGACTTCCCTTGGTGATCTGAAGATTGGGTTGCTTATCCATGTCTCTATATATCTGATCTATTTCAGTAATAAAATTTATCTTCAGAAATTTATGGGTTTTCTGCAGCACTGTAAATTGTAATTCAGATCTACAGCTTGTTAAGCAATATTTTGATGTAATTCCAATTGGATCTTGTTCTTCAAGTCTTGTAGTTTCCAGATCTATATTAGATCTGATTTTTCACCCATATATGTGGTAGAGATCTGAGATGTAATGTAAAACAGCTGAACCATATGAAAAATAACGCTGTCTATGTATTTCTGCAATTTATTCCTAGTTGCAACTCTAATTTCTGAAGGGATCTTGCCTTAGTTCTTTTTGTAATCAGTTGTAAAGAAAATAAGCTCATATGTAAATATGATTTAATATTATATTACTGAAGTATCAGATCTTTATCTATCCTCCTCTGAGTTTCAGTCAAATCTGCGCAATTCTAGTAGCTGGGGTTTTCATGTTGCAACAACTTCTCTCTTTGGCTGATTTCTAGCTAGTCTTGTTTCCGGGAGATCTGTTTAATGTGCTTAAACTTATTTTTTTCTGATGAAATTGCATATGTGAGTCAAATACAGCATAAATGAGGGGATCCCATCCTTGATCTATGTTATTCTTGCTTATATTTTCTTATACAACGTTTTCATTGAAGGCCTTGTTGAGATTCCTGAATGGGATTATTCCAAGTTATATAGGCAGAGTCTACAATTGGACAGGTAGCCTCTGGTTCTCACCCTCTTTTTAGAGGTGAAATAACTAGTAAATTCCTCTGTAGTCCATCTTTGACATAAAATCTTGAGAATCCTCAAAAAGGAACATTACAGTGGTATCAGAGCTCCACTCTTGGCACAGCCTGTGCTAGCATTGGAGACTTAGTCATGCTGCATTCCGAAGATGAAGATCCTCTTTCTGAGAGGGAGAGGAGATACCAGAATATAAGTCATATAAATTATGAATATACTACTGTTGACCTTGACAAGGGTCAAGACAAGGGGAAAGCCCTAAATTGAATGATAAAGATAAGGAGGCGGAAGAGTTTGCAAAAACTCTCTTGGAAGCTATGCAAGATATATCCAAGGAAATAAAGGAGATGAGGATAGATAGATTGAGGGAGTCCCTTGGAAGACTTCATCAAGGAGAGATTTCTGAAATGTCTTAGTTTGGGACTGGTCCACCGATGAGATTGCCACAAGCTCCACAGATCTCACAACGCTCTACAATGCCTACCTTCTTGGCTATAGAGAATGAAGGGCTTCAAGATTCAACCTCTTTAGAAGGCTACTTTGCAGAATATGATTCACAAAGTCAAAGGTTCAAGGATAACTTGAGATTTCAATATTTCTGCCATTAAAAGGACCAGAGGAGGCCATTGCAGTAGTATAGAGATGGAGGTTTCCTTCATGGGAGGCACCACACCATGGGCAGGTTCTTCTTACATAAGTTTGATGGATCCCCCTCTTGTTCAGCTAAAGCATGGGTGGAAAAGTTGGACATCTACTTCCAGCTGAATAAGGTGCTTGAAGCAGGACCCATTAAGATTGTTGCGTTGCATTTTGATGGAGAAGCCCACAACTGGTGGTTTCATGGACTTTATACATTGGGGCACAACAATGTGTCCACTTACGTTGAGTTCACTAGGAGACTAGTGGAAATATTTGATCGGAAGGATCTGGAGGCCCCTTTCAGAAGCTTGGAAAATATTAAGCAGACAGGAGATGCTGAAGCCTATATCTCTGAATTTTTGAGGCTGTCTATAATGGTTCTTGATCTTTCAGTTGCAAGGAGAGTCTATATGTTCATAGATGGCTTGGAAGAACCTTTTCATGGGTTGGTCAAGTCTACCAAACCCACCACACTGCATGATGCCATTGGAAGAACAAGAGATCTCCAAGATGCCTTTCCAAGAGCAAAGGCAACCTTCCCAAGCAAAGCCAATCACTCTTCTAAAGGGAAGGAAGGGGAAGCTGCTCCACCCAAGGAGAGCTCACAAAAAAATCTTCTTGACAATGATCTCCGGAGGCAGTTGAGAAATAATAAATTATGTTTCACTTGTCAAGAATCATGGGTGTCGGGACATAGATGTGCTGCTGGAAGAGCACATTATATTGAAGTATTCTCTGATTGTGAGGAGGAGGAAGGAAATGATGGACCTAGGAGAGGTCATAGCACTGGTGATGATGATGAGGAGGATCCATAATCATCCAGAGAAGAAGAGGGAGCATTTGCTCCAACTAGTGGGACTCTTGCTTCCTTGAGAGGAGTGCCCAAATATTTGACTCTTAGAGTGCAAGGTTCAGTTATGAACCAAAGAGTATCTATTATTATTGACAGTGGGGAAACCCACAACTTTATTGATGCTCACTTTGTGCAAAGGAGAGGGATCCCTACTGATACTTTTGATGGGTTCTCTGTTTTGGTTCCAGGAGATAGAACTGTGCAGTGCATGCAGTATGTTCCATCACTTTCTATGACTATGGGGACCTACACCTTGGAGGATCACTTCTTCTTAGTGGACATACCAGACACCAACATCATGTTGGGTGTCCAGTGGTATATTACTTTGGGAAAAGTTACCACTGATTGGAAGGCCTTGCAGATGGAATGGGTGGATTTGAAGAGTAGGAAACAACAATTCATTCAAGGCATGCACACCTACCCTTCACTTGATGTCTCTACCCACAAAAAAAATATGGATTTGCTCAGTGAGGGAAAGGATCTCATGGTTCCTTCTCTCATGTTCATGAGATTGCTGCAAGGGACATTCCTACATCATGGAAAGCCTCTTGGGGCGCCATTAGATTCTGTGGGGGAAGCTTCACCAAGTGCTAAAACAATGGAAGAAAGAGTCACAGTGCTGTGGGAGGAAGCAAGGGGGAGGATCAACCATCCCACAAATAATTTTGGCATGCATGATGCCAAAGAAACAAGCAGCAACAAGGCAAGCACCACCATAGATACATCTACAACGTTGTCCTTGTTGAGGAGTGTAGATCCATATTGGAGGTCTCAACTCCTTGTGGAGTACTCCAAAGATCAGCACACCGGGATGATCTTAGATGGCATAAATCAAGGAGGAGGCTAGTTGGTCCATGAAGGGGTCATCTATCATCTTGGTAAATTATTCTTGTCTCAAGCCTCCAAGCTTAATCAAGAGATACTACAAAGAGCCCATAAGGAGTTCCTTTCCAGCTACATGCAATTAGCAAGAATCTACTCCCTAATCTTGAAGAGTTTTGATTGGGAGGGTATGGAGGAGGAGCTACATTAGCATTATGATTGGGAGGAGCTACATCAACACTTACAAGAGTGCAATAGTTATGTGGAGATGGGGCAGCCAAGGGATCCTATGTAGGAGACATTTCAGCTATCTCCTTCTTCTCTAAAAAATGGAGAAAAGCCCATGCCTAACTCTACGTGTATGGGATACTTGTATGGTAAGAAATCTGATCTTGTGGAGAAAGTATTTTTTTCAGATTTGGCACATTATCTTACCATATGTATGCAAGACATGTCTCCTACAAGGAGTAATATTACATGCAGATCTCATGGCAAAGATGGGGCCAATAAAAATTCCAACGCTGGCCACTCCCTTGAGGCGCAAAGGGAGATTGTTTATCATGATGGGTGCTTCCCAAAGGCACCTAATGAGGGTTTCACTTTCAGCCATGTTAAAGTGACCCATGCAGCAAATATGTGGTGGGAGTACCACCTATCACATTCATATCTACTCAAAACAAGGAGTGTACTGCACTGATACCTTATGTGGGATTGTGACCCACCTCCTCATGTGCAAATTTCAGTTTGCCTTTATGTCATTTTGCTACCATACATAGATGACATATTGGTTGTTTATGGGTATGTATGGGCAAAGATTAAGTAGTTTACATGTACCACATGGGATGGAACTTTATCCTGTGATTCATGATACTTGTTTCAGGTGTGACATTGCTTCACCCATGTTCATTTCTGTTGAGTTTTACACTCCTGAAGGGGCATACTATGAACCTATCCTGTTAGCATTGGAGGAGTAGTTTATGATGTATTGGCTTGGTGAGCACTTGATCCATGATGAGAGCTTGATTCTTGATGGTGCCATCAATGTAGAAGGAGAAGATCTACAGCTCTCACCCTGTCAGTTGCTTGAGGACAAGCAACATTTTGGAGGGGAGGACTGTAATGTTCCTACTTAGCCTTAGCTAAAAGGAGACATTAAATTTTGATTTAATTTATGTTTTATGAATAAATGAATAAAGGAGGACATGTAAAAATCCTAATAAATCAATGCTCATGTGAACAAAGATAAGTCTGGGCTATGTAAATAATCACTTGCAGGTGTGAAAGAGGTTTGAGCCAAAGATTGGGTCCACCTTGACCAAATCAACTGCGCTGTCTATGTTCAATGCATCTCCAAGAGGGACTGCACAGTTCTAGAAGGGAGCCTCTAATGTGAAGAGGGGTGACTCATAAAAGTGGTTTAGGGTTTGCAAGGGCTTTCTCATTTTATAAAATAAGGAGGAGAGAAACATGAAGAGGTTGTTGATAGATCATATTTCTGAAGTATTTGTCTGCTTATACAAATACCATTCTCTGCTGCTTAGTGGAGGATTGTGATTGGAATTCCTGTTTAGGGGTTTCATCTCTTCCCTTGAGGATAATTGGAGGAGTTCTTTGCTAAATTTGGCCACTATCTGTTTTGAGACCAAGCTCCATATTTCATGAGCAGCACTAGCCCATTGAGGTCTTTGCCGCTGCTATCTGTTGTAGCAAGTGGCATTTTAGATCTACTTAGATCTAGTTGTTTTTGAGAGGATTTCTCTATTGGAGAGTGTTCTTTAGCCTCCAAAGAGCTAGATGATCCATATTTTGTATCAGATCTGTAATTTCATTCCAGCTATTCAGTCTCCTTCACCTTCTGTGCAGTTTCTGCTCAATACTGCGTTATTTTGTGAGAGGGGTTGCTTATTCCAGTTTGCTATTAGTTTGGAGGAAGATCTCTTGGTGTTAGGCTTGCCTCCCCTTGGTGATCCATGGATTGGGTTGATGATACATGTCTCTATAGATCTGATCTATTTTAGTAATAAAATTTATCTTCAGAAATTTCTGGGTTTTCTGCAGCACTATAAATTGTAATTCAGATCTACAGCTTGTTAAGCAATATTTTGATGTAATTCCAATTAGATCTTGTTCTTCAAGTATTGTAGTTTCTAGATATTTATTAGATCTAATGTTTCACCCATAGATATGGCAGATATTTTAGATTTAATGTACATCAGCTGAACCATCTGAAAAATAATGCTGTCTATGTATTTCTGCAGTTTATTCCTAGTTGCAACTCTAATTTCTGAAGGGATCTTGCCCTAGTTATTTTTGTAATCAGTTGTAAAGAAAATAAGCTCATATGTAAATCTGATTTACTGTTATATTACTGAAGTATCAGATATTTGGCTATCCTCCTCTGAGTTTCAGTCAAATCTGTGCAATTCTAGTAGCTGGGGTTTTCATGTTGCAACAACTTCTCTCTTTGGCTGATTTTTAGCTAGTCTTATTTCCGGGAGATCTGTTTAATGTGCTTAAACTTATTTGTTTCTGATGAAATTTATTATGTAAGTCACATACAACATAAATGAGGGGATCCCAGCCTTGATATGTGTTATTCTTGCTGATATTTTCTTATACAACGTTTTCATTGAAGGCCTTGTTGAGATTCTTGAATGGGATTATTCCAAGTTCTATAGGCAAAGTCTAAAATTGGCCAGGTAGCCTCTGGTTCTCACCCTCTTTTCAAAGGTGAAATAATCAGTAAATGCCTTTGTAGTCCATATGTGATATAGAATCTTGAGAATCCCCACAAAGGAACATTACATCAAGATACATTTACAATATCTTGTTGAATGCCCCGTGCCTGCAAACTTATCAAGAATTGCGAGGCACGTCAAACTCTGCAGACAGTCTCATTGGGTCATTGACCCAAAGTTACCTAGGCAGCAACAGTCAAAACCCCGGTTGTACGCATGGTTCTACCCAAAACACACCACAACTCAGTTTTCAAAGTCATCATATGCCTCAGCAAAATTTGACCAATAGGGCGCAAGCGTATTACCATGGAGGACCCTATCCTCTGGCTCAGGGGACCCAATACGCAGAGAGAAATATTGATGGAAGATTTCTCCCCAAGCCACCATACAACAACTAGGGACAAGGGAACCTGGTTGCCTCATCTTCTTGAGTTATCATGTGTGTCGATTACTGCAGATGGTTTGATAGAGTCTTTGACCCAAGGTCACCTAGGCAACAATAATCTGTATTTGGGGAGTTACTAGGCGTGTTGTCTACTAGAGACGGTTTGATTTGGGTCTTTGACCCAAGATCACCTAGGCAACAGTAGCACCCATGATACTTAGATAGTTACTAGGTAGGTATATTCTGTAGACAACTTGATCGAGTCTTTGACCCAAGATCACCTAGGCAGCAGTAGCACCCATGATACTCAGAGAGTTACTAGGTAGGTAGATTCTGTAGACAACTTGATCGGGTCTTTGACCCAAGATCACCTAGGCAGCAATAACACCCATGATACTCAAAGAGTTACCAGATAGGTAGATTCTGCAGATGGCTTGATCAGGTCTTTGACCCAAGCTCACCTAGGTAGCAGTAACACCCATGATACTCAGGGAGTTACCAGGTAGCTAGATTCTGCAGATGGCTTGATCAAGTCTTCGACCCTAGATCTCCTTGGTAGTAGTGAAACCCAGGCAGGTAGATTCTGTAGATGACTTGATCGGGTCTTTGACCCAAGATCACCTAGGCAATAGTAGTACCATGCGCATCGATCCTGTAGACGGCTTGATTGGGTATTTTTCCCAAGATCACATAAGAAGCAGTAGTACCATGCACGTCAATTCTACAGATGGTTCGATCGGGTCTTCGGCCGAAGGACACCTAGGCAACACTAATCAATACCCTGGATACTCATACGATTCTACTCAGAACGTATCACAACTTAGCTATCATGAAAGTTACCCCGACACTCATATACCAACCAGGGACAAGGGAACCGATATCCCCCATTCCCCGCATATAATGGACCATTGGTACAACGTAATGCACTAGTCAATCTAGTACAACCCTTCCTAGGCTCATTAGCAACCATACAACCAGGAGAATTATGAAAATCCTCCAAATGCTGCAAAAAGAAGCCGAGGAACAAACAAAAGCGGAGATCCTGGACAGGGGCAGTAACCAGCAATGCCCCTCGTGATCTTAGTCTGGGGGAAACCCCAACCGAAATCAAAACAAGGATCTAAGTAACAACTCCCAAGGGAAAACTAGAGCTTAGAGTATCTAATCACTAGACCGAAAGCAACACTGTGATCAACACTCCATAACGCCCAAAGGTAGTGCCACACATTCACACTCCCGAAAAAATATTTTTTTCACTACCGGCAGGTATTCCCTCTCTCATCTTCATTTTTAAAAAAGCTCATGAATTTCAATAATATTTGATAAAGAAGATGCTTTCACTTGAGGTAGTTTTTTTTGCAGGAAAGCTTGCAAACCATTCACAACTCCATCCATTGAAAGTTTCAAAGCATGTATCATTCTACCCCCAAGCATGATAGAGTCCCAGAAAACTCTGCATATCTTGACATCATTTCTCCATTAGAAATCAACCATAGGTTCCACATATCCGACCGTGTTTATCATCACCTCACCATGCACATGATAAACATCCTCGTTGGTCAGTAGAGCCTCCCCTCCATAACGCTCGTCACCCACAGTAGACCATATATCACAGCAAAAGTGATGCCATGGCCATACCACTTTAGTTCGGGAAGCACCTCATGCCCATCCATCCACCATGCATAAAGGTCAAGTTTCACCATACAAAATAAAACCCCCTTCCCGAACAACCAGGTTGTACAAGTAGATCAAAAGCACACTATCGCACCTCACATTTGGCCCACCATACCTCCACCAACATAATCCCATCTGCGATAATTTTTCATTTTCTTTATCAACCCCACACATGAGACCAACCAATGGCCCCCCCACCCTCAACAAAAAACCTTCCTGACAACATTTGTGAGTGAACACTTTCATGTTTTGGGGCACCCGTCTCTGTGTTTTGTACAAACCAAACCCCATTATTTTATTCTTTTGGTAAGTGTACAAAGAATGCAAACGGTACACTATGACCTCCACCGTCTCATTCATCTTTTCTACCATGGCAGTAGTCCCTGAACACCCTCGGTCAGAGTATCACACCCCCATACACAAGCCACCATGACATCCATAGCCAGTTTTTATCCACCCTGGAAGTCCTACCGACTCTAGGGATTTCCTCATCAGAAATAACTATGATTGCCACCAAGCTACTCAGTAGACTCCGACCTTGGGCCACTGAATCCTCATCATCAGTTTTTAGTAACCCCTCACAGACATGCCTATGTTAAACCCATCACATCCAAGTCTTTGACCCTTCATGTCAACGACCCCTCATTCGGTTGGGGATTCCTTATTGTCGACTTTAACACCTATTTTCAAAAAAGGGAGTGGTACCTTGGATCACCCCTCTCCATAAAAGGGGCATCCTTGGGTGGCACTTTGGGAGACATCATTTCCCACAGATGTCATCGATCCTCCTAACATTCAATTAAAACAAAATTTTTCATGTCAAGATGGTATCGTACCTTACAACCATATCACTTTGATCAAATTCATCGAAGACCCGTGCCTTCACAAGCATCTCTTTCAACAATGCTTACACGAGAAGGTCCCAGCCAAAACCTATGCGTACAATGTGCAATTATATGCCATACCAAGTTTACGCATATGGGTAACACATTCCACATATATTATCAAAGAAAAACACCCCGGAGGGCGTCAGTAGTCGTCGTAAGCAACCACCAGATCACTACCATATTAGTGACATAGACAGAACATATATCTATCAAATAGACTTGTTTAACTAGCCACAACATCATGAGCATGGGACATGCCCGCCTCGTAGAACATTTATATATATATTGTATTATATTTTCTTACAGGGGTCCCCATAGGACATGGTCATTCTTCGAACTGGTGCAGGGTGTTTCCAATTCCGAGCTTCACAAAGGTCTCTCTCTCTATGCACAATATACAGAAAATAAACTATAATTTATTTCGGCTATACAGTTCTTCCTAGACCTCACACATTAGGGGGAAACTGTTAACACTGGACAATCGTACAAGTAGAAGACGACAGTATTTAATGTCAAGCAAAAGGATTTACAACGCTAGAAGACATTAGAGAATCTGGAAAGTATTTAAAAATATCTAAGGTCTGAGGAAAAATCAAATTTGAGCAAGTCATAAATTATTTTGTGCGCATAATCCTTCGTGAAGAGCACCTTTGCGTGCCTTTTGACCCAAAATGCGAGCAATATTGGGAGTGGCGAAAGTCACTTTCCAGGACCACAAAAAGCACACTCCAGCTAGATAGTGATTCCTCACTTGAAGTCGCCTAAGGACAGCCATCAAAGCCTCCTTAGACATCAAGGGAGCACACAATGGAATATTGGTGGCACACAAAGGAATCATCTCCCTCTCTTGGGTCACCATCCACAATGTACCAAGAGAGGGAAGGAGAATTTGAATTCTCCTACATAAGGCCACCATGAGATGAATAACTTGAGAACACATTGTTATGCTGGCCAGAATTGCCCAAGAAATTCCAGCAGTGTGTGATCTGGAGCTGAAGATAGAGGGGACTCAATTGTTGGCCATGCAACAAGTTTAGTCCACCACAGTAGAGAGAGGGAGACTTTACAGCGAGGCAATCTTGGAAGTAAAAACATCCTTGCATCAGGACTTAGAACCCATGTTCTAAGGGCCCCTTGGAAAGAGGGTTAAACTTTCATCCTCATTTCTTACCAGCACTCAATAAGAGGGGCCGAAGAGCCACCGTTTGGATTATTGCAGTTGTTTGACTCTATTCAGAGCTTTTGTTTATTTGTTTTAGTTTTAGTTTAGTTTTAGTTTATATATGCATGCTATTTATCTATCTAGTATGTTTATAATTCTAGCTTGTTCCACTAACTTGCTTGACTCCACTTATTTTTCTGCCTGTGACTAATAACTTAAGTGGGTAAACCACACCCCTTAATTTGGTTTGATTTCGTACATGCGTGCACCAAACACACTAACACACTTATCAACTGCTTTGTATTTCTCAAAGTAGCAGGAGGGCTATTCCTCAACAGGTCTATGTAGCCAAACAACTTCTCTCTATCCAACTGAAGTTATTCAACATTAGGATCTACATTGTTATCAACTATGATAGTTGTGTTGACATCTGTAGTGAGGTTTGGCTCCTCCATATCTATCTCACGAGGGGAATTGAATGTATTGGGTATGGGATCATGATCCATTAAAGCATTTGAATTCATTGTAGTGGAATAAAACCAGCCTACCTTTATGGCATGCTTGCAAATGTTTCCACGAATAGACCATGGGAAATCACAAGTGAAAAATATTGTGCGATTCCAAGAGATAAGATATCGCACATCAGCTATAATTTGACTCCTCAACCAATAAGCACAAGATAGGCTCTCATGAGGGTTTCAATCACTATCTGGAATTCTTCTAGCTTTCTCCATTGACGATTCAAGTTGTCATTCTTTCTTGTGGTTGTTCAAATATCCTTCTTTTTTCAAAATTTCCTTGAATCGATAACGGGGTTCAATATATTTGAGGAGAGTATAAAATAGCCAATCCATCCTGCGAGAATATTTCTTTCTACGATTAGAGAGAAAGGCAGTCTTGAGATAAGAGTGATATGATTCCACAACATTATTTGTCTCCTGGTTTGCATGAGGAAACTCTCGTCATCCTTTTACCCACATCCCTAAATGTAAAAACTCAATTAGTAAATATATATTATCTTTATGGACCAAAAAATCATAAACACAATAAAGAGTATGTGCACTTACTAAAATTATCACCGGAAACCAAATTCTTGTGGAAATAGTCCAAAAACTTTGTAATATTCCTAAATTAGCATGCAACTAATTGGAATATTGAATTTTGATTTTTCGTCCTAGTTAGAAGAATAAGAGGGCAGGGAGACCCATAAATCTCCCTAGTAGGAATAAAATCACTCCAAATGTGAATGGAGGTCCTCTAAGTAGCAGGATTAAGCACCCTTATGTGTGAAAAGGGGATGGAGCATGTAGACTTGGTCAACTTTGACCAAATCAACAGTGCTGGTATGGAGGTAGTGGACATTCATTAAGGGACATCGCAGTTTTGGAGGGAGATTCCATGCATGGAAATAATGGCTTTAATGCGTGAGGCCCAAGGTGAGGAAGATCACCAAGCATATAAGGAAGGGGATGATAGCCATAGAGGACATGATTGATTATTATTTGGTTTATGGTATGTATGAGTTGTTTCTCTCTTCAGCTGTTTAGTGGAGATTGCAGTGTTGTTTAGCACAAGGGTGTTCCCGAGCGGGAATCCCATCTTCATCCTCGGGGGACTTTGAGTGCCCACTTAGGAGAAGTATTTGGGCTACATTTCCACATTCTGACATTAGGCGAAGCTACATCTTTCTTCTACAGTGCAGTTTCTACTGAGGGTTGTGCTGTGTTGCTGGGTGCAGTAGTGGAGGGTTGGTTTGGGCTATTTCTGAGCTAGTTTTTAGTGGAGGGAGGCTTCCTTACATTTGGAGGCTAGTAAAGAAGGCCCTTGAGCATTATTGCAACATTTGGCACCAGGAGAAGTTACTATTAGCCCCTACAACACAGTTTCAGTCTTGGACTGCGTTATTTTAGGGAGGAGTTGCAGGGGTGGTTTCAGTACACCACTTGGGGAGATAGATTTCCAGTGAAGGATCAGCCTTTCACTTGGAGAGTCTATTGGGAGGAGGATTCATTATATGCTACATTATATCAACCATATCTTCCTAGCTATTCATATGCAGTGAATCTTTAGCCCTAGGGATTTGGTTCACCATTTGTATTTTGGTGTATTTTCCAGAAACCCTCTTGGGTTGTCACGGGGAGGTGAAATAATGCCTATATCTTCATGTATAACATATTTGGAGGCATATATCAGTATTTTTACATCTCTGTATATTCTCATGTTGTAGCTATTCTCATTGAGACTTCATTGTAGCAGCTCTTTGACATTTTGTATAGTAGTAGCATCTCACTTTTAAGAGTGTTTGTTTATGGGAGGCTTGTTTTCTCATATCATATGATTTGTGCCTCACTATTTTGTACTGATTTTCTGCTGAAATTCATAATAGAATGGCTCCATATTGGTCTCTCATATTTTTACATTGATTTACATTGCTACTTTCCATTATTGTGTTCAATATTTCTGCTTTTCTTGTTTAGGAATATTACAGTGGTATCATAGCATAATCTTGGCTTAGCATGTGGATCTCAACCATTATGCTATCAGAAGAGTGAGAAGAAGAAGAATATATCAAAAATGATGGAAGGAATGAGCTTTGTATCATCTCTTTTCAGATCTATGAAGGACCTCTCCAAAGAGGTCAAGCAAATGAGAATGGAGAGATGCAATGAGACCTCAAGAAGGTTTCAATATGAGGAAGGTCCATGCACTTCCTATCAGCAGAAGAGAAAACCGGTATTGCATAGAGCTCCAAAGAAATATACTATGTCCACTTTCTTTGAAGAGGAAGGTGGAAGATATGGAGGAAATTCAGATCATGAGATTCTAAGTGAGTATCTTGCAGAATATAAATCTCAATCAAGGGCTTTCAAGGAGAATCTAACTCTCCAACAGTTTATTTAGATCACAGAAGAAAGGAGACCTTGCAGCAATAGAATAAGAAAACACAATAGATTCCTATTATGTACTTTTGATGGGTAATCCACATGCACAACAAGGGCTTGGAGGAGAAAATTAGATGCATTCTTCCTATTACATCTAGTAGTAGAAGGAGAAGTTTTTGAGATTGCAGCACTACACCTTGAGGGTGAAGCACACATTTGGTGGTTCAACCATTTGAGTCATGCCAGAGTGACTGCTTATGCAGATTTTACTCAAAGGTTGATCAAGAAGTTTGACAAGAAGAAACCGAAGGAAAAGAAACTTCCACCACCACTTGCTGCAGGAGTACTTGCATCAGGAGAAGGAACACTTGCATCATTGCAAAGTGGTCTTGATATCTTGACACTTAGAGTCCCATGCATTATTCAGGAGATGCATGAGGAGGAGGAGACTTATACCAACGTTGGTGCAACAATAGAGGAACAACCATCATCATCACCAGCAGTTGGAGGAGTCATTACACCAGAAGAAGGAATGCTTGTAGCAGTATAAGATGTTCCAAAGGATCAACTTTACCAAGGTATGTAAATAATTACACCCCATGTTATTTCAGTACATCATATGGAGAGTTGTGGGGACATGCCACCAGGGAAATTGCATGACCTAGGGTCAAAGCACACTGCTGATTTGGAGCAGCAGACTATCACTATGTAGAGGACCCTTGACTTGTTCAAGGAGGAGGTATATATTCATCCTGGTTATTCATTGATGAGATGCACACAACACTTTGGGTTGGAGTGTAGAGTTTTGGAGGATAGAATGAGCATTATCCTAATCAATCTAATGAAGTATTGTATATTCAACATTGTGCATGATCATGAGATAATAGATGCACCATCATGGAGATCAACAACACTGTCATGGAGCAGCAGTGATGAGTTGGGAGCCCAACTATTATTGGGACATTCTAATGACCATTACACTTGTATAACATTTGATATGCAGATGGTTGATGAGAGACATCTTATCTCCCATTACTATGATGGATCCTTCTTGATGAGAACTTCACAACTCAATGAGAAGTATTTTCCTTCAACATACTTGGGTCCTTATGGGTTCAACATGGTCATTGATGAGTGGTATTCATATGGATATCTCCAGGTGGTTGCACTTCAACATCCCATGAAGTGTAGAGATAGTGATATGATTTGGGAGGCTGGTATTCTCCATTGGAGGGATACCAATTTAGAGCATGAAAATAGACACTCACCATTGGTTGGATGGGTGATGTTGATGAGCAAGAGGTTGGTGAGCCACTTGCAGATCTATGACATGGGGCAGCAAGAGGCATGGCTGCACTGGCTACTCTTGAAAGAGTTTGGCCATCATATGACATATCCTACTTCAAGGGGTATGTTATTGATTGGGACTGTTATCACAAAATTGCACTTGATTGGTTGCTAATTAGACAAATATATGTAACTGTTTCAAACCATCTTGTGACTAAAGCTTAGCCTCTTCAGTCTGAGAGGGCTCTCTCAAAGGGGTTTATGATATTAGATAATGATGAAATTAGATGGCTAATTCTATTTGAAAAGTAACTTGATTTTTTTGTTTGTATGTTGAAAATAATACAGGTCTGCAACCATTGGGCTTATGGAGTCAAAAAATCAGTAAATTCAGTGAGCAAAGTTCCTTGACATGGAAGCTGAGGCAGATAAGAGTCTTTAACAAAAGAAAATCACACATAGAACATAGGGCAACACAGTCATTTCATCAATAAATGAATTCAGAGCATAAACATATGAATTATGAGTAATAAAGATGAAATATACTACAAGTGGCACACATAAAAATATAGATAAAAAAGGCATTAAAAACTCCATGAGAATCTCAGGTCTGTCAAGAAGAAGTCTTTTGTATTACTAATATAAGACAAATTACATAAAGCAACAGTAGTGAAAAAAATCTCCAACCCTTTACAACTTCGATAATATGCCTTTAAATAGACCTTATTACATCAGAGATGATATTCCCCTTGGATAGATTCATCGAATTATTCTAATGACACGTTACATAATAGAAAAAATGTCTTTTAATCAGAAAATGATAGCTATTCTCTAAAACAATCCTTTTCCTAATAGGACTCAAACTCCTATTTATTACATCAAACTACCTTATCTCTTAAAACAGTTACATATATGAGAACTAAGACTCACATGTTCGAATAATCTATGACATAGCTGGTCACTACTTGACATCTTAAATATCCTCCTCAACATATGGAACCAAACCCTATTTTTCAGGAAAATAGAACCCTATCTTCAACGAAAACTTCAGCTGTGAGCTGTCTTCATTGCATGATCTTCAAGTCATGGATTTTTGCTGGAAAGGTCCCTTGACCTGTTGGATGTGTCCACCTGTCCAAAAATACTCTTAAACTGCTTAGAAACCTTCAAATACAAATCACTATGAAAATAGGGTAGTTTCGTAGCATGCTTTCGTAGCGTTCAAAAAATGACTTTTTTTTCACTCAAAATGTCTACTTCTTTGCTCTTGCGTGGTGTCCATCATGACATGACACCTCCTCATAATCATTCTCCCATCTTGAAAGCTGAAAAAAGTGGTTTTAAAGGAAAAAAGACGGCTACAAAAATTTTCGTAGCATTTTCTTGGCTTCAAGCCTAGGAAACACTACGAAACTATGGAAAACTGTGAAATTTCTAGATTTTGACCCTGCCTCAAAAAATTAACCTCCAACTGTACAAAATTGGTATTAAACATGCCATTAACCTCTTAAAACATAATCAAACTCAAATTAAGAGCCTTGAGGTGTTTCCTCTTCATTAATGATGAATTGAGCTATGGGTTCCTCAACTACAATCATCTTTAAGCCCTTCTTCTCCAGCTCCTCATGGATCAATTCTAACTGCTCTTGGAGGTCTTTGACTTGGTCCTTCAGTTTTCTATTGCTATATTTCAAGTGAAGGTTCATTATTCTAACATGCTTCACCTCTTTCCTCAATGCCAGAGTCCATTTGATTAATTGCTGTGTATCATCTAAGGTCTTTGACACACTATCAACATGCTCTTCCCATCTCTCTTTCATTTTCTCAAACTGCACTTTTTGGACATTATGTTTCCTTGACTCTTTCTTCAAGACTTATATTTCATGATTTTCTAACTTCAATTGTTTCTCAAGGACCTCAATCTCTATTTTTTCAATGATTTTATCCTTTCCTTTCTTTTGCTTGATGACTGAATCTTCTTTTGCAGGTGACGATAGGTCAATGATACTTGGTGGTGGCTGAACAATGTCAGTGACCCTCTGAAATTATTTTCTACTTTCCAAGAGATTTATAGAATGTCTTGTCATGGGTTTCTTAGCCTGAAACATTAAACCTACATCCTCACCTTCAAACCCTAACTTCTTTGCTGATTGGGCTTTCTTGAGCTTCTTTCCTCCCTCATCTATATCCTTAGCTTGGACTATGGGAGTCTCTATAATATCAATAGCATGCAAAATGTATTCTAAATTTCCCTTAGATACTGTTTTTCTTCTTCTAATCCTTTTGCTTCCATGTTTTCTCACATTTTTCTCTTGTTTTGCAGGTTTGCACACAGCAGGCTTATGTTTTGCAGGTGTATCAACAGGTGTATCAACAGGTGTATCAACTTTCTGCAATTGCTCTGTTTCCATGATTACTGGTTCACTTTTCTCTGCTCCTAAAGGTTCACTTTGTTCTGCCACTGAAGGGGGTTTTATTCATTTAGGTTTAGGAGTTCTTTTAGGGGTAATGGCGTCCACTTCTAAACCACTGAAAAATATAAAAGAATATCAGTCTCTGCCTAGTCTTTTTAACTCCTCTAAAACCAACAACTTTATTAAACCATGGTGCAAGAGTGAGGTTTCACTTCCTTCATATTTAGCTTGAACTTTATTTGCCATTTTTTCTAAGCTTCTATATAAGTAAAAAAGTTAGATCAAGGGATTTCTTACCAAGAAAATGTAGCAGAAGCTTGATGTGGTAAGAATACACCTTATGATACCTCCCTTCACAAGTGAATTATTTTTGAATGATAAGCAGTAGCTTTGAGAAATTTTCTTTCATGTAGCTCCTTGGAATAGAATTTTTTAGGTCAACCTCACTATGTTCTAGCTTGATAAATTCCTTACAGTCCTACATATTGAATTTGAAACCTTTGAACCATTGTTCTTCCCCTCTTGGAATTCCTGTTGCTACTGCAATAGTCTCTGGTGTTATAGTGAGGTTCAACATTCCTACTTTTGCAGCTATCCTATTGAAATTTAGGGCAAACTCTTTAGAAACCTATACATGGGATCCTTGCAATCTTTGGAAAAACTGCAAACACCCTGTTCTTATGAAAAATTCTGAAGTTGTTGGGTCTTCATTTATCAATTTCATGTCTGATGTCTCATATCTGAGACAATGGCCACCTTTTTTGGTCTTCCTTTTTGCAGCCATGGTACTTTTATGTCTTCTCTGCCTCTCTTGATCAGTGATACCTGCAAACCTTTGAAAATGCTAGCCACAGCTTGGGCTTAGTGAAATAGCTCCCCAGAGCTCAATAACATGCAAAGAGGTAGTGGAGAATGAAAAATGACTCAATTGGGAAAGATTTTAAAGTTTGATGACAACTCATGGCATAATCATGACTCATACATGCTTAAAATGGTAATAATGACTTCAGCCATGACCATTGTACCTTGATTTAACCCTAACAAACTCGAATGGAACCTATTATAACCCTTTCAATCATTGAATGAAATCTAGCACCTGTTTTGAAAAGACAGACATGAATACCTCCTTTCATAGCGTACTTAGTGTATTTTTGGGCAGTTTCGATACAAAAGTATTAGCAGTTTCGTAGCAAAAAGTGCGTTTTTTCTGTGTAATTCGCTACGAAAGTAGGGATTCTTGGCTAAAATAACCTTTTTGGAGTTGTAAGCTTGGGAAATGAAAATTTTCAGGAAATAATGACTGATGTGACATGAAAAAACTTGAATGGGGGTGGGTTTGGACCTTAGGGTAGGCTAATAAGAAAAATTTAAAATTTTCCTTAACCAAGTAATGAGAAATGAATTCTATGACCATACCTTTGACACATGAACCTATAAGATTATGTCAAATGATGTTTCATTTTTTTCTGAGTGATAACAGTGGCTCCACTTGGGATGGTGTGCCACCGTGGTAAACCAAAGAACCTGTAGTTCCAATGCTATCCATATTTTTGAAAACAAAAACTCTGAAATTTTCCAAGATTTCCTTCAAATCTAATGGCCTTCACCTCGGGCTCAAGATTGATGATCATATTGTATTTATTAGCAAAAAAACATATAAAAAATGGAATATATTCAATGGAATGAAATATCAACATGACTTAAGAGGAATAGTGCTTCAAAAACCTGTCATTGAGAGAACCTCCAACACAAGGTTGTCCATCCATCTCCTGCATAATGTAAGTGTTTCTTCCATGGAATGCAACTACTTTGAATGGACCTTTCCAAATATTCTCAATATTACCATGTTTCCCCTTTTCTTCAATCCCGACCTCCCATTTCAAAACCACATCTTGGATTTGAAAGTTTTCCTCCTTGATCTTCCTGTCAAATATCTTCTTGATTCTATTTTGAGATTGCTGATTACTATTATAGACTTCATCCCTTTTCTCCTGCAAGGCTATCAACTAATTTATTCTCCTATGAATTGCAATTGGCTCCTCCTCCAATCCTTGTGGCAGCTTCATGACAGGCACTCCCAAGGATGTAGGAAAAAGGGTTTCAGCTCCATATACCAACTCATAAGGTGAAATTCCAATTGATCTCTTTGTGCACACTCTCTCAGCCCACAGAGCATGCTTCAAATTCAAATTCCATGACTTCTTATTTTCCTGCAACACCTTCTTAATAATCCTCATAATGCTCTTATTATAAGATTCAACAAGACCATTACCTTGTGGTTAATATGCAGTAGAATGCCCAAGTGTAATGTGATATTGATGACAAAAATTGATCATCTTCTTGGATTTGAATGCCTGTGCATTATCAATGATGATCTTCATAGGGCAGCCAAACCTAGACAATATATTATTTTCCAAAAATGAAATGATAATTGAATCATTTGCTTGTCTAGTTGGGATTGCTTCAATCCACTTGGTGAAATAATCAGTTGCTGTCAGAATCTAGTGATGCTGACCTGAATATGATGGATGAATCTCACCAATAAATCTAGCCCCCACTGCTGGAATGGCGTCTCAACATAGATAGGCATCAAAGGTAAAGGAAAAAGCTTCTTCTTACCATAGAAACTTTGGAATTCATGGCAGGTAGCAATCTTTTTGTAGACATCTTTAAACATAGTAGGCCAATAATACCCTGCTATGAGAATCTTATTTTCTGTGGCCTTCCAATAATGATGACCTCCACAATATCCTTTGTGAAACTCCTCAATCACTTTTTCAGCCTCCTCTTCCAACAAACAATTCAAAATAATACCACCGATATCTTTCCAATACAAATTTTTATCAATGATGTAATACCTCAAAGACTTTAGCTTCACAAACCTTGCCTTGGACTTTTTCAACTCAGAAGGTGCTCTATGATGATGTAAGACAAAAAAAATGTCTTTGTACCAGTCTAAAAGGATTTAATTCTCTTCTATGGGAATCATCTCTTCATCTTCATCTAATAATTCTGAAATTTCTGCAATTAAATTCATATCAAGACAGTCAAAATTTGACTATGCCATCAGCTTTGCTAGGCCTTGACCTTTGACTAATTTTGTGGGTCTGATATCTATATCATATTGCAGCAATTTAGCTATCCACTTCCCTCTCTTACCATCAGGATCAAATTGAGTTAAGATGTCCTTCACGACAACATTAGGAACAAAATTTATGACATGAGAATGCAGAATGCAAATTCTGAAATATTTGATGGTTTTAACCAAGGCATAGGCTTGCTTTTCTAAGATGTTGTACTTCAGCTTTGAATTAGCTAATGTCCTGCTAAAAAATGAAATGGGCTGCTCAGTACCTTGCTGTCCTTTTTGCAGCAAAACTCCAGCAATTGTATTTTCTGATGCAAATGTAAAAACCTGAAATTCTTTTGAAAAATCTGGGCTGATCAGCACTTGTGCTTGAGTGAGTGCCTTCTTGATCTCCTCAAATGATGTTAGCTCCCTTTTTCAGCATCTTAGTTATGTATTTTACAATCTCAGGAAAATTAGGAATAAACCTCCTCACAAAATTTAACCTTCCAAGGAAAGACTGAATTTCCTTTCTGCTTCTAGGTAGATCCACTTTCTGAATTGCATTGACCCTGCTTGGATCAATATTAATCCCATATTTAGAAATAATATGCCCAAGTAACTTACCTGACGTCAGAGAAAAAATGATTTTAGTGGGATTGAGAGAAATTCCAAACCTTCTACACTTCAACAGAATCTTTTCTAGGTGCTTCAAGTGATCTTTTTCTCTCCTTGAGAAAACTATTATGTCATCCAGATAGACAACCACCATCTTGTCCTTATCCTCAACAAAAGCAATGTCCATTTCTCTTTGAAAAGTCACTCCTGCATTCATCAAACCAAAGGGAATCTTGGCATACATGAATGTGCCCCATGGTGTGGTAAAGGTTGTTTTCTCCTGATCTTCTGGATGCACAAGTATCTGATTGTGCCTTGAAAAACCATCAAGCATAGACATCCTTTGGGAACCAACAATGTTCTGCAAATTTGGTCCATCTTTGGGAGTGGGTAGTGTTGGGTTACGAAATAGGTATGTATTTGCTATTAAGTTCATCATTGTTCTCCTTAATTATTATCTCTTTCATATCATAATGCGCCAATATATTAAGGAATTATGTTAAGAAATGAGGAATTATTTGCAGTTATGATTTAACTAACTCTTACCCTTCTTTATGCAGGAGAGTGACAAAAGGAACGATTGTTGTTCCCTGCTGTTGGTGCAGCCGAATCTGACAAGCAAAGTAAGGAATGAGTCGGTTGTGGACAAGGCTAAGAGAAAATCAGAGGGATCAGTGCAGAATAGAAAATATGTCTTAAATTTAGAAATTGGTTGTGAATCCCTTAGGATCAGGAGATCCTGAGGGATCGCATTTACTATTTACTCTTTACCCTTTCTGATTATAAAAGGAAATGATTGTAGGAAGAAAGGGGAATCTCTGTTATTTTCCAAATTGTAAGCTTAATTACAGACTGTGTCATTGGAGAACACAATTACATTGTAATGCTATTCAAGTTCTATGATTAATTGAAGTTGCTGTTTTCATTCGCATTATCTGAAGTAACTTAGCAGTGCCTGCTGGTGGCTAAGGGCCCTACCTCTAGTGGATTTAACTGCTTCTTTATATTATAATTTTGATGTTTCTAGCGTTTAATCGGTCTGATAATTCCCTGTTTCTGTGAATCTATTTTATTCAGCTATTCATTATTTCCTGTTATTGAGATAATATATATTCTGATTATAATTTGTATTGTTATCATTTGATCACAACATGAGTTATCTAGACAACACATTGCATTGATTTAATCATTTGTAAGAGTTTGATTATTGCTATTAGACTCTCAGAAGTGATATATTTCCTGTCTTAATTGCTTTGCAGAGATTCAATATAGTTCAGATTGAATCAGCTAAGTAGGGGTGAGTTATTATTACTCTGCTCTCGGCTGATGATACCGTTCTTTGGATTGTTGTAAGATTTGATTTCAATAGAAGATTTAACTTTGATATTTATTTTAATAATTGTGATTGGAGTTTATTAGATGCTTCCATTTATTCTCGTGTCAAGATCTGTACTACAATTTAGGAAACATTACTCTTTGAATTAATAGAAGCCACATACTGTGTACACTCTTGAAATAAGAGGACTTTCCCGGATTGATGATTAATTTGAGATAATTAGGAGTTTTAAAAGAAACATTTTATCAGTAAACATTTTGGCGTCGTTTCCGGGGAGAGTGTAGCCATTTACAAAGAGTAATTGATGATTTTTCTTCTGGGAAAGAATTGGGTATTAAAAACACAAGGTAAGAACCTGCATAACGAACGAGTAACATGCTCGCTCATCTGCCCGCTTTCTAGCAGAATTGAGTAGGAGTTTAAGATAGGAATGAATGTTTTTATTTTGTATGAATGACTAAGAAACCTCATCAAGACAAAATTCTTCCTTCTAAACCTGAAAAACCTAAGGGATCGGTGACCCTTGGACGATCAACTTTTATCGACGAAATCTTAAGAAAAGCTGAGTCTCAGTCATCAGTAGGACCCCGAATTATTGCTGCCAAACGTTATATTGATTTCCTTCAAACTGCATAATCACCATCTGTAGCTAACGCTGAGATTCATAGTAAAAATGAAGGGACTGAGCAGATTTTTCAAGATACTGAGAACATACAAGCCTGCCCTTCATAAGAAGGAAATTCTTGCAACCTCCGTGAAGGAGAAGGAGAAACAGGTAAGCCTGTAATCAAATTACCAGAACGTAGACCTCCTGAAATAGTGACTGAGTAGAGGACACCCAGTCTTCTAGATTAGGGTAGTGTTGTTAAAACTTTTCTAGCCTCTGGTGGGCATCCTAGGAAAAAATCTCTAGCTTCGGAGATACCTAAGGGATATTGACATATTTTTGACCAAATGGCTCATAACTAGTGAACTCAAAATTCTGCATTGCAATATCCTATCGTTGACACAGCTGTCAATGCCCCCATGAAGGCTATCCCATTACAGAACATCCCTACCTTTCATGGGCTAACTTCAGAAGATCCCAATGCATTTATTTTTGAGTTTAATGTCTTATGTAGGGGTTATGATTACACTACCGACCCCCAAAAACTGAATTTGTTCCCCTCTAATTTGAAGGGAGCAGCTCTGTGTTGGTTCATGGGACTTGGTGGAGGCACCATCAATGATTGGGACCAAATGAAAACATCTTTCCTTAAAAAATACCAAGATTATTGTCGAACTAGAGAACTAAAAGATGAAATCTTTCAAATGGTGGCCAAGCCTAGCGAGACTTTGGAAGAGTATGTAGAACGTTTCCAATATAATCTGCAAAGATCTCCTTACGAAAATCTACCTGATAATGTTCTAAAAACCACAATGATCAAAGTTATGAAAGATCAATGGGTAGAGACACTAAATATAACGGGTAAAGGTGTTATTTATGAAGAAAATTATAACAATATTGTGGATTTGTGGATCAAATGTTCCAGGGGCAGTTCAAGGCTGAAACCAGGTGAGCGTGATGAAAACCTCAGAGACAACAAAGCTTCGGGAGAAAGCATTACACGAAGTGAAATTGGCAATCTGTTGGAGGATTTCAAGATTAATATCCTGGGGACTCTGACAACACAGTTGGATGTCATGCAAGCTAAGCAAAAGCAGGCTATAACAGAACAAAAATTGGTTATTTTTTGTCCTCGTTGCAGACAAAAGCACAAACATAAAGAATGCCCTCTAGATGCGATATGGACATGCGCCATATGCACTAAAGAGCATGCCACATAAAGCTTCCCATCACTCCCAGGATTAAAAGCAGTTTTCAAGGAAGCAGAAGAAGAAGTGGAACCAGTGTATTAGTTGAATCAACGTCGTCAATGGCAAGCACGCCAGATAGGTATGCCCACTAATCCATATTCATTCTTTCCTCTTTCACAATATAATTCTCAACAATATTTAGGGGCAGCATGGCTGAATCAGCCACCTTTTTGGCCACCTCAAGCATTTTTTATGCCACCTTGGCCTAATCAGTCAAATTAAAATAACAATAGTTGGCCAGATTTCCCTTACCCACCACAATTATGGTAGAACAACCCTTATTCTTCCCAATGGTCCCCTTCCACTTCTCAAAATCAGAATTGGCAATCAAATTGGCGAAGAGCTACAAACCAGCCTATGGGGACAGTCCCTTTGACTCAACCAACTTTACCAGCACCTTATACGCTGTAGTAGAATCCTCAATCTAATATACGACCACAACTCCCAGCTCAACCCAACCCAAACCCAAATAACAGACCAGTTCAGTCAATACAAATCATGGAAGGTCTGGACCTTGAAAATGAGTTGAAAGAATGTAACGAACTTAAGTTGAGATCTAGATGTATAATCACTCTAGATAAGGACAAAGACTTGCAACCTGAAGAACCTCACACAAATGAGCCTCTGACTGTAGATGATCAACAAATAAAATAGGGGCAAGATATAGACAGACAAAAAAATCCTGAAAAAATCATACCCACTTCCCCCCCATTCCTAGAAATATTGTTGATACCGTGCCCAATTGAATCTCCTGACT
This sequence comes from Pinus albicaulis, assembly GCA_034641835.2. Lineage (NCBI taxonomy): Eukaryota > Viridiplantae > Streptophyta > Pinopsida > Pinales > Pinaceae > Pinus > Pinus albicaulis. Next base: position 1,566,671,244 of record CM076582.1, read on the forward strand.
TTGATCTTCTAGGAGAATTGAAAAATATTTGTATAACAGTCCCTCTCCTCCAAGATATCCAAGACATTCCAATATATGCCAAAACTATCAAAGAATTGTGTATAAAGAATTCTGTGAGGAAAACAAAAATAAACCCTACTGTCCATGTTGTTGGGACTTTGTCTAATTTATTATTAGGTAAAGAAACTCCTGTAAAATATGAAGATCCTGGAAACCCCATTGTCACAGTCCAGATAAATGGATGTTCTTTTCCCAATGCTTTAGTTGACCTAGGGGCGGCCATTAACATTATCACAACTACAACTTGCAACATTCTTGGCATCACAACCTTGGAACCAACAACTACCTTACTAGAACTAGTTGATCGATTAGTCATTAGACCAGAGGGAACATTACAAGATGTGATGGTCTCTGTAGAAACTTGGGAATATCCGGCAGATTTTTTGATTATTAATCCTAGGAACCATCTAGATGGACATCCTTTAATATTAGGAAGGCCTTGGCTAGCGACTGCTGATGCTTATATCAGCTACCGAACAGGCAACATGACTATAACCAGGGGGAATGATGTGAAAAATTTAGCTTTATACCCTCCTGCTCAGCCAAGCTTGACTATTATAAAAACAAGGAAACAACCTGCAACATATTTCACAGAAAACATTCGCTCACCATTAACTGTGGTAGATGCTCTTGAATTGAAAAATCAAACTGAATATTATATTATTAATTCTTTTATCAATCATCCTACCACAACATCAAGTTTGAAATGCTACATGATTGAAGTAGTCCTTAACAACGAAATCAAAGAAGATCCCCTGAAAGAAATCAATGACCAAACAATACCAACAACCACTGTTTATAATAGCAAACCCATCGAAATCGAGCCAGGAAAAACCCTGAACATTAACAGTAATCTGAGTAATGACCAGCAGCAAAAACTTACTCAAGTTCTTAGGAAAAATAAAGAAGCTTTTTCTTGGGACTACTCAGACATGAAAGGGATTGATCCTCAGCTATGCATGCATCATATCTACACTAAAAAGGATGCAAAAACCATTCGAAAACCTCAACGTAGATTAAAACCTCACCTAAAAGACATTGTTAAAGAAGAACTTAAAAAACTGTTAGATGTCAATTTTATTTATCCTATATCTAACAGTACACGTGTTTCTCCATTAGTTGTGGTTCCCAAAAAGAATGGGAAATGGTGAATATGCATTGACTATAAAGAACTTAACAAGGCAATGCAAAAAGACCACTTTCCCCTTCCATTCATTGATCAGGTCCTAGATACACTGGTAGGGAAGAAATTTTTTTCTTTCCTGGATGGCTTCAGTGGCTACAATCAAATCCAAATTGCTCCTGAGGACCAGGATAAGACCACCTTTACCTATCCGCGGGGAACATTCGCCTACAAGGTGTTACCTTTTGGATTATGTAATGCACCTGCCACATTCCAAAGAGCCATACTTAGTATTTTTTCAGACTTGATAAATGAAGGATTGGAAGTATATATGGATGATTTCACACCCTATGGAGATGACTTTGAACAAGAATTGCAAAAATTGGAAAAAGTTTTGGAACGGTGTATTGCTACCAGCCTATGTTTAAGTCACGAAAAGTGCCATATGATGATGGCAGAAGTCCTGATCTGTAATGTACCTCTTCCTCTACTCAAATATATATATATATATATATTTTTTTTTCTTACTCTTTTATCTCCATTCCATTAATTTGAATTATCTAATTTCGTACTCTAATTACTAATATCTTAACTCTAGATTATTTTAGCTTGGCAAAATCATACTTTAACTTCTCTCACAAAACTTATATATTGATCCTCTATGTCTCATAGTCTATTAACCATTGAAATAGACTTATTACACATTCAATTGATCAATTTAGGAGTTTAATACTAGAATTACTATAATTGGATTTACATTCACTTGGTATTAAGCTAAATTGATTTATGTCCTACCCACATTCATCATATATATATAATTGTATTGAAATGACTTTTATACAAATTGATTTGAATTGTAAAAGGCTTTACTATGTTACTTTTCGTTCACGTTCCACCATGCTATATGCAATTAATAGACTAAGAGTTTGATTGCTACTATTCTCACCGTGTAATACGCATAAGGATTCAGCATACATTAGCGTTGATAATCACATTTAACATTTACTTTTGAATCCACGTACAGAGATTGTGTTCACTGACACACGTTACTGGTTTATTTTTCATCGATTGAGATTGGTACAAATTCATTTATGATGCTCTCCTGCTCGTTACCTCGAGCCACATCACAATTCTTATTTTATTGAGTTAGGTCACACATCTGTGATTTGTTTTAATTTCTCCCCTCTGCAATGTAATGTAACGTTTAATGCATTTAAGTTTTTTTCATATCACTTTGAACGAGTATCGATTCGAGCGAGAGCAGAAGGATTTGAGCCAGGTGTAGGGTTGGATGGGATTAGGGTTTTAAACACCGAATTTTACCATTCCATTTCTCTCTGAGGGTTTTTAGCCAAGAGTTATTATTTCGACTCTCCTTACAATTGTATGCGATGCTCAATTCAGCGGTTGCACCTGGTTTTATCACTCAGATTTGAGACCGTGGCTATGCTACAGGTATTTTAATTTAGTTTTCTGAAGCAATTTGATTGAATATATTTGCAACTTGGTTATTTATGATGGCTGGGTTTTGTTTCGATCGTTGGGTTTTGAGATCTCCCGAGGGTTCTTCTACTATCTGTTGTGTAAAACGATTTTACTTCCTGTAATAGATTTTTCCTGTAGAAGAGCGCATCCATGTACTTCCTATAATAAAATTTTAATTGAAATATATTCTATTTTATTCGCAGAATTTCTCATTCTTTCTTATGTCTCATTCAATCGTTTTTCCTTTTAAAATATGGAACGATAACTAGGAATCACTACCTTTATGGTTAGCACGACCGATTATTGGTCCTATTCGCCTCTGCGGCTCGAAGTAGGAGTGAGACCCACCTCGTTCTACCCATAGGTAATTAGTGATCTCGTTTTTTAAGTTTGGTTCCACCCTATTTTTTTCGGTTTTTTTTTTTTTACGGCCGATATTTAGCTTTGTTCTCGTTCTGTCAAAGATCTCATATTGAAGAATGCCAATTATTCACTTTGTAGACCTCCATGGCCTCGGCTATGCACGTACACTATCTTATCCTACAGGTATTGAGATTTCACTCATCTATGCAAAAATTCAGTTTTTGCATTATATTTCTCTTAAAAATGAAATAGAATACGACTAACATGGAATTGTATTGTTTATTGTTGTTGCAGGTGTAAATTCAACCCTTATGCTTTTGTTCTACATAGTTTCGTTTAATAATGTTAGGACTTTTTATTCGGAACTAATCTCTTTTCGATTTATCCAGGTTGGTGGATGCATGTTTGTGCACAACACTGCTTATTCCCATGTATAGTTTGAGTAATCTTAGCAGAGCTTTTCCAATACTTAATACTTAATGAGTTCTGCTTTTATTTTAGTTACCTTAGGACACAGAACTTCCTATAAAGGAAGCAGATATAATTTCTCTATTTAACTATGATCCAAATCTGTCATACATTATTATTTCTCTGTTCCTAAAGCTAGTCTGTTTTTTTCTTAATTTTTTTTTTTTTAAATTTTTTTTTTTTTATATACATACCCAAAATTCGATTCTACATATATAATAGTGTAAATATGCTATGATAACCTGTGTGGGTTTCCTAAATGATAACGACATGTTTATTATCAGTAGGTAGATTTTTATGGAAATTATTTAAATTTTCTCACTTATACTTTAATTGTTTCCATAAAAGGATTTCCCATTCGGAACAAAATGATATAGTGACTTCATAGTTTAGAAAAGTTAATTTCTTAGCTATAGTAGAAATTCCTACATGCTATCCTCAACATCTATATTTACACTATACTCGGTAAAGGAGTATAGTTAGAGAGAAACTGAATTATAATATGAAATTGTAAATCCACTTAATTCACCTTGACTAATGTTACAATTTGGTAATAAAGTTTTCTGCATATAAAATATACTCTACTGTAGATCCGGTTTATTAAAGTATTCTTATTTTCTTTTTGAGATACAGTAGTTTTAATACTACTAGTCATGGTGTGTTTTTATTTTAGGTGTTGACTTTTGGTTATTCCACTTCCTATCTTAATTGGCATTCCCAAAAAGATATTTAATTCTATCATATTTTCTCATGTTAAGTAGCTTAGCTCTAATGTTCATCAATGTCTTCTTCTAATACTTTATTTTAATATTGTTACTGTTTTCCTCAGTATATGCATCTATATATATATGTGATTATGTAGCTTTCTGAAGACGGAATTTGTTAAATTTTTAATTGTATTCACAACTTTATGTTGCAGAATTCTGTCAATAATTCCACATATATATAAGCTTTATCGTTTTCCCATATAATTACAGTAGGTAAAACATATACATTTGGTGGGATTCTCTTGTAGAGAGTTTAAATGCAAATGTATTTATGGTTACTATAAGATCTTAGATCATTATAGAAGTATATAATTAATTTTGTTTTTCACATAATCATCACATATCCTGAGTTTAAATACAAATTTGTTTTTTTTTAAATTATTTTGAGAGCTTTCTCAGATTTATTTAATATAACAAAACTAGAACAGATAATGACTATTATATTTCTGCATAAATCCTGAGTTCTTTTAAAGCCATGGCAAAAATTCTAGAATATCCTTGCTCCTAAAGAAGTTGACATTTATACTAATTTAGAGATTAGTACTTTTATAATTGTCTTACATTTAATTTCATGAAATAATTTACTCTTTACTTTCAGATAATATCTTTCAGTTGTAATTCGGGTAAGCAGAAAATGGTGTAATCATTAGAGTGATTCTTCTTTTTCATGCACTCAATTCTACTCTACTTAAGTTCGGTGTTCAGAAGAATATATATATATTTTCTGAAATCTTATTTTATAATGCTCTAGTGGAATTAAGTAGAGATATAAACTATTAATTTTGTAGCAAAGTTTTTTTTTTTGCTAGCACTATTTTAATTGTGCTATAGAATGGTAATTCTTCCTAGGATAAAGTTTCTGTTTACTTAGATATAATTCATACTTGCAACAGTCAGTTACCGTTTATCTTTCTGCAACTCTAATATTTTCTTCCTGGAAGTATTTATATAGATTTTAATATTTCATCCTTATTAAATTAAATTCAGAGTTTCTATTCAGATATCTTTAAGCTTTACACTACAGAAGTAGATTAAAGTTATAAGATTTATTTGTCTATGGGATTAATACATATCTCCAGATTTAAACCAACATCAGGTTTAGATATTCTGGTTGATATTTTCCCATTAGACTATCTTCCTACAACTATACGGATTTTAGGGAATGATTTCTCCAAATAAAATCTTTTAAATGTAAGGAAGTACGTAATTACAACATAAATTATTTTATACTTGCAACCAAATTTTTTTTTTATAACACTATCTATAACAGGTGTTTAGAAAATAGTCATGCATAACCTTTGTATTCCTATGACCAATCCTCCCAACCTTAGAATTCCTCTATCTCCAGAATTCACCCCCGAGATGAGATCCTTCAGCAACAGACTAACCTTAGTCTGTACTGAAACATCTTACTGAAGTATGCTTTCCCCAAAGCCTGTTTCCAATTCCGCGTCCAGAATTCCATGATGCTTTTATTCCTATTTGCCTAGGCTTCCCTTAATGAGGGACTTTAAAGCTGCTTTCTGCTTTTCTAGCTTTTTACCTCTTCCCAACTACTTTCCTCATCATTGGGGATTTTAGATTTTTCCTCTTAAATCTAAATTAGAATTAATTCCTTTCAAGGATTTTTGAAAGGTTTTGGGAAAGTCTTAGCCTTATCCATATCCTCATAGATCAGGCTTATGATCTCCAATCTCATCTGGTCATAGTTCACACATAAATATTCCATTTATTTTTATTAATAAATATTTACATAAAATCCATACAATAATTATATGTTGGGGTCCACCTCCTTTTGGATTTTTTTGTTCAATTGTCTAACTAAAAAAAACATAGAAACTAGGGGTGTTACACATTCCCCCTCTGAAAACAAACACTGTCCTCGGTGTTACAGACTATCTACTATAGTTCATTATGAAAATAAATATGGAAAATTTTCCATCATCTCAGCTTCTCTTTCCCATGTAGCCTCTTCAGCAGTAAAGTGTTTCCATAGCACTTTTACTCTGGTTACTGTTCTATTTCTCAATTCAATTTCTTCCTGCTCCAATATTTGAAGCGGCTCTGGAAGGAACTCCCCTTCTGGTTCCACCTGTATCACATTCCAATCAACAATATGAGAAGCACCATGTACATATATTTTTAATAACGAAACATGAAACACATCATGAACTTTAACATGGGTGGGTAAAGCCGGTATATAAGCCATCGGTCCCACCCTTTCTAAGACCTCAAAAGGCCCACAATATCTAGGGGCCAATTTTGCACAGCTCTCAGCATAAAGAGTGCTCTTTTTGGGTTTAATCCGCAGATACACATGGTCCCCCACTTTGTACTCTTGGTGCACTCTCTTCTTGTCGGCATAACTTTTTTGTAGATCTTGGGCTGTCTTGATGTTTTTCCGTATTTGTTTGACAATCCTTTCCATTTCTTGTAGAGCATCTGGCCCAAGTACTAGCTTATCGTCAGGCTGGCTCCAGCTTAAAGGAGTACGATACTTTCTTCCATAGAGTGCCTCAAATGGACTCATTTTGATGGAAGATTGGTAGCTGTTATTATAAGCAAATTCAACTAAATGTAAGTATTCTTCCCATTTTGTTGGACTATCCATCACGTACATTCTAAGCATATCCTCCAGAATTTGATTTGTTCTCTCAGTTTGACCATCCATCTGAGGGTGATAAACAATACTAAAATTTAATTTAGTGCCCATGCCCCCAAACAGACCCTTCCAGAACCCTGTGTAGCTTTGGAACCCCATATAGCTTTACAATTTCTTTTAGGAACACATTTGCTACATGGGATGTCCCAAAAGTAGATTTTACAGGTATGAAATGTGCAACCTTTGTTAAGGTATCTACCACTACCATCACTGAGTCATGCTGGTGCTTTGTTCTGGGTAATTCGGTTATAAAATCCATAGAAACAGTGTCCGATTTCCATTCTGCAATTGGTAAGGGATTTAGAAGACCAGCTGGATGCTGATGTTCAACTTTGACTAGTTGAAATTCCATGCATCTGGCTAAGTAGTTGGCCACGTATTTTTTCATTCCTGGCCAATATAATTTCTTTTTCAAGGATGTAAGCATATTCTGATATCCAGGATGTCTTGAATATGGATGTTTATGATATTCATCTAGGATTTATTTTTTCAAAGAGTCTACATTGAGGATATACAATCTGTTTCTATAACAGATCAAACCTTTTTTATTTTGGGTGTATCCAGCCATTTCCTTTTTCAGCATTTGTACTTGCAGTTTCTCATATTTGGGATCTTGATATGCTACCTTGGTTACTAATCCCTCTAAGTCAAAACTGGCACTACTCCCAATGTTACTTATGTTTTGGCACACATTTCTACTTAGAGCATCAACAATTTTGTTTTCTTTCCCTTTGATATGTTTTATTTCTATATCAAATTCACTCAGAAAAGACAACCATCTGGCTTGTCGAGCATTCAAATCTGTTTGAGAGAAGAAATACTTGAGGCTGATATGATCTGTCATCAATGTAAATTTTTTCCTTAGAAGATAGTGTCGCCACATCTTCAAAGCATGAATTACAAAAGCCAACTAAAGATCATATACACTGTAGTTCTGTTCATGTTTCTTAAGTTTTCTAGATTCGCACGCAATAACTGAATTCTCTTGCAGTAGAACTCCTCCCAACCCCTCTCTACATGCATCCGTACACACGACAAACTCTTTATCAGGATATGCAATATTCAGTATAGGTGCTGTAGTAAGTTTTAATTTTAGTTGTTAAAAGCTATTTTGGCATTTTTCAGTCCACTCAAATTTGGTGCCTTTCCTTTGTAGTGAAGTTATGGGATATGCTATTGCAGAAAATATTTCTACAAATCGTCGGTAATATCCCGCAATCCCCATAAATGATCTTACCGCTGAAACATCAGTTGGCACCGGCCACTCTCTAATGGCCTTTATTTTCTCAGGGTCCACTGCCAATCCTTGTTCAGAAATTATATGCCCAAAGTATTGAATTCTATCCTTATAAAATTCACATTTGCTAAACTTGGCAGACAACTAATTCTCCTTAAGAGTCTGCAACACAATTCTAAGGTGTTCTTTATGTTCTACCTCACTTTTTGAATAAATTAGAATATCGTCTATAAATACTAGTACAAAGTTGTTTAAGTATTTATTCAGGATGCTATTCATTAAGCACATAAAATTGGCAGGGGCATTGGTCAAACCGAAAGGTAGGACTACAAATTCGTAGTGACCATACTTGGTTCAAAAATCTATTTTACTGATATCCTCCTCCTTAATTCTGAGTTGGTGGTAACCAGTCCTTAAGTCAATCTTAGAGAATACTGAAGCTCCTCTCACCTGATCAAAAAGGTATTCTATTATACCTGTTTTTTATTGTCAACTTATTCAGTTGATGATAATCAATGCACATTCTGAAGGTTCCATCCTTCTTTTTCATGAACAGCACCAGTGCTCCCCAAGGAGATACACTCGGTCTAATGTAACCTTTATCCAGCAATTCTTGTAATTGCATTTTTAAGTCCATAAGTTCAGGGGGGCTCATCCGATAAGGAGCTCTAGAGACTGGTGTTGCTTCTGGCACCAAATCGATTGAAAAATCGATCTCTCTCTTGGGGGGAAGATGAGGAATCTCATTCGAAAAAACTTCCTTAAATTATTTTATCACTGGTAAGGTATCTAACAAGTTTTCTTCAGGTTGCTATCCTAATTCTTCAACATGTACAACATATACTTGATATCCCTTCATAGCTGTTCTTTTTAGCTAAAGAGCTGAGATTTGCCTTACAGAAATAGGTTTCGGTTTCCCCTTTAGTATGAATGATTTTCCTTCATCATCTATGCAGTGCAGAGTTTTGTCCCAACAATTCAGCATGGTACTTTTCTTTTCTAACCAATCCATTCCTATCAGTAAATCATAGGAACCTAATGGAAAAATGTTTAAATCTACCTCTGTCTGATATTCATTCAATTTAATGGCTGTTTTTGGTAGCTTATGAGTTACCTTACGTTTAGTTCTGGTAGCTAACTATACCAACCAACGCTGTTTAAACTTTTCTGTTCTGAGTTTACATTTTTCTACAACTTGTGGACTAATATAACTTGATGCATGGGAATTAGACACTAGCCAGCAATGTAGGAGGTTTTTTCCACATGTTGTGGCTAGGAGGGTTCAAAATCATTGAATTGTAACAGCTAGGTGTCAATACCTCAGCTGACTATTTCATTTAGATTAGTTAGAGTCCATAGAAGTCGAATAGGTTTGGATTCGATCCATCTGTCTTGTTTTAGTTAATTGAATAATTGTAATTAGACTTTTGATTTAATAAACAGTCCTCGTAGAGGAACCGAAGAGACACATTGTAATGTATATAAATTGTATTCCTTGGATGTATTGAAGGAGGGAGGACGAGGAGAGAGAGATTTCTGCAATAAAAACTCTATGTGTTAACAATTGTTTCCAGTTAAATAATTTCAGTGCTCATTGGCCATCGAATTGTCTCCAATCCTTATTTGTGAAGAAATGGTTTAATTGTGAGGCGATTGAACACTGGTCTGTGTGGAATCGTTGAGTATGGTTGTTGCATAACTTCTACATTTCTCTGGTTAGTGCTTTCCTGTGAATTGTTTGGACAAGTTCCGTGAATTAATCCCACTCGCAAGCGAGGTCTATGTAGAGAACCTGGGGTCGTCGAACTCTGTTTAATGGTGGTGAAATCCCACCTAAGAGAGGTATGTTTGTTTTGTTGTGAACTGAGAGTCTCTGTCCCGAGGTTAGACATGAGTTAATGAATAAGAAGGATAGCGTAAACCTAGATTAACTTTGGTTAATCACTGTTCCAAAACTCGGAAATGGGTTTGCGAAACCGGACTGCCCATATCACACCGCTTTTGTGGAGTAAGTGGTATTTTCAAATTGGGAGTGATTCCATTGAGTGGTTGACACGTGGCAGAGGTGGGACCCCGAAAACCGCCTTTTTGCGTGTTCATCGCACGTTAATTTTCGACTAGGGAGGCCGCACGATATTGATGCATACCGTCGATCTGGAGGAAGGCCAACTGAACGACGATCGCGATCGGAAATAGCATGAAGGATAACCAAGGTATGTCACATGTATTTGCTTGGGACATTGATTGTATATGTGGGCCCGGAGTCGAAGGTCCATTACAAAGTCAATTATTCAAAAAGTATTGAGCTATTAATGTAAATTTCCGACGGGTGATGACCTTATTATAAGGTGGCGAGGGAATATAAAGTTCAGAGATATAATTAATTTTCCAACGTTCGCTAAAGGTGTTATTTATCAATTTCTCTGAAATTGATAAATAAAATTACAAGAAATTTGAGAAAGGATACGTGGAATGAACTGGGGTTACACAGATAAAATGCTGACAGAAGGAAAATAGGAGACCAGCTCTCCTTAGGGGTTGAATTTCAGTTTTGTTGCTTTCATTTGTGGTATCAGAGCATTTTCGAGTTGTTTTTGCAGAGAATTAACATGGAAATCCGAGTTGGTAGAGGTGCTGGCAGAAGGAGACATGTTGCCAACGTAGAGGTGTTGGGGATTTTGTAGAGGTTCGAGGCCAGAATGGATTCCATGGAGCGAAGACAGCCCAGAGATCCTGAAGACATCAGTGAACCTGAATTAGAAGAAGTGGAAGAAAATGTTGAGAATAGTCCTCCTGACATGAGGCTCCTCAAAACTGTTCTGGGGTCTGTAGTTAAGCCCAGAATTGAAGTGTCGAGTTTTGCAGGGGGACTGAATCCAGAAGAGCTAGTAGACTGGATCAATGAAATGAACAAGTGCTTCGACTATGAAGAAATAAGCGAAGATAAAAAGGTCAAGTTTGCAGTGACAAAGCTGAAAGAACATGCTACACTCTGGTGGGATGGAGTGTAGGCAGAAAGGAGGAGAGTTGGCAAGCAGCCTATCAAGAGCTGGACCAGAATGATGGGTAAGTTAAAAAGTAAATTCTTGCCTAGTGATTATCAATTGACATTGTTTAGGAAAATGCAGAACCTGAGACAGAGGTTGTTGACAATAAAAGAATACACAGAGGAATTATATAGAGTAAGCATAAGAGTTGGGCAATTTCAAGACACACCAGAGAAGACTTCCAGATATGTGAATGGTCTGAAATTGGAGATCCAAGATGATATTGGTCTTCTGTCTCCTAAGGCAGTGGAAGAGGCCTACCAGATGGCCTTGAAAGTAGAGGAGAAACTCCTGAGGAAGCATTCTGCCAAGAAGAGATGTACTTTCCGTGGAAGGGGAAGTGAGGGTGGTAGAGGAAAGCATACTACACCTAGGGATGGAGCTAACAGTGTCTCACCTCAAAATGCATCTACAGAGGATGATGAAAGGGGCAGAAGGGGTTCTTACAGAGGAAAGGGAAGAGGAGGCAGAGACAGAGGAAGAGGTAGAGAATTGAGGTGCTATAGATGTTAGGAAGAGGGACACAAGCACTATGAGTGTCCAGAGAATGTGGGTGCTGGTCCAGGAAATGTTGTTGTTGCTCAAGCTGGAGAAAAGGCAGAAATTGAAGAAGAAATTCTACCAGAGAGGGGAGAGTCCTTGGTGGTTAATAAGGTCTTGTTTAAGCAAGCCAAAGAGGTCAGTGAGCCTGCACAAAGGAAGACTTTGTTTAGGAGAATATGCAAATTCCAAGGGAAATGCTGCCAACTAGTCATTGATAGTGGCAACACAGACAATCTGGTTTCCACTGAGGTGATAGAAAAGTTGAAGCTGAAGACAAGGGAGCATCCAACTCCCTACAGGGTATCCTGGTTGCATAAAGGGCACTAGCTGGTTGTAAAAGAACAGTGTGAGATAGAGCTGCAAATGGGAAAATACAAAGATAAGGTCCTGTGTGATGTAATGCCCATGGATGTGTGCCACATACTGCTGGGTAGACCTTGGCAGTTTGAAAGAGAAGCGGTGCATGATGGCAAGAAGAACACTTACAAGTTCTTCAAGGATGGGGTACATCATACATTGATACCCATGGAAGAAGGAGAGCCATCCAGCAGAGTGATTGATCCAAAGACCTTGTTGCTGAGTGGGAAGGAATATATGTAGCAGATAGAAGAAGAAGAGGTAAGCTTTGCTTTAGTTTGCAAACCTAAGGTAGTTCTTACTTCTACAAAGATTTCTGATTTGCCAATAGAAATCCAAGAGATGTTAGACAATTATTGTGACATTGTTGTGGATGATTTACCTGATGAGCTGCCACCTGTGAGAAAGATCAACCATCAGATAGATTTTATCCCTGGTTCAAATCTGCCAAATAAGGCAGCCTACAGAATGACTCCCATAGAAAATGAGGAAATCAGGAGACAAGTACAAGAATTGGTGGACAAGGGACTGATCAGAGAAAGTTTGAGTCCATGTGCAGTACCAGCAGTATTGAGCCCAAAGAAAGATGGAGGCTGGAGGATGTGTACTGATTCCAGAGCAATCAATAAGATAACAATCAGGTACAGATTCCCTTTGCCCAGAATTGAGGATTTAATGGATTGTTTGAGTGGTGCTAAATATTTTTCAAAGATAGATTTAAAAAGTGGATATCATCAAATTAGAATAAGAGAGGGTGATGAGTTGAAAACTACCTTTAAAATGTATGAAGGACTGTATGAATGGATGGTAATGCCTTTTGGGTTGTCAAATGCACCTAGCACTTTTATGAGACTTATGAATGACGTATTGAAATAATTCATTGGTAAATTTGTGATAGTGTATCTGGATGACATATTAGTTTTCAACAAAACTAAAGAAGAACATTTAAGGCATCTTAATTATGTCTTGAAGAAGCTGCACCAAGAGAAACTAGTGATAAACTTAAAGAAATGCTCATTCATGAAGGAAGAGTTGGTGTATTTGGGTTTTGCTGTTTCTGTAGAGGGATTGAAGATGGACCCAGAGAAGGTTAAGGCAATTGTGGAGTGGCCTTCACCCAGGAATGTCTTTGAGGTAAGAAGTTTCCATGGACTTGCCAGTTTTTAAAGAAAGTTTATAAGAAACTTCAGTAAGATTAATGCACCCATCATTGAGACAATAAAGAAGAGCAAACAACCATTTAAGTGGACTGCTGAAGCAAAAAGAAACTTTAAACTTTTGAAGCAAAAGATAATTGAAAAGCCTGTTTTGATTCTGCCCGATTTTAATAAACCATTTCAAGTGAAGTGTGATGTCAGTGGAGAGGCCATTGGAGCTATGTTGAGTTAGGATGATAGGCCTGTAGCCTATTTCAGTGAAAAACTGAATGACACCAGAAGGAAGTATTCCTCTTATGAGAAGGAATTCTATGCAATTGTTCAGGCATTGAAAAAGTGGAGACATTATTTGATGTCCAAAGAATTTGTATTATATTCTGATAATCATGCTTTGTAGTATATTGTACAACAGCCCAAGTTGAATCAGAAGCATGCCAAATGGGTTGAGTATCTCCAAGGTTTTAACTTTGTTTTGAAACACATAAGTGGCCAAGCAAATAAAGTAGCTGATGCTTTGAGTAGGAGGCACATGCTTGTTCAAGAAACTAATTTTGAAGTTTTAGGATTTGATTTTCTCAAAGAACTGTATAAAACAGATCCTAATTTTAAAGAAGCATTTGAGGCTTGTTGTAATCCTGTTCTGACAGATAGAAGCCAGTGGCTAGACTATTTCTTGCAGGAGGACTTACTATTCAGAAGAAACCAACTGTGTGTACCAAAATGTTCCATGACAGAAAATTTGATCAAGGAGAAGCATAGTGGTGGACTTGCTGGACACTTTGGTACTGATAAAACTTATGAGCAGCTGAGTCACTTTTATTACTGGACCAAGATGAGAACAAAAGTGGACAAGTTTGTGAAGAATTGCAAAATCTGTCAATATGCCAAAGGAATGAGCCAGAATGCAGGATTGTACACTCCCTTGCCTATTCCAGACAGGCCTTGGGACATGGTGAGTATGGATTTTGTTTTAGGATTGCCCAAGACTCAGAGAGGGAATGATGCAATCTTTGTTGTAGTAGACAGATTCTCCAAAATGGCACATTTTATTCCATGCTATAAAACTAGTGATGCCACCCATGTTTCTAACTTGTTTTTCAAAGAAGTTGTTAGGTTGCATGGGTTGCCCAAGAGTATTGTTTCAGACAGAGACACCAGATTTGTGGGCCATTTTTGGAGGACACTGTGGAAGAAACTTGGTACCAAACTAAGTTTCAACTTAGCTTATCATCCTCAGACTGATGGACAAATTGAGGTAGTGAATAGGAGTATGGGAAATTTGTTGAGAAGTCTTGCAGGAGAGCATCCCAAGCAGTGGGATCATATTTTTCCCCAGGTAGAATATGCATATAATGACTCACCAAACAGGAGCACAGGGCAGAGCCCATTCCATATTATCTATGGAATGCACCCCAGGGGAATATCAGAGTTAAGAAATCTGGGAAGGGCAGAGATGAGAAGTGCTGATGGTGAAGAATTTGCTTCAGAGATCTAGGCCATACATGAACAAGTGAAACAACAACTACAAGGAAGCAGCATCAAATACAAGGGCAGAGCAGACTTGAGCATAAAAGAAGTTCATTTTGAAGTAGGAGATCTGGTTTTGGCACACTTGAGAAAGGAGAGATTCCCAAAGAAGCAGTATAATAAACTGAAGTTCAAAAATATTGGGCCATGCAAGATACTTAGAAAGTTTTCTGCAAATGCTTATGAGATTGAATTGCCACCTGACGTTGGAATATCTCCCATTTTTAATGTTGCAGATTTGTACAAGTATGAAGATGATGGTGAAGAAGAAAGATCAGCAGACAAGGAACATATTGAGTGGGAAAAGTAGCTACCTCCAACACAACCAGTACAACCAGAGAAGATATTGGACAAAAGAGTGTTTAGGAAGACCAGAGGACAAGAGTACTTTCAGTACTTAATCAAATGGAAGGAAAAGCCAGAGGAAGATGCCACTTGGATGATTGAAGGGAGGTTGTAGAAGATAGGCAGATCAATGGAAGAGCTCATGGATAGGAGCCCATGAAGAAAATTTCCCTCGGGAGTCTGATGCAGGGGCATTAGACACTAGCCAACAATGTAGGAGGTTTTGTCCACATGTTGTGGCTAAGAGGGTTCAAAATCATTGAATTGTAATAGATAGGTGTCAATACCTCAGCTGATTGTTTCATTTAGATTAGTTAGAGTCCATAGAAGTTGAATAGGTTTGGATTCGATCCATCTGTCTTGTTTCAGTTAATTGAATAATTGTAATTAGATTTTTGATTTACTAAACAGTCCTCGCAAAGGAACCGAAGAGACACATTGTAATGTATATAAATTGTATTCCTCGGATGTATTGAAGGAGGGAGGACGAGGAGAGAGAGATTTCTGTAATAAAAACTCTGTGTGTTAACAATTGTTTCCAGTTAAATAATTTTAGTGCTCATTGGCCATCGAATTGTCTCCAATCCTTATTTGTGAAGAAATTGTTTAATTGTGAGGCGATTGAACACTCGTCTATGTGGAATCGTTGAGTATGGTTGTTGCATAACTTCTGCATTTCTCTGGTTAATACTTTCCCGTGAATTGTTCAGACAAGTTCCGTGAATTAATCCCACTCGCAAGCGAGGTCTGTGTAGAGAACCTGGGGTCGTCGAACTCTGTTTAATGGTGGTGAAATCCCGCCTAAGATAGGTATGTTTATTTTGCTGTGAACTGAGAGTCTCTGTCCCGAGGTTAGACATGAGTTAATGAATAAGAAGGATACCGTAAACCTGGATTAACTTTCGTTAATCACTGTTCCAAAACCCAGAAGTGGGTTTGCGAAACCGGACTGCCCATATCGCACCGCTTTTGTGGAGTAAGTGGTATTTTCAAATTGGGAGCGATTCCATTGAGTGGTCGACACGTGGCAGAGGTGGGACCCTGAAAATCACCTTTTCGCGTGTTCATCACACGTTAATGTTCGACTAGGGAGGCCGCGCGATATTGATGCATACCGTCGATCTGGAGGAAGGCCAACTGAACGGTGATCGCGATCAGAAATAGCACGAAGGATAACCAAGGTACGACGCGTGTATTTTCTTGGGCCATTGATTGTATATGTGGGACCGGAGCTGAAGGTCCATTACAAAGTCAATTATTCAAAAAGTATCAGGCTATTAATGTAAATTTTCGACGGGTGATGACCTTATTATAAGGTGGCGAGGGAATATAAAGTTCGGAGATATAATTAATTTTCCAAAGTTCGCTGAAGGTGTTATTTATCAATTTCTCTGAAATTAATAAATAAAATTACAAGAAATTGGAGAAAGGCTATGTGGAATGAATTGGGGTTACACAGAGAAAATGCTGACAGAATGACAATAGTAGACCATCTCTCCTTAGGGGCCGACTTTCAGTTTTGTTGCTGTCATAACTCAAAGAAGCACCTGGGTTAATTAAAATAGTAACAGATTGATCAGAAATTTTACCTTCCATTTCGACCATAGTAGACTGGTGCTCTGCTTGTCAGTTCTCCAAAGCTGCACTGATAGTGGGGATATTCCTTGCTACGTCATTCACTGTGGAGCTTCTCTATCTCTCAGAACCATCTGAATATTTTGGTGTGGACAGTCCCTCAACAGATGAGGTTCTCCACAACCCCAACACTTTAAAGGCTCCCACATTTTAAGAGTTCCTTCCTTCTTATTATTCCCATCTATTTGCTTTGAACCAACTTGGGATTGAGTAGTTTGAATTTCCTTTGGTTTGTTAAATTTCTTCCGCTGATGATTTATACCAAAATTCTTCAAGTAAGCTGGTTTCTGTTTCTTTCCTTTAAAATCCCCCTTGTTCATCCAACTCTTCCCTTGTTCAATCTTTCCCTTAAACTGCTGGTAGCATAATCTGGCTTTCCTCACCACTTCGACCATGGTTTTTGGATTATCGAACTCTATTTTCTCCTTATACACGGTAGGCAAACAGTTCAAAAACCTTTGCACCTTTGCTTTCTCTTCACGAATATAAGGAACATATCTTAACAGATTTGTGAATTTGGTGACAAAATCATCTATGGTGAGTTGTCCCAATCTGAGTTCGTGAAACTCCTTTGCTTTATCATCATAATAGCATTCGTTCAAATAACAATTTTTAAACTTGACTTGTAAATCTTCCCAAGTCACGGTTTTTTCATCAATGGCATGTACCATTTTTGTTTCCTCCCACCACAAGGTAGCCTTACCTTGCAGCTGGTAGATAACTAATCTGGCCTTCAGATTGCTTTCATACTCGTAGACCTGAAAATACTTAATCATATTCAGCAGCCATGCCTCAACATCTTCCTCCTTCTCTCCATCATATGAGGGATGTTTAATTTTTCGGAATTCACCCTGTAATTCCTTCTTCTGTTTAAACTGGTGTCTAGTGGTGTCATCTTCCTTAGAATCCTCCGAGAGCCTACCTTTCCTCCTCCTTCTGGAACCTTCACCTTCTTGGATGTTCCGCGAAGTCAGTTCTCTTATCAGTTTTTCCTCCTCCTCACTAGCTAAAGATAGCCCATCATTCTGACTTCTTAGCTCGACCATATCCTGTTGCAACCTGTGCAACATAGCCACCAAAGGAGCATTGGGATTTGGTGTATTATCTCTACCACCTAGATCAACATAGAGTTCATATTCTTCAGCCATTGATTTTTTTTTCCAGTTTCAGTACCTTTACACACTAAAACAAAATAACATCAGTAACATTTTTTTTTTAATTTTTAAATTTTTTTTTTCATAATAGTGAGCACAAAAACAACCCAGTTTCCCAACTTGGGATCTGATACCATTTGTAATGTACCTCTTCCTCTACTCAATTTTTTTTTTCTTTCTTACTCTTTTATCTCCATTCCATTAATTTGAATTATCTAATTTCGTACTCTAATTACTAATATCTTAACTCTAGATTATTTTAGCTTGGAAAAATCATACTTTAACTTCTCTCACAAAAGTTATATATTGGTCCTCTATGTCTCATAGTCTATTAACCATTGAAATAGACTTATTACACATTCAATTGATCAATTTAGGAGTTTAATACTAGAATTACCGTAATTGGATTTACATTCACTTGGTATTAAGCCAAATTGATTTACGTCCTACCCACATTCATCATATATATATAATTTTATTGAAATGAATTTTATACAAATCTATTTGAATTGTAAAAGGCCTTACTATGTTACTTTTCGTTGACGTTCCACCATGCTATATGCAATTAATAGACTAAGGGTTTGATTGCTACTATTCTCACCGTGTAATACGCATAAGGATTCAACATACATTAGCGTTGATAATCACATTTAACATTTACTTTTGAATCCACGTACAGAGATTGTGTTCATTGACAAACGTTACTGGTTTATTTTTCATCGATCGAGATTGGTACAAATTCATTTATGATGCTCTCCCACTCGTTACCTCGAACCACATCACAATTCTTATTTTATTAAGTTAGGTCATGCATCTTTGATTTATTTTAATTGCTCCCCTCTGCAATGTAATGTAATGTTTAATGCATTTAAGTTTTTTTCATATCACTTTGAACGGGTATCGATCCGAGTGAGAGCAGATGGATTTGAGCCAGGTGTAGGGTTGGATGGGATTAGGGTTTTAAAATTTCAATGTCTATTAAACACCGAATTTCACCATTCCATTCCTCTTTGAGGGTTTTCAGCCAAGAGTTATTATTTCGAATCTCCTTACAAATGTATGCCATGCTCAATTCAGCGGTTGCACCTAGTTTTATCACTCAGATTCGAGACCGTGGCTATGCTATAGGTATTTTAATTTAGTTTTCTGAAGCCATTTGATTAAATATATTTTTAACTTGGTTATTTATGATGGCTGGGTTTTGTTTCCATCATTGGGTTTTGAGATCTCTTGAGGGTTCTTCTACTATCTGTCGTGTAAAACGATTTACTTCCTGTAATAGATTTTTCCTGTAGAAGAGCGCACCCATGTACTTTCTATAATAAAATTTTAATTGAAATGTATTCTATTTTCTTCGCAGAATTTATCATTCTTTCTTATGTCTCATTCAATTGTTTTTCCTTTTAAAATATGGAACGATAACTGGGAATCGCTACCTTTATGGTTAGCAGGACCAATTATTGGTCCTATTCGCCTCTGCGGCTTGAAGCAGGAGTGAGGCCCACCTTGTTCTACCCATAGGTAATTAGTGATCCCAGTTTTTAAGTTTGGTTCCACCCTATTTGTTTTGGTTTTTTTTTTTTTTACGGCCGATATTTGGCTTTGTTCTTGTTCTGTCAAACATCTCATACTGAAGAATGTTGATTCTTCACTTTGCAGACCTCCATGGCCTCGGCTATGCGTGTCCACTATCTTATCCTACAGGTATTGAGATTTCACTCATCTATGCACAAATTTAGTTTTTCCATTATATTTCTCTTAAAAATGAAATAGAATACGACTAACATGGAAGTGTATTGTTTATTGTTGTTGCAGGTGTAAATTCAACCCTTACGCTTTTATTCTACATAGTGCCGTTTAATAATGTCAGGACTTTTTATTCATAACTAATCTCTTTTCGATTTATCCAGGTTGGTGGACGCATCTTTGTGCACAACACTGCTTATTCCCATGTATAGTTTGAGTCATCTCAGCAGAGCTTTGCCAATACTTAATACTTAATGAGTTTTTCTTTTATTTTAGTTACCTCAGGACACAGAACTTCCTATACAGGAAGCAGATATAATTTCTCTATTCAACTATGATCCAAATCTGTCATACATTATTATTTCTCTGTTCCTAAAGCTGGTCTGTTTTTTTATTTTTATTTTATTTTATTTTATACATACCAAGAATTCTATTCTACATATATAATAGTGTAAATATGCTATGATAACCCGTGTGGGTTTCCTAAATGATAACGACATGTTTATTATCAGTAGGTAGATTTTTATGGAAATTATTTAAATTTTCTCACTTATAATTTAATTGTTTCCTTAAAAGGATTTCCCATTCAGAACAGAATGTTATAGTGACTTCATAGTTTAGAAAAGTTAATTTCTTAGCTATAGTAGAAATTCCTACATGCTATCCTCAACGTCTATATTTACACTATACTCGGTAAAGGAGTATAGTTAGAGAGAAACTGAATTATAATATGAAATTGTAAATCCACTTAATTCACCTTGATTAATGTTACAATTTGGTAATAAAGTTTTCTGCATATAAAATCTACTCTATTGTAGATTCGGTTTATTAAAATATTCTTATTTTCTTTTTGAGATACAGTAGTTTTAATACTACTACTACCAGTCATGGTGTGTTTTTATTTTAGTTGTTGACTTCTGGTTATTCCACTTCCTATCTTAATTGGCATTCCCAAAAAGATATTCAATTCTGTCAGATTTTCTCATGTTAAGTAGCTTAGATCTAATGTTCATCAACGTCTTCTTCTAATACTTTCTTTTAATATTGTTACTGTTTTCCTCAGTATATGCATCTATATATATATGTGATTCTGTAGCTTTTTGAAGAGGGAATTTGTTAAAATTTTAATTGTATTCACAACTTTATGTTGCAGAATTCTGTCAATAATTCCACATATATATAATCTTTATCGTTTGCCCATATAATTACAGTAGGTAAAACATATAAATTTGGTGGGATTCCTTTTAGAGAGTTTAAATGCAAATGTATTTATGGTTACTATAAGATCTCAGATCATTATAGAAGTATATAATTAATTTTTTTTTTCACATAATCATCACATATCCTGAGTTTAGATACAAATTTGTTTTTTTTAATTATTTTGAGAGCTTTCTCAGATTTATTTAATATAAAAAAACTAGAACAGATAATGACTATTATATTTCTGCATAAATCCTGAGTTCTTTAAAAGCCATGGCAGAATTCTGGAATATCCTTGCTCCTAAAGAAGTCGACATTTATACTAATTTAGAGATTAGTACTTTTATAATTTTCTTACATTTAATTTCATGAAATAATCTACTCTTTACTTTCAGACAATATCTTTCAGTTGTAATTCGGGTAAGCAGAAAATGGTGTAGTCATTAGAGTGATCTTCTTTTTCATGCACTCAATTCTACTCTACTTAAGTTCAGTGTTCAGAAGAATATATATATATATTTTATGAAATCTTATTTTATAATGCTCTAGTGGAATTAAATAGAGATATAAACTATTAATTTTGTAGTAGAGTATTTTTTTTTTTTTGCTAGCACTATTTTAATTGTGCTATAGAATGGTAATTCTTCCTAGGATAAAGTTTTTGTTTACTTAGATATAATTCATACTTGCAACAGTCGGTTACCGTTTATCTTTCTGCAACTCTAATATTTTTTTCCTGGAAGTATTTATACAGATTTTAATATTCCATCCCTATTAAATTAAATTCAGAGTTTCTATTCAGATATGTTTAAGCTTTACACTACAGAAGCATATTAAAGTTATAATATTTATTTTTCTATGGGATTAATACATATCTCCAGATTTAAACCAACATTAGGTTTAGAGATTCTGGTTGATATTTTCCCATTAGACTCTCTTCCTACAACTATATATATTTTAGGGAATGATTTATCCTAATAAAATCTGTTAAATGTAAGGAAGTACATAATTACAACATAAATTATTTTATACTTGCAGCCAATTAATTTTTTTTTTATAACACTATCTATAACAGGTGTTTAGAAAATAGTCATGCATACCACTGTATTCCTATGACCAATCCTCCCAACCTTAGAATTCCTCTATCTCCAGAATTCACCCCTGAGCTGAGATCCTTCAGCAACAGACTAACCTCAGTTTGTACTGAAACAACTTACTTAAGCTATGCTTTCCCCAAAGCCTGTTTCCAATTCTGCGTCCAGAATTCCAGGATTCTTTTATTCTTGTTTGCCTAGGCTTCCCTTAATGAGGGACTTTAAAGCTGCTTTCTACTTTTCCAACTTTTTACCTCTTCCCAACTACTTTCCTCATCATTGGGGAATTTACATTTTTCCTCTTAAATCTAAATTAGAATTAATTCCTTTCAAGGCTTTTTGAAAGGTTTTGAGAAAGTATTAGCCTTATCCATATCCTCATGGATCAGGCTTATGATCTCCAATATCATCTGGTCACAGTGCACAAATAAATATTCCATTTATTTTCATTGATAAATATTTACATAAAATCCACACAATAATTATCCATTGGGGTCCACTCCCTTTTGGATTTTTTTGTTCAATTGTATAACTAAAAAAAAACATAGAAACTAGGGGTGTTACATGATCTTGGGTCATTACATTTCAGAAGATGGAATTCAGGTAGATCCGACAAAGATACAGGTAATTATTTTACTAGCTACTCCTTGCACTCAAACAGAGGTACGTAGTTTTTTGGGATTTGCTGGATATTATCGTAGATTTATCAAGAGTTTTTCACAGATTGCTGCACCATTATATGCCTTAATAGGAAACCTGATTTCATATGGACTGACAAATGTGATATTGCCTTTACAAATTTGAAGCAGTTAGTATCAACAATACCAGTTCTACGAGGGCCGAACTATGATATACCATTCCATATTTCATCAGATGCATCAGATACAACCATTGGGGAAGTTCTTGTCCAAGAAGAAGAAAAGAAACCCTACACTATATATTACATTAGCAAAAACTTAACCCCTGCTGAGTTGAATTACACAGTAACAGAGAAGGAGTTTTTAGCTATTATTTATGCTATTAACAAATTTAGACATTATATAACTGGATACCCTGTAATTCTGTATACGGATCACTCTGCTATTAAATACTTAGCTAATAAACCTATTACAAATGGAAGAGTGACACATTGGTTGCTACTTTTGCAGGAATTTGACATAACTATCAGGGATCGACCAGAGAAGGAAAACCTTGTGGATGATTTCCTCTCCTGAGTGCTAAGAAAAGATGATGCAATAGTAGTAGAAGATCAGTTTCCAGATGAGCACCTCTTTGCTGTCACTGTAAAAACACCATGGTATGCAGATGTGGAAAATTTTTTAGCAGTGGGAAAACTACCTAAACATCTGACACCCAGAGAAAGGAAATCTATAGTACAACGCAACACTCAGTTCTCCTGGATTAGAGGATATTTTTTTCATATAGGGGCCAATATGCACATCCGCAGGTGTATCAGGGAAGATGAAATTTATGAAATCTTAAAATCCTGCCATGATGGACCGTGCGGTGGGCATTTTGTAGACCGTAGAACTGGACATAAAATTTTACAAATGGGATACTATTGGCCCACGATCTTTAAGGATGCTAAGAAATTTGTTCAGGCCTGCGATAGTTGTCAAAGGATGGGCCACCCTGGCCAATCTAATGAGATGCCCCTGCATCCATAGCTGGTCATAGAACCTTTTGAGCATTGGGCGCTAGATTTTGTTGGGCCAAGTAACCCATCATCCAATCAAAAATCATATATATTGGTTGCAACAAAATATGTAACTAAGTGGGTGGAAGTGGTAGCATTACCTAGAGCCAAAGAGGAAACCATGATACATTTTATTTTTGAAATTTTTGTACGATATGGGTTACCCAGAGAAGTAATTACTAATGGAGGACCACAATTTGTGGGCCACAAGATTTCTGCCACTCTGAAAAATCATCATGTCATTCACAAAATTACCTCTCCATATCACCCACAAAAAAATGGGCAGGTAGAAAGCACCAACAAAGTAATTGAATCTATTTTAACAAAAACGGTCTTGTCACACAGAAGAGATTGGGCTACTCGACTGTCAGAAGCCTTGTGGACATATCGTACAACTTGGAGGAATACTACTGGATACTCCCCATATCAACTGGTACTTATTAAGGAACCTATATTTCCCATAGAATTTGAGATACAAACACTAAGGATAGCCCAGGAAGTGGGACTGGATTTAACTGAAGCCTGGATTAACAAATTGCAACAAATAAATGAATTAGATGAAATCCGGCTTTTAGCTCTACAAAATACTGCACTCATTCAACAACAAAGAGAGAAATGGCATGATGCGTTCATCAAGAAGAAGACCTTCCATGAAGGTGATTGGGAACTTTTGTATGATTCTAGGTTACAAGATTTCCCGGGCAAACTCTAGACCAGATGGTTAGACCCCTATGAGATACAAGAGGTGCATGATAATGGCACCCTTACATTAACCACCATTGATGGGTCTGGCCACTCTTTTAAAGCGAACGGACATCGAGCACACCTCTATAAAAAACCGCTTACAAGGGAATCATTTTGCCAACAGATACGGGAAGATTCCACAATACAAATTCTTGTTGAGGAGGGCAACCCTTCCACAGCGCTATCTCAATGAAGAAATGTACTTTTTTTGAAACCTGTACATAAGTTTCCTTTCTATTTTGATTGAATTTTCTTGATAATAGATTGCACATTAGTTTTGATTCTTTCCTCTATTTTTTCTTCTTTGCTGTTCCCTACAGGGAACAACTGCTATTCCCTACAGGGAACAACTGTTGTTTCCTACAAGGAGCATTAATTTCTGTGTGCATTTTTGCTTTGCTATTCCCTATAAGGAACAACAATTTTTGTGTGTATTTCACTTTGCTGTTCCCTACAGGGAACAACTGCTGTTCCCTATAAGGAACATCAATTTTTCATGTGAATTTTGTTTTGTTGTTCCCTACAGGGAACAACTGCTGTTCCCTCTATGGAACAAATTTTTTTTGAGTGTAACTTGCTTTGCTGTTCCCTTTAAGGAACAACACTTTTTGTGTGAATTTTTCTTTTCCTATTTCTTTCAAAGTACAACACTTTGTAAATATTTTTGAAGAACATCCTATTTATTGCATATTCATCCCTAGACCACCCTAGTTTCACTTTGTATGTTCCTCTTAATGACATGAAAGGTATAATACGTATGGAGGTATAGTGGAACAGGCAAATACCGTGAATATTATCATCTTTAACAAGATTTCTTTGTGATGATCCATAAAAATAAAAATACACAGTTATCTATCTCACTTTACTATCCTCATTTCCACTAAAAATCAAACTGATTGATTATCTGTACCATGCTGGTTCTCCCTTGCCTATATAATTCTCTCTATATATTATTAATAAGATTATGGGTATATTATTTATATTGATATGTCAAACTTCTTCCGCCATCCCTACTCTTAAGGAGTGATGAGCCACCCTCTATGTATAAAATGGGGACTAAAAATAATAATAATAATAATAATAATAATTATATACATATATATATATATATATATATATATATTTGCTAATGATTTTATGATTTTTTTCCACAGATGGAGGATAGGGGGTCTCATCACGAGCCAACCTACCATGATCATAACGAAGAGTGAAGTGGCATTCCTAATATGGCCACCACACCAGGGATATGATCCAATGGATGCGATAAAAAAAATCCTTGGAAATAGGAGGTCTCATCACGAGCCGGCCTGACCACTTTCGCTACTTCACAGTGAATGGAAATGTGTTCACCTGGTCACCAAACTAGCACATTGGTCTCTACTATGGACATCATAAGATATTTCCCCAATTATACATAGAGGACCATGGTTCCCAAGGGTTAAAAAGAAACTCTGTCGAGGCTATGGATGCCTGCAGGAAGCAGAAGCTTTGCTGATGGTATTGGAGCTTTATTTTACATCAATAATTATTATAATACCCTCTTCTTATCACCTTTTATATGGAGAGATTATGGTCCTAACATACCTTGAACCTTTATGCATGGATTTTTTTTTTAATCAGTCACAATAGTTTAAGTGGAATAACGGAACTAAAAGTATTATTTATTGTGTTTCTCGCGCATGTTGTTCCTTTTTCTTTATTATATCACATCACGACAGCTTATCCTTTATTTATAATTCATGGTACAAGCCTTGATTTCACTCCTCCAATACCCTTTATGATCTTGTCATTAATGCGCAATCCATTACCCCTGTACCTTGCCGCCAACACCTTATCCGTTCATTCATTCAGTCGAGGACGACCTATCATTTTGAAGGGGGGCGGGGACCTCCAGTGTACTTATGAGGGTGCTATCGTTCTCTCATTCGATTTTGCAGAATGATACGACAGTTCATGATCGCAGAGCATGTGGTATGATAACAGCCTTAATAGCGGTATTTATATTTTTAAAATATCACATAACCATTTACTGTTTGATTACTCAGCTCTGTGCGTTGTTGTGTTTTTCCGCTACACTTATCGTTTGAAGACATACAACACTATGGGAGGAAGAGCAGTACACAGAGAACCACTAATATTGGTTGTTTCTGATGCAGCTAGGGCAATTTTAGCTCAAGCTGGGTGGATAACATTATTTACGAGATTTCAACCACCCAACGAGGAAATTTCCATCGAGTTCTTACGAAATTTACAGAATGGAAAATCTATGGTAAAGGGCAGGAAAATCACTGTATCAGATGCGGTGATAACAGAAGCATGCAGGTTACCACCAGAGGGATCTGTGTGGACTGGTAAGCGATTCAAGCTGTAGGACGCTATAGAGGTTTTCGGAGATGAAGAACAGGAGCTGGTCAAAAAGGGAAAGGGATTTCAGCCATCCTCTCTTGGAGAACCATGGGGAGAACTAGCAAAAATCGTGCAGAACTACATTACATGCGATGGGCGAAAAGATGTGGTAAGGCCATGTCAACTGAAACTTTTAGCAGTTCTAAAAAAAAAATGCTTAGTTAATTTACTTGCATTATTGAACTCTTTATTTCATGACACCACTGAGAGGCTAAGACGGTCCCAACACGTAGAAACCGTAGTAAGCCACCACTGTCTGATCAGGCTAATAGTAAGCTATAACCTCGCCCAACAACAATCAAGATGGGATGATTTAATATCAGTTTGGAAAGGAGGGTTAGCCCCGCCTGCACCTAAACCGGTTCAAAAGAGGAAGAGGACTACCCTTTCAAGGAACATACCTCAAAAGCATAGACAGTATGCAAGGTTGAAGTCAAGATTAGGAGTGGCTGAAAGTCCTCAAGGCAGTATCATACCTCAAAAGCACAGATAGTCTGCAAGGTTGAGGTCAAGATTAGGAATGGCTGAAAATCCTCAAGGCAGTACCACTCAACCTATAGAATTATCTAGCCTGGTAAGAGAACAATGCTTGCAACCAGAGTCACAAGACCATGATAACCTCGAATCGGACCATGAGGAAGAAGCAGAGCATTCAGGGGATGAACAAAGAAACAAAACATGACTCCCCTCAACACCAAGCATGGGCCCCTAAGGTGATTTGTTGCATGATTTCGAACTTGCCCAGGTCTTGGCCAACATGAGTAATTACATGCAGCCTAAAATCCCGATCAATCATAATTTAGAAGCAACCCAATCTCCCGAGAATGATGGCAATACCAAATGTCTCTCCCTTGAAAGATGCAAGCCATGAAGTAGAAGCCGATGTAGAAGCCATTCGGGAAGCAGTGCACCAACCCGGTGACACGATTCCAGTGGAAAATAGCCAGGTAGGCCTAAGTACAGAAAACATAGGCCAAGGAGAAGAAGTAGAGACAAAGATGCTTTAGGAAGTCGAAAGTCAATCCGAAGACATGTTCCTATTAGGATAGAGCTAAGATGAGAAACCAAGCTCTTTAGAGGCATAAACTATTAATGATACTGTTAGCAGAATAGTGGCTCCTCCAAAAAACTATAGAGCCAAATTAAAAAATCTTAGGAAAGAACAACAGAAGCTGTGCAAAACAATAAAAAGGCTCAGAAGAAAAATAAAGGAAATCACAGCAAGAAAAGTCCCAGACAAAACCCTAGAGACAACAAACACA
The DNA here is from genome assembly GCA_034641835.2 of Pinus albicaulis. Taxonomy (NCBI): domain Eukaryota; kingdom Viridiplantae; phylum Streptophyta; class Pinopsida; order Pinales; family Pinaceae; genus Pinus; species Pinus albicaulis. The sequence continues at coordinate 1,566,699,322 of CM076582.1, forward strand.
ACTCAAACCGAGCCCATACCCACTCAACTAGTCATCATTAAAGAAGAACAACATACAATTTTTGCAGATATAGCTACTCAGAAAGAGGATGTACCCTCTCAGAGCACAACTACTCAGACAGAGGATGTACCCTCTCACAGCACGACTACTCAGATAGAGGCTTGGACCTCCCATGATAAAGAGACTCAGACAAGAATACAAGCTAAAGATATCTTGACACATGACGATCCCATTATTCTGAATCTTAAGGAAGAATTGGCACGGGCTCGGCTCGCGTCAGAACTGCTTGAACAAGAAACTGTTCCCCAGCAACAATATCAAGAATTGTAGAGGTAGCTTCAGGAAATGACTGTGACAGAGAGCGAGACCTTCGACAAATACAAAAAAGAAGAAGAGAAAATAGAGAAAATCAATCTCAGATTAGATAAGGTCCTAGCTCGTGTTATCGCCTAATTTGACCTCAGACTGAAGAAAGGAAAACTAGGGTAACCACAAACCACGCTTAACCTTGTAGCTAGCCCTACAAGACAGGGAGAGGGCTCTCTCTGTGAGATATCTCAATGAAATATGTCTGCAAAAATGATTTTAGGCTAGGTATAGTAGCTCGAAATATTTTTATAAATTTTTTGGGTTTTGGTTGGATCAGATGGAGCTCGACAGTTTGAATTTGGGGAATTAAATTAGAAATATGGAGTATTCTATGGGGAAAGATAGGCATGGAATTTTAACAAATTTTATTTTATGATTATGAAATGTTTAAGACTGGTGAGGAGCTGAGAAGGGCATATGAGATGGATTCTTCTCAAACAACATAAAACATACAATAATTGAATGATTTTCCCAAGGCAGAGCACTGTAAAAAATGGATTCTACGTATCTAACTTGAAAACATTCAACAGAAATAATGGAATGAGTGGATGGCATACATAACATTCAACAAATGATTACAAAAGAGGAGACAGTGCTAAAATTCCATACCACAAGGATCCCATAAAAATTGCTGCAAGTCTTTATTAATTCCCTGCCAAATGGTTACAAAGATGTACAATGAAGCTCAGTGCGTCCCAGTGATTTCCAACTTTTTCCACCCTTACAAATGATTCAGAAATTACATTAATTAGACAGGCTTTAGGGGGCGAATCCATAGAAAGAGGGGCTGTTTCACCTGCCTTGAAACCAAAATCTGAAGATAGAAAAGAAACCAACAGTATGCCTCTAAAAGAGAGGAAACAATCTCTTTGACCATCTGGAAGAATACTCTATTAAATTAATTCCAAAACATAGGAAGAAAACCAATATGGAACCGATTCCCCTCATTTATCGTTGTTGTCGATGGCTGGAATGACCTCTGTGTTTCATAAATAGCTCACAGCCTTAAAAATGTCTTTTTCTTTTAACTTGAAGAAAAACCCCTTTTAAACCAATAAAAATCGAATTGCCTTTTTAAATGGAGAAAAATCCCTTTTTATCGTTAAAAGGAGCGAAGGACTTGTGGTGGGCCCAAAATCGCAATCGTAATCGGCATCGGAAGGAGCGGGTATGTCTTGGGCAGAGGAAATCGCAATGAGCGATGAGCAATGAACGGGAGGGATTTGGGGATGGGCTGATGGGAGGAATGCTAAATAAAAAGGGAGCACTGAAGAAATCCTTTAAAAACAAATAAAACGAATACAATGCTTTACACAGGGAAAAGTCCTTTTTTATTGGAAAGGGCGGAAGGACCTTTGGTGGGACTAGGGGAAATATCGCAATTAAAAATTGAGAAGGAGCGGGTTTTAAACTCATGGGCGAAGGAAATGTGGCGGCGATGGAGCGACGGGAGCGAAGGCATCACATTGGGGGAAATGAGATGGCGGGAGTCAAAGCGCCAGAGGATTTTCTGATTGCGCGATATGCGATGTGACGAAAGATTTATCGCATCAGTGGGGAATAGGGGAAGGGGGTTTCGGAGTTAAGTATTGTGGAGGATGGTCGATATGCGATATGCAATTCATCGCATCGGCGGAAACTAGGAGGCGGGGTCAAATGCTTAAGAACTGCAAAGTTGGCGATGCGATGGAGTGGCTTACTGCATCGGCGATATTGGATGTGTGGGGTTTAGTAGGATGCAGAAATTACAAAGGAACAAGGAATTTTTCGGTAAAGGGAAGAAAATCATATTAAAAAGGAAAAAATGTAAAGTAAAGGGCCAGATGAAAAAGGGAGCAAAATTGTGCTTTTTGGACCTTTATTCATTTGAGCATATCTTCCAATCCATAAGTCAGTTTTTGGGAGTATAATATACCGTTGGAAAGCTCTTCCGAGCTGCTCCTGATGGAATTACTTAGAATGTGATTTGTGCTGAAAATCCTGTGGATAACACCTTTGAAACCCAGGTTGAGAAAAAGCCCCTTTGACTCTTAATGATGGGCTGCAAAGGACTAATAGTGGCATTGTGGAGATAGAAGCTTCTGAAGTTAAACTTATTACATATAGAGACATAAAATTACATTAAAAATGATAATAAAAAAAAGGTACCTTGTTTTCACCTCAAAACATGTTTTGAGGTGAAAATTACATTCAGCTGAAAGAACAATTTCTTTGATTTTCTTGATACTGTGCTTTGAGTTTATTTGGCATCCTCATGACCTTGCTGATATTTATTGACACTTTCATCATTAATTTGACCATGGTGGGACCCTGGAACCTAATGAGACCAACCCTATGACCTAATAAAATGATCTGCAGAGTGAAAGTGAATCATGATTGAAGACCATAGAGAGGGGAATCAACAAGTACTTACATGAGGGAAAACTGATGAAGTGACTACTACCGTCAGTGAATCCATGACCTAATGGAGTGAATAAAATTTATAGTATGGGACTCCTACTATGAAAATGAAAAAGAGAAGATTTTGATCACTGATGGCAGTATGACAAGACTGACACTAACAGCTCAAACCGACACCATCTGCTCATTATATATAGACGTCTTGGCATGCATGGCTCCCGCCACTAATTATGTCTTTTTTCTATTAGAACGATACTTGCTGTTGAAAATTAAAGCCATGAGAACTGGAAAACCAATTGAATTAAACAAAGTTGAAGATTTTATAAGTTGTTGCAAACAGCATGGTGTAAAGGTTCAAAGGTTTCTTTGCGAATTTTACCTGCACAATCTTGTATTAGCAGATGAAGTGGAAAAGAAACCCAACTCTTTCTTGGGAGACATTCAGTTCCAGGCCTTTATATCATTTGTGGTTAATCAAATTAAATGGTTCAAAGCTCATAACACCTTCCAAAAACAAGAGCATGGGTTGGATCTTTGGGTGAGAGGTGAACCCAAGCACCCTTTGCAAATGCTTGCCAACCAAAAGATTCTGATGAAAAGGGAAGGGGTGATTCAAGTATTAGGGCCTATTCATAAAATGATTGTACAAAATGGAGTATTGTATTTTCAATCCATTCGAGAAAGTTCTATGACTGCATCCAAGCTTAGGTGGATGGTTTCTGCTAGTAGTGTGCAGGGTAGGGAACCATTTAATTACATAAATTTTAAAGCAGCTACAGCTCGTTTTATCACCTATAGTAACCTCATTTTAAGAGAAGGAACTTATTGGTTAGGATGTCGATTTCGTAGCCCCATCATTTGGTATCCTCTCGAAGGTTACCAGGCCTCCTATGAATTTCTTGAAGAAGAACAAAGGACCGCGTTTTCACTCTTAGCTAGCCATCATGGTTTTAGAACAATTTTTGATGCCCCTTCTCCAGCCTACTCTTTAACTGCACTCCATTAGAATTGCTTATTTTCATGAGGAGATGAAACAGAGTAAGTAGGGGAGTATGTTGGGTTACGAAATAGGTATGTATTTGCTATTAAGTTCATCATCGTTATCCTTAATTATTATCTCTTTCATATCTTAATGCGCTAATATATTAAGGAATTACGGTAAGAAATGAGAAATTATTTGCAGTTATGATTTATCTAACTCTTACCCTTATTTATGCAGGAAAGCGACAAAAGGAACGATTGCTGTTGGCACAGCCAAATTCGACAAGCAAAGGAAGGAACGAGTTGGTTGCGGACAAGGCTAAGAGAAAATCAGAGGGATCAACGTGGAATAGAAAAGATGTCTTAAAGTTAGAAATTGGTTGCGAATCCCTTAGGATCAGGAGATCCTGAGGGATCGCATTTAATATTTACTCTTTACCCTTTCTAATTATAAAAGGAAGCGATTGTAGGAAGAAAGGGGAATCTCTGTTATTTTCCAAATTATAAGCTTAATTACAAACTGCGTTTTTGGATAACGCAATTACATTGTAATGCTACTCAAGTTCGATGATTAATTGAAGTTGTTGTTTTCAATCGCATTATCTGAAGTAACTTATAGTGCCTGCTGGCGGCTAAGGGCCCGACCTTTGGTGGAGTTAACTGCTTCTTTGTATTATGCTTATGATGATTCTAGAATTTAATTGGTTTGATAATTTCCTGTTTCTGTGAATCTATTTTATTCAGATGTTCATTATTTCCTGTTATTGAGATAATATATATTCTGCTTATAATTTGTATTGCTTTCATTTGATCACAGCGTGAGTTATCTAGACAATGCATTGCATTGATTTAATCATCTGTAAGAGTTTGATTATTGCTATTAGACTCTCATAAGTGATATCTTTCCTATCTTAATTGCTTTGCAGAGATTTAGTATAGTTTAGATTGAATCAACTAAGTAGGGGTGAGTTATTATTACCGTGCTCTCGGCTGATGATACCGTTCTTTGGATTGCTGTAAGATTTGATTTCAATAGAAGATTGAACTTTGGTATTTCTTTTAATAATTGCAATTGGAGTTTATTAGATGCTTCCATTTATTCTTATGTCAAGATCTGTACTACAATTTAGGAAACATTACTCTTTGAATTAATAGCAGCCACATACTGTGTACACTCTTGAAATAAGAGGACTTTCCCGGATTGATGATTAATTTGAGATAATTAAGAGTTTTAAAAGGCACCTTTTATCAGTCAACATGTAATTATCCTGGAACCACTTTTCTTTCTTACTGGAACCAAATTTGCAAGCCACTTTGAGAATCTGATTGGAATAATGATTTTGGCATAAAATAGTTTCTTGATTTCCTTCTTAATTAGAGGCATGAGAAGTGGATTAATCCTCCTCAGCTTCTGCTTGAAATGATTTTCATTTTCTTTGATAGAAATGGTATGATGAATGATAGTAGGGTCATACTTCTTCAAATCAGTGTAACTCCATGCAAAAAAATCTATGAACCTTTTCATCATCTCAATATATTTCTAATTCATGTCAACTGAAAGAAACTTTGAAAGCTTAATCATTTTTGGCATTGTCACTATACCAAGGTTACAAATCTCTACTTCTTCATCATTAGTTTGTATCCTATGAGACTTAAACACATCATTCTGATAAAGAAGCTTCTTAAGGGGTATGGGACCTTTGGGTATAGAGTTATTCTTCAGCTGTAACACTTCATAATTTCCCTTTTTTTAGCAAGAATGTTTTGTTGATATACTTGTGTGCTTTCAAACTCTTCCTTCAATTCTATAAAGTTTTTTAATTGTTGGTCATCCTCAAAAAATTTCCAATGGATAATGTTTTCCGGGATAGCCGGTCTATGGTGAACTTAAAACTCATATCTTTTAGTGGAATGTACGGGAATGATAAATAGACTAGCAGATACAACTAGGGAGTCAACCACTGAGTTTTGGTCCCTAGTCTTCACAATAAATGAAAATTCTCTAACATTTCCATGATCAAATTTCTGTATGCCCTCATTCTCACATACTTAGTTTGATATACACCCTCAACTTGCTTAATAACTAATTCAGAATCTCCACAAACAGAAATATTTTGGGCATCTATTATTTTCAAAATTTCTAAGCCCAAAAATAAAGATTCATACTCAGCCATGTTATTTGTGCAATCAAAATTCAGTTGTGAGAAAATAACTTACTTTCATCCTCTGGAGTTGTGATCCAAATTCCTTCTCCAGCGCCCTCTCTTCTCGTTGATCCATCAAAGTGTAACAACCACCAACCTTTTGCCTTCTCCTCACTGATTTGCTGATTTTATGTTTCCTGAATTTCAATTTGCTGATTTTCTGTTTTATTTTCATCTTCTGCTTCACCAGTCAATTCATTGAAAAGAATAACAGATCGTAATTCAGTATCAACAACACATATTGGAAAATTTTGAGGTTTGTCTTTACTACTTACCATATAAGCTATCCTTGTTTCTCTGTATAGTCTCCTTGGCTCACCAAAAACAAGAATGGTGGCATAAGTTAGGTCCATCTGCATTGTACCCTTGATCTTTGCAACCCATGACCTTGATAACATCATGCCAAACTTAGGTGGAATGTATACTACCACAATGTCCATGACCATTGTCTTGGCAGGGACTTGTGTGAGACAAAAAACAACATCTTTTATTAAACCAATGCACTGAACTCTTTTTGAATCAAAGGAAAACAAATCCTTATATGGTCTAGTAATTTCCAACCCCATCCTTTCCATGATCACTTTGGGCATAAGATTGTGAGAGGCCCCTGAATACAACATGGCATTATGCAATGTCATGTCATGAATACTAAGGCTGACATAAAAAGAAGGCACCTCTTCATTCTTCTCATCCTCTAATATTGGTCCCAAGTATATGGTTGGATGATCTTCTTGAACATTTAGAATATCAACAGCTCTTGGTTGGGAATTTAGCATTTTTACAATATTAATTCTATATTGATTCACCTTAAGAATTTCTCCAAAAGGTACTGGGATTTTGATCTTAGAGATCTCACTCTCCAAACTAAAAGAAAAAGTAGATTTTTCAGTCTCTTTGAAAGGAGGAGGTGGTCTATCTTTCCTAACCTCAACAGCTTTAGAGGCATATTTCTTGGGCTGTGTTTTGTTTGCAATAATTGGAACATTTCTATTTATGAGGTTGTATTGTTTGTGAATCTCAAAGATTTCATGTTGATATCCTTTTAGATAGTCAGATGGTTCATCACCCTTGTTTACATCATGATTTGACTCATCATGTTCCTCCTTAGTCAAAAACATTCCTGACATGTTTTCATCTAAGAAATGAATTGATTCTTCTTGTATTTAAGCCTTATCTTCTTCATCAAATAATTTTTGCTGAAAAGGATGCCTTAATTGAGGGTTAGGTGGTTGATTTCTATTTTCCCTTGGTCTCTGCTGGTTTTGAGGTCTTCTAAACTGAGGATTTCTCAACTGATGTTCATGTTGTGCAGGAGGAGAAGAGGCATTCCCAAGGGCAAGACTATCCATAATTTTTTCCATTGTCTTCATCATGGAGTAAAATTTATCCTATGAGGTGGAAGGCTTATATTCTTCTTTCAATTTAGTCTTTCCCATCTTTGACTTTTTTGCTGCTATCATATTGACCTCCACCTTCACTGCATCATTTTTCATTTCAGCAAGTGAAGGGGATTCTCTTTCTCTTAGCAGGATAGAAAAGTCACAATCAAAAGCTTCAACATATCTCAGTTGAGCTACTCCTGAAGGAGGCTTTAGATGGGCAGGGATGGAGTCATAAAATTTGTTAAATCTCTTTGAAAAGTTTTGAACAGTTTCATCAACAACTCTCTTCAAACTATTATACTCAGTGAGGTCTTGTACAGGGTTGGTTCTATTTCCCCACTTCCTCAAGAAGCTATCTTCAAATTCATTCCAATTATGTATGATTCCTACTGCAAGGGATTTAAACCACTTCCTAACTTCACCATTAAAGCTCTGAGAAAACAATCTCATCTTGACATCCTCATGGTCAACCTCCTCCTCGTCTATAAAGTCATTAAACTGGTTTACATGCTCTTCAGCTGTGATCTCTTCTTACCCAAGTTTTTATTCTAGTAGAATATTTTCTAGGAGGGGCATTTAGGATAGTTGGAAGAATAAGAGGGGCATACCTAGCAGGTACAGAAACAGGTGGAGGTGGCACATTTCCTGCCATGATGACTGGAACTATGGTAGTTTTAGGGAAAATAGTAGAGGAAGAAGAAATTTTAGGAGGAGGGCTAGTTGATCTTTGTTGTCCAGTCACAATTGAACTCCAATTAGGTAGAGGGACACTAGTTTTACCTCTTAAAAAAATTTCAAATGGGTCTAGTTCCTTCAACCTATCCAAGGATTCTCTCTCTAACAACAACTCTGAAGTGACTGCTTCCCAAAACTCTTATTTATCTTTTTGTGTCACTAAGGCTGAGGTATCAATACCTATTCTATGTAGGTCTAAGAAAATTCTAGTCAATTCTTTTTCACTTTCAGACCTAAACAAGACTTCCTGAATTTTATCATCAAAATTTTTATCTTCAGGACTTCTTAAAACTTCAAAGGACAAGGATTTTGTATATAATGGAGTACCTGATATTGCATAAATGCCTTGAATGCCTCTGGAGATGGTGTTTGGATTGTTCACAAATGTAGGTGGATCTGGGTCAGGATTACTCCTCGTGTGGAAAATTTTAGGGGCTAATATTTGCAGGTAGGCTAATATTCCATGTTTTTTCCAAAAAAAGATTCGTAGTTTCCGTTTTTCTAGAAATAAATTCGCCCAAATTTTATATTATAAAACTATTTTACCTTAAAAATCGCCAATATTATATAATTTCTAATATAAAATAATTATAAATATAAACATTTTTACAAAATTATCATCAAATATTTTAAAATTTGGATATTAGGGACTAGTAAGATTCGCCAATGTTGTTGAAATTTAAGATAAACTTCCATCCTTAAAATTATCCCTGGCATCTCCTTTTCGAAGCCACATTTAATCATATGAATTTTGAATGGATTCATCAAGGTAGATGGAGCCTCGAACAAATTTCTGAGCTCTTGCTACCTTCAGAAGTTCATCTTCAAAATTTTGGGAAAAGTATATCTTCAGGCTCCCAGCAGTCGCACCAAAATGTTATCACAAAATTGCACTTGATTGGCTACTAATCAGAAAACTCTATGTAATGGTTTCAAACCAGCTTGTAACTGAAGCTTAACCTCTTTATTCTGAGAGGGCTCTCTCAAAGGGGTTTATGATATTAGATAATGATGAAACTAGATGGCTAACTCTATTTGAAAAGTAACTTGATTTTGATGTATGTTGGTTGAAAAGAATATAGGTCTACAACCATTGGGCTTATGGAGTCAAAAAATCAGTAAATGCAGTGAGAAAAGTTCCTTGACATTGGAGTTGAGGCAGATAAGAGTCTTTAACACAAGAAAATCACACATAGAACATAGCGAAACACAATCATTTCATCAATAAAGGAAGTCAGAGCATAAACATATGAATTCTGGGTACTAAAGATGAAATCTACTACTAGTGGTACACATAAAAATATAGATCATAAAGGAATTAAAAACTCCATGAGAATATCAGGTCTATCAAGAATAAGTCTTCTGTATTACTGATATAAGACAAATTACATAAAGTAGCAGTAGTGCAAAAAATCTCCAACACTTTACAACTTCGATAATCTGCCTTTAAATAGACCTTCTTACATCAGAGATGATCTGCCCCTTGGTTAGATTCATCGAATTCTTCTAATGACGCCTTACATAATAGAAAAAAATGTCTTTTAATTAGAAAATGATAGCTATACTCTAAAACAGTCCTTTTCCTAATAGGACTCAAACTCCTATTTATTACATCAAACTACTTTATCTCTTAAAAAATTACATATCTGAAAACTAAGAATCACATGTTCGAATAAGCTATGACATAGCTGGTCACTACTTGACATCTTAAATATCCTCCTCAACTTATGGAACCAAACCCTATTTTTCAGGAAAATAGAACCCTATCTTCAACGAAAACTTCAGCTGATGAGCTGTCTTCATTTCATGGTCTTCAAGTCATGGATGTTTGCTGGAAAGGTCCCTTGATCTGTTGGATGTGTCCACCTGTCCAAAATTTCTCTTAAACTGCCCAGAAACCTTCAAAGACAACTCGTTACGAAAACATGGCAATTTCGTAGCATGCTTTCGTAGCGTTCAAAAAATGACTTTTTCACTAAAAATTTCTTCTTCTTTTCTCTTGCATGGTGTCCATCATGATATGACACTTCATAATCACCATTCTGCCCTCTTGAAAGCCGAAAAAGTGGTTTTAAAGGAAAAAATACAACTACAAAAATTTTCGTAGCGTTTTCCTGGCTTTAAGCTTAGGAAACGCTACAAAATTGTGAAATTTCCATATTTTGACCTTGCCTCAAAAAAGTAACCTCCAGCTGTATTAAATTGGTCTTCAACATGCCATTAACCTCTTAAAACATAATCAAACTCAACTTAAGAGCCTTGAGGTGTTTCCTCTTCATTAATGATGAGTTGAGCTTTGGGTTCCTCAACTACAGTCATCTTTAAGCCCTTCTTCTCTAGCTCCTCATGGATCAATTCTAACTGCTCTTGAAGGTGTTTGACTTGGTCCTTCAATTTTGTATTGCTATATTTCAAGTGCAGGTTAATTATTCTAACATTCTTCACCTCTTTCCTTAATGGAAGAGTCCATTTGATTAATTGCTGTGTATCATCTAAGGTCTTTGACACACTATCAACCTGCTCTTCCCAAATCTCTTTCATTTTCTCAAACTGCACTTTTTTGACATTATGTTTCCTTGCCTCTTTCTTCAATACTGCTATTTCATGATTTTATAACTTCAAATGTTCCTCAAGGATCTCAATCTCTGTTTTTTCAATGATTTTCTCCTTTCCTTTCTTTTGCTTGATGACTGAATCTTCTTTTGCAGGTGATGATAGATCAATGATACTTGGTGGTGGATGAACAATGTCAGTGACCCTATGAACTTCTTTACTGCTTTCCACACTAGTACATTTGGTGGAAATTTCGACACTTGGTTCCGACGCTTTTGACCAAATGTCGGAAATTTCCCCAAATGTTTTCAATCCCGCCCGAAACCGTCGCTATACCGACGTCTAGAGAAAAGTGTCGCAATACCGACACTTAGACAAAGTGTCATAATTGCGACGTTTGGAGGAAGACGTCGCAATTGCGACACTATGCCCTAAAGCGTCGCTATTGCGACGGCTGCTTCCAAAAATCACAATTGTGACACAATGTCTAAGTGTCGTAATTGCGACGTTTGGAGGCATCCGTCGCAATAGCGACGCTTTGTTTGCGACACAATGTCTAAGTGTCGCAATTGCGACATTTGGAGGCATCTGTCGCAATAGTGACGCTTTGGCCTCCGTCAGTATAACGACACTTATATGCAATAAATGACACTTATATGCCTTTGCAAAAATGGTTGGCTTATAGAGCAGCGCGAGGAGTAGTTCATGGAGGCACCTTTGCGATTGCACATAATTTGGAGAGAAAATTGTAATAATGAGAGAGGATCCTTTAATTTCATCTTTGATTTGTGAAGGTATGGATTGTCCAGCTTGCAATTCTATGCTGTTGAGAAAGACTCGCAATCCTCTGGAAACAAGACTGTTGTGAAGATTCCTGGCGAAGAAACGGACGTCGGGTTCACGACTGTTGATGAACACATCGTAGTCCAGCGAATAAGGCACCAAGGAGGGTATTCTCAGTGAATGAGGGATGTTGAAATATTAATTTCAACTACCCTGTCCTCTGGCCGCTTTCTAAATCTGTTTGAATGGCTCTGTCAAACAACCGCTTTCTAAAACTGATGAACAATCAATTTTGGTTTTGAAATCACAGTCCCTGCACACTTAAAAACAGAGCGCTCTATTGTTTTGGAAACAGAGCAATTTAATAGTAAATGCGGGAGATTTTAATTCAGAATAATGTGGTCCCATAGACCACAGACCAAATTATCCATCCACGTGGAAGCAGGCGACTCGATCACGTTATTTTTTGGCTCGTCTGCATTGTGGAATTCCGGACCTGAAACATTATAGGGTGGAATTAATTTGATTTTCGCGTCACAATTTTCCTTCGTACACAAAGCCAAAAAATGGACCCGAATTTTTATATGGCGTATTCTATGAAGTTTTCGAATCACAAATTAGGGTGACATCAACAGGCTATTTTGGAACGCGAATTTGTGATTGAAATCGGGTTTAATTTTTTTGAAGTCTGGACGTATGATATAGTTTTATTAATATTTTGTTATAAATTTTGTTTCACCACCCGATAGTTATTTAAACCATTGGCTCATATATAACATATGCGCAAATATTTCACTTTGGGAATTTGTAATGTGGGCCCCGAATACTTTAAATAGGTTTGGTTTAATAGTTTTTTGTTTTGTTATTATATGTAATAGCATGTGTTTTAAAATAGCCCGAAGGCTAATGTAAAAGGAAAAAGGGCGTATTATGTTATTTTAAAACATCTACATTAGACAATTTAAAAGTTTTGAGGATTGCACCCCCGGTGCAATTGTTTGTTTATAAGATTATATGATACATGTGAGATAAAGGTTTATTATTTATCATATATAAATAAATTTTATCAATATTGTAAATTTACACTTTTATGAGGTGATGTTATAAGTAAATTCATAAATATCTCTTTTTAATCCTCATTTTACTCCATGAATATGTTTGGAAATGAAATTTCAATAGATTAATTTTCTCCTAACATATGTATTATCAATATTGTACATTTACATTCTTAATTATGAGGTGATGTTATAGGTAAATCCATGAATATCTCCTTTTAATCTTCATATTACTCCATGAATATGTTTGGAAATGAAATTTCAATAGATTAATTTTCTTGCTATTATATTTTTTACGAAGATATGGTAAGGAATTCTCTCTTGTTCTTCTTAGAAAATAATTATATATAATTTTTTTTTTCTTTTTCAAAATAGATTAAAAAAATTATATGAGAAAAATTATTAATTCATCAATATGTGTGTGTGTGTGTTGTGAGGAATAATTTCATAGTTCAACTTAATGGTTCATTATATAATCATGTGATCATCACCAATGATATATCTTAAAAAGCAACTGAAAAGCCTTGTGTATAAAATTGATGTATACTCTAGAGAGTGGTTCTCATATCACTATGTAAATTTTTGTATGCTACTTCAACAAAATTATAAGATAAACTGTAATACACATCATATATGCACCATAAAAATTGGTGCAGGGTAAAACCCACCTTCCACAACTTTGTACTCAATCCAATTTTCTCTGTCAACTCTTCTAGCTATGGGAGTTTCCTCCAAGGATCATAATACCCCCAAGGCCTGTTATCACCCTAGTAATTATCAGGTTGTGGGATGGGGATTTTTGTAGTTAAGAACACCAGGGGTAACCAAGAACTGCTTTGGGAATTCAAGATCTAGCCTTCTTGAACTCCAGAGAAGGATCTCTCCATATGATTTAGCTTTGTTTTAGTAACAGATATTAGGCTAGCTATCATTGTGTATTTGGGTTTGATTTTAAAAGATTGGTGGGAATAAAGAGATTTCAAGGTAAACCAGAAGGATCTACCAGAATATTGGGCAATGGAGTCAACTCTCTAGGCAAGCAAAACTAAGAAATAAGGCTCAGAGATGCAAATGTGCTAAGGGCAAGATAGGTGACCTTCTAAGGCTATGTATAGGCTTGATTTGATGGAGTGGATGGAATCTGAGCAAAAGGGTACTTAAGAATCCTTAAGCTACAGATAATAAGATTGAAGAAGGGGATCTAACTGGGACCTAGAGAAATTAAGAATTCTATGGTCTGGTTATCAAGTAGAAAACATTAAAATGCCAACAAGTTTCAAAACAAGGAGCTTATTATCACTAATCCTGTTTAATTTTTCCTTAGTTGATCATTATAGACTAGAAAAAAATAATATGAATGAATGTAAACTTTAAATAAATACATTGAAAACAAGGAAAGAAACGAGACTTATCTTGTCACCACGAGAATCCTTAGCTATGATGTCTCTGATCTCTTTCCAGTTCGCTGCTTTCACTAATTGACTCGCTAACTTCAATATAACCAGCAAATAAGACTATAGTTGTCTTGAGAAATTTTATTCACAATGAATACTTCGAATTGTGAATTATTTATAAAAAAAAATGTTTACAAAATATCTCAGGAATTGAGATAATGTTTTAATAAAAAATAGGAAAGAAAACTTAAAAAGAGGGACAACTGCAAAATAATTTGCAAGTTGTTACCTTTTTACAAGCAAAAATAGAACTGATTATTCTAATTTGAACTGATTGTTGTTGTGCACTTTAACCCTATATTTTTACCATTTGAGGTAACAGTAAAAAATGAATTTCCAAGTGAATTTCCTGTTTTTTATCCATTAAATTCACAACAGATCTATGAATTCTTGCCACTTTTCTGTAGAGGGGATCTTCATAGTCTTCAATTTTCTGTAACTTTCATCTGCCTCTATATACTTGGCAAAGTTAGGCTTGATAGTGAACATATGCCTGATCTCATTATCTAAAAAGAACATATTTTCAAAATATTGAAGAAGTAGTTTTCCTGTTGGTGATCCTTGAGGCAGTGGTTGTTTGGCTTGCTCTTTTGCATGATTTCTGATTTTTAGATCATAATCTTTCTGAGGCATTAACTTGTCATTCAATGCATGAATATCAGGCAAACCTGCTTCTGACAATGTTTTGTATTTGGCTAAAAATCTTGAGATGGATACATTCATGTCTTTACACCGGTCCTCTAGATTACTCATTATGTTTCTTTTGTTCAGGACCTTTTTGATTCGAAGAATGGTTTCTGTTCTATCAACAATTTTCAATTCTTCCAACTCTTCCCTGGTTTTACTGTTTAAAAAAGCTATGAGTTGGATTGCTTGGGCTGGTTTATTGTCAATTTCCCTCTTAATCTTGTCAATCTCTGCACTAGCAACTTGAAGTAACTCCCTCTGTTCATAAATTATCCGAATTGAAGGCCATTGAGAATGAATGTCTTCAATAATTTTGGTCCATAAATGATTTTTTATATAGGCCACTTGATCTGTAAGATTTAATTGTGCTTGCAGAATCTTTACCTGTTCTTGTAGTCGATCGGCCCTTTGCTCATGTCCTTTAGAAGTAATCAAGGCATCATTTTTGGAATTTTCTAAATTTTTAATAATGCCTTTCAAACTAAGAATCTCTTTATCTTTAATAGATATGTCCTCCATGGCTTTGATCACGGCTGCTTGGTCTTGTAGTGTGCTCCTCTGTGAGGATGAAGAAGAAGAGGCAGAGATTTCCTGAGAAGTAATTGGCACTGCAGTTTCCAGTACTCCTTTTGGTGCCAAGTGTTCTGCCAAAGTAGATGGTATAGCAGTGTTTACAGTGGGGATCACTGTAGGAATGACCATTGGTTGTGCTTTTCTTAGTTCTTCATTCTCTTTCATTAGAGCTTATGTTTGAATTTCCATTATTTTTATCTGATCTGTCATTTGATGTACAAGCTGCTTTAATTCATCATTATCTGTTTTTTGCTGTAGAATTTCTTTTGCTTGAGAGTTTTCACTCTGAGGCAACTTCAACTGTTTTCTAAGATCAGCTATATCCTCATTTTTCTGTTTAATTAAGAATTTTTCCCCTTCAATGTTGGCTGGGTCACCCCTTGCTTCAATCACTATATCTTCTAGTGCTTTTATTCTTAAATTATTAGCATACAGTGAGGCTTTGTCCAACTTCATTTGATTTTGGAGGTTGAGCACTGTTTTCTTAAGCCTAATTGATTTCATAGTTTTACTGAAAATTTTGGAATATAGCATTTCACAATTGCTCCTATGAAATTCAATTTGATCTAATTCATGAATGGCATCTACATCCACTTCAAAATCTGTTTTGGAATAATCTACCACTGATTTTGGCTCAACCACTGTAGGCTTCAAGAATGACATTACCAATTTATTGGATGAATAATCAAATGCTGAAAGAAGCCTGTCTTTGTTTCCAGGGTTTTCCTTAAGAAATCTAGAATAAGATTGATTCTTGATCTCTTCATTCTTCTCTTTAATTTGTCTGAATCTGATCTGAATTGCTGACTCTCTATTGTCAGTTTCCTGAGAAGAAGAAGGAAAATCGACAGTAGTCTGGTTTTCCTTCATGACTGTATCTTTTTGTTGTGTTCCAATTTTTACATTTTGAAGCTCTTTTAATGTTTCAGTGACTATTCTTGTTGCTTCATCATCTGTTTCAAAATTTACAGCCTTATCCTTTTCTTCTTCTGTTGACTTGCTTCTTTTACTATAAGGAATTCTAATTTTTTTGTCCTCAATAGTCTCAGCTATGAAACTATCTCCTTCTCTGTCTCTTTTATGTACATTATCAGTATCTTTTCTTGTAGAAGCCACCTATATCTATTCAATCTGTTTGCCTTTGCCACTGTCTACCTGTATTACCTGTACTGCCTGTGAATCATCATCAGATAGGGAGTTTGGCTCCCATTCAATTTTATTTACATATCTTTCAATATGGGGCTTAGGATCATGCAAGTAAACAGGCAACTTACATTTTACCCTTGTTGTACTCAAAATACCTTGTGGGTCATAATTCCGTGTAAAACTACATGGGAACTTATACTCTTTAATTTTGACATTTATCTCATTGGCATCTTCTCTGTTATTCACAATGAATGGCCCAATTTGATTTTTCAGCTTAAATTGGGTATTTTTCCTGGAAGCTATGAAGTTGATTTCATCTACATTCAATAGTTGTCTTAGATATTCTAAAGCAAATGTTCTTTTAGTAACAAATCTGGGTAACTTATGTGGGGCCAGGGATGAGCCATACACTCTGATTTCTGTATGATTTTTATATAAATACCAATCTCCTGTTTTGTAGCTCTCTGATAACTACATAATTCTTCTTGTCTCATCATTGATCCTAGGGATATCCTCTTTTTCCAAGAGATACATAGCAGGGGCTATAAATGAGTCATTGAAATCTGTAAAACTATACTCTCTGTTCCATTTCCTTAGAATAGATGACGAAAATACTACTGATAGAACTTTTCCTTCTGCATCCACTTTCTGACATTCAATTGGAAACTTATCTGTTTGATAATATAGGAAGAGGTGGAGTAGATAAGAGGAGTATCTGAAAACTCCTTCTTCTGATAATCTGGATAATTGATAATGCATACTTTCAGCAATAAATCTAGCAAAATTGAACTGAATGGATGATGATTGACCAGGGCTTAGAGTTGACAGAAAACCTAGGATAGCCACATCAGTGAATTCATCATTGGTGTATCCTAGTATGAAGGAGAGCATTGAGACAATCTGTCTAGTCTCATATGGGAAATAAAAGGTGTCGAAAGGAGGATTTAACTTAGGAATATCAACTTGATTTGGACAAAAAGACTGGTATATTTTGAATCTAGTATTGAAATCCATGTCAAGATATAGTTGGGTTAAATATTCTATTGATAGGGAAGTAGAATTGGGGTCATGATTCATTTGCAGCATGGAATTTATCGAATCTTCAGTGTTGTAAAACATGATCTCTTTTTCTTTGTCTACAATACATCTTTGTTCTGGCATATAATAGGCTTGGCATAATCTGATAAAGTCAGGAATAGAATGAGTGAGAGGGACAATATATCTAGGCAGATTGGATTCCCAAATTGGAATATATTTGTCACCCTTTTCCACTGATTTTCCATAGCACCAATTATAGACATCAAGCAGGTTAAATTCTACATTAGGGTCTAGTATTCTATAGTCCAGATCAACTAAAGGGCTGTTCTCTGGAGAAATGACTGGAGGCTGGACTGGTTTGACCACTTCTGTAGAATCAACCGTGAGTGCAAGAGTTGGTTTGTCGATTTTGAAGGACATAGGCTGAGGAATCTTTGCAGAAGACTTATTTTGAGATTTTGGGCCTCGATTCTTGGGCGTTACCTGTTTCTTGGTCATTTTTAATATGAAAGAAGCAAGCTTAAACAGTTTGCTAAGTTCCTTTACGAGAAACAGGGGTTTCTTGGTGAATGTCTACTGAAAATGGGGTTTCTGAGCAGGGTTTTTAGGAAATGCAAGGAATTTAAAGCTCAGAATGTGTATTTAAAATCGATTTCAACAGAAAAATGGACCAGGGTATGGAAAAAACTGTGAGAAAGGACAATTAGGGATTCCAGGGAAATTTTGACAGAGTTTCCCCTAAAAAATGGACACTTTTTTGCAGAAAATTTGGTAATTATTTGAAATCGACAGGAATTTTGAAATCTCAGAGGGCAAGTTTGAAGAAAAGTATCTGGAGAACCAACAAAATTCAGTTGAAGACATTGCAGAGGTGCTCAGTCTTCAATTTTTTGAAAATGGCTTCGTAGAGGACAATGTAGTACTTTGTAATGGAAATTCAGGGCAATGGGCATCGAAAAATGGTACTGGTAGGTTGAAAATGGCTCTGCAAAGTTTCTCAGGGTTCAAACGGCATGATTTTGACGAAAAACGGTTCTGCAATGTTTTTACAGGTTTAAAGCGAAAAGGTGAAAAATTGAATGAAAAATATAATTTTAATGTATTAAACGATGGTATAACCATAGTTAAATGACATTAAACTCGGGTTAAAAGGGTGAGGTTTAGGGAATACTGCCAGTGGTATTCTCACGAGTAAATGGTGGTAAGCGGAAATTAGCTTTTCGAACGCGATACAACGTGGTGGTGACACGTAATCGCGGGGTGGTTTGGAAAAACCACCCATTTTGCGCGGCTTTGCAAAAACATCAAACGATTACTTTATGAGCATGAAAATGTATTAGCACCGTCGGATCTGGATTCAACGAGTGAACGACCATGATCAAAAGGAAAGGTGCGGGGAAAAGGTAAGTTATCGGGTTCACTTTGGGCCATTGATCTTGGGAGATGAAGGATAGATCGGACGATCGGAATTTTACGTGATGGGGAGAGATAAATGTATTAAAAACTTTCGCGCAAGTGTATTACCGTAGGATCAAATGGATTCTAGGGATCGAACGGTTAAAAATGAATCCGACGAGAGAAGGTTTGGTTTAGTCATATATACAAAAATGACTTATTCTTATTGGAAAATCATGTGTTCGGAAGGGTTAGCAAGGCTTCAAACTGTGGTTAGGGTCTGGGATTTAGGTGTAATGTATGTGGGGAAAAGGTAAGGTCAAGGTTCTAACCTTAGGTTAAGGGACTTGGGTGGAAAATATACAAGGGAAAGGGTCATTTTTATTGAAGTTTAGTTTAGATGAAACTTCGGGTGATTTTTGATTTAAAACATATATAACATATGTTTTAAAATTTTTCTTCATATATTTTATTTATATGGTAAATAAAATCAAGAAAAATTAATTACCATAGGGGCGGGATTAAATATACGGATAAACTTTTAGCCAAAGGGGTTATAAGGGGGGTTTTATTTAAGCATGTGGGAATAAAATACTTTGGCTTAAGTTATAATAACTGGATTTTTGGGATTTATTTATAAAAGGAGTTATATAATAGGAAAAGGTCAATTGTAGGGAGTTAATACATAAGTTAGAGTTAATATGACAAGGGGACAATGTATATTAAAAAACACATAAATATAACTAAGAAAGTGAAGATTAAAAAGAAAATTTGCATTATAATAACTTCATCACTTAGACTTAGGATAAAATGTGATTTTGAGGGCTTTATGCTTTGAAATGATGTAGGAAGTTAATCAAATGACGATTAGAGTATCTTTAAGTAAAAATGAAGTTTTACTTAGGATTTTTAAGGGGAAATGAGTGCACGAATGTTAAATGATGTGATTTAGGGATTAATATAGACATTTCACACTTTCAACTGATCAGTCATAGAGCCTTGGGTCCGGTCCCAACAAAAGTCAAGGAAATGCCTTGAGCCTCTCTGACTGATAGTCTAGAATGTTTCATGACTATGGGAAGGGGAAGTTAGTTATTTTGCAGCCCATGATGAATGATATTTACATTGAGACTTTTCACCTTCTTCTACCTACCCATCTTACCATGCTAACATTTTTTTCTTCCTTTGTAGTAGGTGCATTTAAGCTAGCAACCTTCACAGCATTTATTCTTTCTGAAAGCAAGTAAAGCTATCTGATTCTACACTTATTTCATCCATGAATCTAGATTAAACTATTGGATTCACTTTATTTCTCTACCTAAATACTGAATTGTTAGTATTAAACTGTCTAACAACTCATTATTCTCTATCTATAACAAAGGAAATTGAAACAATGACAAGTTAATATTGAAATGTTTAACTCATCATGGACTAATGGCATTTATTGACACTCTGCCATAGTAAAAAAGTAAAAAGTAGTGGCATTTATGCTTGCTCACTTTCATGTTTTATTCATTTTTTCTTTAGGGTATCTTATTTTTTCTAAGTCCTTTGATTGTTCTTTTAGGACTTTTTTACCCTCTTTTTGATTTTTTTTTTTTTTTTACAGAATATGTGAATACAACTTGCAGAAGGAAAAGTATGTACAAATTTACAAAATTACCAATAGTCAAGTCAAAATTATGACTCCTATATTATAGGTTGCTAACAAGGCCTATGCCATGCCTTCTCGCATGCGGAACTTCTTCACTTGATGGTTCTAAACCATACTATAAGTCTCCACGTTCTATGGTCTAATCCCCATCATACCTATCAACATTCAACCGCTCTTTACACACCCTAAATATAATGACTAGCCTACTCTCATTAATATATACCCCAATAAACACAAGCCACTTAAGAATTAAACCCCAAAACCTTGGGCTCACTCATTTTACATATTTGAATTGATATTCGAATGTATCAACTGCTCAACCCTCTCGTATTTCAACTGTGATGTTTAATGTATGTCGACCTTGTCAATTCGAACTCCGTCACTTGGGTTCAACCAAACGCATGGCCATTCACATAATTATAAAGTCCTCCCTATTATAATCTCCGACAATCATCAAAGATCGTAACAAATCTCGACTTTGGTCTATAACTCAACGGTCATACATAAACCATTCTTGGATCCACAGTAATTTACCTCTCAATCTGACGGTCAATGGAGCATCGTGCTGGTTTGGAGGATCCAATGGACACAACGAAATCTCGTGTAACTAACACGCCCAAGGGTTAATATGCGATGAGAATGGTTTTATAATTCCGCCCTCGGCCACGTGTCTCATGGAGACATATGTCGCATCCTTTTCACCAATTCTGCTTACCACCTCCATACTTGCGCGATATCGCCGATTTTCCAAACGGTGGTTTTACTGTGCACTTCGGTCACGGTTCCGCCTCTTATCTTCTAGGTTCCGTCGAGCTTTCTTTTATTGTACTCTGCCTCCGCTCCTTTGACTCGCATCTTCCTATACTAGTTTTTTTTTCTTCAATTAAGGACTCGCACTCCATGAGGTTCCTTCACACGTCGGTTCTATGTACGTGGTAGCACCGATCAAACCTTGAATCGAAGGCTCGAGCACAATTCTCTATTACACTGTGGGGAGATCCATAATTTGGACTTGTCTCCCCTCTCTACCATGGAATTTTCCATTGTATTACATGAGTCTCGACCACAACATTTCCATACCACTGTCCAATGCCACACCGTCCACTGTCATGGTGCTTAACAAGGGTTATCACACAAATTTATTCGTCCAGAAATTCTTACACCAAGTTAAACTAATATCCAATGGGTTTGGGAAAGGATAGAACCTCTCACACAGAGGCTAGTAATTCAGGAAAGGACTCGGTTCCTCTTTCAACATACATGACCCCATTAAACCACAATTATCGAGTATGTATTCCAGACTACTATACAGTTGATTATCGGGACACAGAAACCATTCACGCCATAATTAACTTGACAAATGCACAATACCATTGAAATAATTCTACATTTATGCAGTGAAGTACTTACAACTTTGGCTCGACCAGATCCTCGAATTACTTGGCCCTTCTCCTCTACTCTGTCTCTATGACATTCCTACGCAGCCTATGCGGTTCTCTATGCAGGTCTGCCTTATTATGCCTATAAGGGTCATTTTTATACAAACCCTGAATCGACTCAACTCCTCTAACGCTAAAAAATCTTCATATCTCTAACTCTGAGACTAACCCTCTGACAGATAGAGACGAACTCCTAAAATTAGCTTAACTTATGAAACTGACTATCTCTTCAGGTGCCCATTAATCATTCGGGCAGTTACATTTTCTTCTCTAATTAACTAAAAATAACTCAACTATGAATAAATACATGGGGAAATAAAACATGAGACCCCCCTTTACATTTATTTATGGACAAAGGTTGTTTTGAGCCTAATGCCCCTGCATCAACAATTGCTATACAACTAATTTGTTTTAGGATACATGTGGCATTCTAGGGGTAAATTCCATATGATGTGTATATCAATATATTAGGTGTTGGTAAGTTGTGAGTATCTAAGAAATGATAAGGAATATCCATACATCATGATCTTGTAATGTGATTATAAATTGTGTCTATAATTTCCATAAAATGTATAAATGATTTGCTTAAAAAAATCAACACAATCAACCCTAAACAATGCTCATGATGTGGAATGTCATTGGCGAAACCAAAATTATGGTCACATGTCCCATTTCTATGGTAATGGTGATCATATATATGTTGTAGCGACACTTTATGAGTAATTAAATAAATCTCAGAGTGTGATTCATTGTGCCATATTTTTTTAAAGCATGATTTGTTTTCCTAGTTTTTACTAATTTGTTAACATATTTTATTCATTTGGAAAGCTAATTAATGATGCTTTAAGTAATTAGGACCTAATGAGAGATCATCTTAACATCTTCACTGAAATATATTTGGTAATTGTAGTCACTATATGAACCACACATGCATGCTACTTAAGAAAAATTGAAATATAAACTATAATACACATTTTATATCTGCCATAACAATTGTCATACAACTTATTTACTTCTAGATACATATGAAATACTTCAGGTAAATGCCATATTATGTGTATACCAATATAGTGGGTGTTGGTAAGTTATGAGGATCTAAGAAATGATAGGGTATCCACACATTAGTGCCCTGGTGATTTTTTTGCATAATTTTCTATTTGTTGTAATTTTGTTGCCTGGATTTGTTATAGATTTCAAATAATACAATTATCTACCAATTGTTCTTTATAAAGAAGAAGTTCAATAATTAGTCACCTAAAAGTTAGCCATGTGAAAATATTGGTAACATGAGTAACCTGGTAAGCTATAAATGAAAAGTGAATAACCTCCACTCACCAACAGGTGGCGGGCAGGGTTGGAATTTGGATTTCTCTTTACCCGTCACACAATTTTTTTTGACGTTTTGGTCATTATTTTTATAGTCAATAAATGTTACATTTAAAATTTTGCACTTCATTAATGACGTTCTCGTAATAAATTAACCCTTCACCAATAAAAGTTTGATTAAAAAAATTGAACGCTCTTCCATTTTCTTTGGATTTTGGAGTGTGATATATCTGTGTCATGGACTTTTAATACCTAAAGTTTCAAGAGAAATAACTGATTCTTGTCAAACTAATATTTCCTCAATATATGCTATGATATACTAAAAATTACTTAAAAAAGAAAGTAACCTTCCAATATAAAGAAAAAAACATGAACGAGCTTTCCCTAAATTGCAATAAATTTATGTTTATTTTGCATAATCTGTCTTATAAAAATTGCATAATCGGACTAAGAACAGATCCTCAGTGCATTTTTTATTTTTTTGTGATTAAAATAATGAGCCAAAGAATGCTAAGGCACTCAGAGAAATCAATCTATGTATTATTTCTCACAAAATCATGTTGAGTAGTGGATACTAAGCGCTAGATTTTTTTTTGTCCTCAATCTCTCTATTAATTATGTCTATGTAGTTATAAGAATAACAAGCCAAAGAAATCTCAGGCTTCCAGAGAAATTAGTCTCTGTGTGCAGAAATTAATGATTACTATTGACTAAATGTTATACCATTTGAAATTTCTGAGCGAAATTAATCAGGCCATGATGTACCATTTGTCAGTATCTATTTTCTCATGTATGAAAGTTGATGTACCATTGAAAGTTTAATAATTCTATTGAAAGTTTAATAACTATATATATTAAATTTAATGATTAATAATAATTAAATTAAACTTATTAAAAGACAAAATAAAAGCCTAATAATCACGAACTATTATGATAATTTAAAAATATAGAACTCAGGCTGAACATAGTTACAAAGATACCAAGAAAAGAAGAGTGCATGTGCATGATAACCTCTTTCTTGGAAACCTATGAATTCCATTCTCAATGAATACTCAAGACTCAACTGGATTGGATTGTGTATCAAAATAGTAGGAATGAATCAAAGTTCAATGAATGAATAACTTGATCGAGAAAATTTATAGGGAAAGGTAACTTGAATATCAATATACTAAACCTCACTTCCATGATTAAAAAAACACCTCCACCTTCTCAGTGGTCCCATCATGGTCCACCTATTGAAAAACAACCAACAAATATTATTTTTTATATATTTTTCATGGCCATTGAACAATGATTTACTATGGTTTTCCTACTAAATTCCAATGGATGATTATTAAAAAATATTGAGAATTAGTTTAGTCTCAAGGCATAGCCAAGAGTCTTACTCGATAATTATAGATTACCTCTCCATTGGATGATTGTACATTTTTCATCTACTTTTTCACGTGAGGTTCAGTTGATGCTAGATCTTTGCCTTCTATTTCTTTAGTGAAGCTAAGAGTTAACTTTGATCTTACATTAATAACTATAATTGCATGAATATCCATGCTTTTATAATTCCCCACTGTGGTCAATGTTGATGTATGGCCTTGGCCCATTGATCTTACAATTAAATCACTATTCATATTCAATTTTCTCCAGTTTAGCCCAATAAAATAAGGAAAACAGAAAATGAAGTCTTGATTTTTCTTTCCAGATCTCCTACATAATACAAATACTCTTAAAAACCAATTAATATATAAATTTTCATCATTCATGCTAAAATCATTTTGAATTTTTTTAATGAATCTGCTTACAATTAATAGATTACATTGCTCACAGAATAAGAGATAATTTAGAACTATGATTTCACAATAATAAATTACCCTACCAGTTCAAACTTCAAACATACCTTATGAAATTAAAATATGGCAGGTTAATGAGCCAATCTAGTTTCCTCGGAGCCAATCTTGAGCTCGGCATAAGTCTGAATGCCTTGAGAGTGCGAGTGTAAGGAACTAGACGCCTAAAGCTTTTATTTTGTGCTTGTGTAATTCATTTTTTGACCATCAAGCCAAGCCACCAGCTATATTAACACTACTTCATGTTGGGGCAGATTGGCATTCTAATTTTTTAGTGCTATAGCCATACTTTTTCACTGCTTCACTAATCAAAACCTTGGAAGTTTGCAGGGCAACGTGCTTTATTCTTTCTTTGGTGTTTTATGTAAAAGAAAGGATTTGTGAACTTTCTGTAATAGGAAGGGGAAAACTAAATTGATTCTAATTTTAAAATATCAATAATGATAAGTGGTAATTCCTTTATTAAATTTTCAATTTTGAGTGAGCCAAAAAAGTAACTTTCCTTACTTTTTGAGTACAACCTTGCAATTGCGAAGAGGACTAGTGTTGCAAAATTATTGGTAAGTGGAAATTAAAGGGCGTAAGAACGTTTTTGAAAAAAATTCAAACGTCAAAATTAAGTCTTCTATCCTTCCTAGCACCTCACGGAAAATGGGAATCCACAAATTCTAGTCGTCAAATATGTGCAAAATGCCTTATGACGGGAGAAATGGAGGACTGGTCCTATGCTGCTACATGAGTTAGGGTTTCATGTGGCAATAGTGAACCTTGTATAGTTTTTCAAGGATAGGAAAGGAGAATATTGTCAGTTAATCTTACATGAAACTTCATCACCATTTGAAAATTGTGTCCTAATTTGAAACAATAAGTCTACCCAACTATTTCATTATTTAATTTTGATTGTGTAATACAAAAAAATATCCTAGATAACTTAAATAATGTAAGCACTTTTGCAAAAATTTAGTGGAGAGAACCTTCAATTACATTTATTTTGAAGTTCCACTTGCATTTTAAGCCATTTTAATTAGTCTTTCATGGCTATTCTAGTAAAATTTCAACCTCTTGTAGAAATTTGTTTGTCACTTGTATTAGAAATGCAAAAATCAAATGTAAATAAAAATGATTTGAAATGCAAAAATCAAATGCGCGCTACATAAAAATGATTTTTAAAAAAACTACATTAACGTATGATATCACGCGCACATTCGCCTCAGCTCTTGCAGAACAGCATTCGCCCTCAGCGCTTGCAGAACAACATTTGCCCTCAGCTCTTGCAGAACAAAATTCGCCCTCAGCTCTTGCAAAATGGTAAGTTCTTACTGTAGGCCCTTCCTCCTATAGTATGGTTGACCCTATTTGGGTTTTTTTGGAGCCTCTGAGAATACAAAGGTTGTGATTGATTACGGGGCACTGCCTATATTTGTGGAACTTCTTACCTCTGGGAATGATAATGTTCGAGAACAGGGAGCACATTTATTTTAGAGGCATAAAATTATTCTTCCCAACTATCTTTATATGTCTGTAATTTTGGAATTTGATTTAAAAAACTAGTACCCAACTTTGAGTTCAACTGGTGTTCGTGTAAGGCTCTTTGGGCTTTGGGAAATATTGCTAGAGACTTTGCAAAATTTAGGGATCTTGTCCTCAGTCATGGAGCTCTGAGGCAGGTGCTTGCCCAGTTGAATGATACTGCCAGAATTTCAATGATAAGAAATGCTACATGGGCTATGTCAAATTTTTGCCATGCTAAACCCCAACCACCATTCGAATAGGTAAGCATAATACATTTTCTACCTCTTCTTCTTAGTTCACAGATACCGTGGATTTTTTTTATAGATATTGGTGCTTGGTATATTTGGACATAATATGGACCTAGGCCCTTGTTCATTACAATGACTCCATCATCAGGTTTTAGAAAATGCTCAGAAATTTGGGTTTCACAAGGGGATTACCCTTTCTTGCAATTATCGATTATCAATCACATTCAAGAAAAGTCTTTCGAAGCATTGCTGAGCTCTTTGTAGGTGAATTTCCAAGGCAATTTCACAATATATGAACTAAATTTGTCTGTCCTTTTCAATACTCTGCGCTTGTAACAGAAACAGATAAACAATCTAGTGGCCAATGCAACAACAACAACACCTACTGTTGCAATGCCTGCAATTCACCCTCTCTGCACGCATGAATGACTATGGAAACCTCTTTTGTGAACAGGTACTAGAGCTGAAGGTACTGGTTTCCATTAGGATCGTGGAATTCAACATCCAAAATAGTATCAAATTCCACTGAAATAGTATTCCCCAGCGAGGGCAATAATTCATTGAGACCTATTGGAATCATCACCCCCAAATTGCCTCCAGGGCTACCCAGAGTGTGATCATCTGGAGCAATAACAAATGCTAATCCATCCCCAATTGAAACAAGAACAGGACCCACATTGGTTACAGAAAACGAGAAACACGTTTTGAAAGAAGAAGAAACTTTTGTATTAGGGTCCAGAAATCTAACTGGTCTATTGTACAATGCCCTACCTGCACTTCAAATTGGTACTCCCAACTCCATGCTAAGGCTCACTGTGCCATTCTTCGGATGAGCATCTTAACCTGAAGTTTGATTCCAAAAAACCCAAGTCCCCTGTTCTATGCCCAAGACCTCTGTTACAACGAGTAGAGTTCTGAGCGAAATACTTCACAATAGGAAGCAAAATAAACATCGCAAAATTGCTCCGCTTTAGACTGATAATTTTCTGTGCGAAAATTCAACTGCGGACAGTAAAAACATAATATCAAACACAACCAATCCACAATGGAATTTGAACATGAGGATTTATAACCACAGAAAACCCTCTCCAGGTTAAAATAATTCCAGAATGGCTTTAAGATTCTACTAATGAGCGCTTACAACACCATAGCAATTACTGTCACAATGAAATCTGTTGGAAGCAAAGCCCTTGTACAGTTTCTACATTTCCACAATGGAAGCAAGAATCTTGCTATCTCTCATGATCTGGTTCTGTGGTCAAATCCTTTGCTATGGCTATCTTGTTCTGCTAAACGTGGCTCTGTCTTAGCTTTGGCTCTGGTTCTCATTTAGGATCGTGGCTATTTTATCTTGCTGTGGCTTTGACTATACAAACTTTTTTAATAGGAAAATTTTGACTCTGCTATATATAGGAGCTTCAATGGGTGCTCTCAAACACTTTTTTAGGCAGCTTTGTTTTGTCTTTGATTCAAGGCAGAACTATGTTGGCCTTGGTTTTTTAGTCCTTCGAACTTAGTTCTCTCATATTTGCCATCCTATCCCTAGTTTGCTACCGAGAAAGACATAACTTCACGATATCAAAATTGACTATATTTGGCCATTTATATTTAGTAATGGTACAACTTTAATTTGGTGCATCCATATAGTATCTGAAGAGCACTCTCAAGCTGTTATTCAGTATTTTAGCATAACTACTACATTTAACTGCCATGCTCTAATATTTATATCAACCATAAGCATTCTTAAGGTAGTTCCATGTTTGTGAAGCCGAAGGAATGCTTATGACAGATTCTTATCATAGTGGTACAATTCTGTTCGCAGTTTATCTTTTATAAAACTCCAATTTTCCAAACGTAGTAGAGACTACAGTTTGCATCTAAAATTTTGGACAAATCTGTTTAGTATTCTACAGAAAATGCATTAAGAATAAAATAAGCCCACAATTTGTAAAAAGCCCACAATTTTGTAAAAAGCTCACAATTTTGTAAAAAGCCCACAATTTGTAAAAAGCCCACAATTTTGTAAAAAGCCCACAATTTGTAAAAAGCCCACAATTTTGTAAAAAGCCCACATTTTGTAAAAAGCTCACTATTTGTAAAATGCCCACTTTTATTTTCTTTTTGCTTATATATTGAGCTCCCATTGAGTTCAACAAGTCTTGGGTTTTCTACACCATTGAGAGAGATTTATTATTTTCTTTATAGGATAATTTGCATCAATGGAAGAAAACATTGGAGGTGGAAAAAAAATTCAAAAGGGTGAAAGGGGTGATGGTAGAGTTTATTGCCCTTGTTAAAAATGTTGTATGAGAAATAATGTTAGAGTTTTAATAGCAACAACAACAATGCATTGTAGGAAATATGGGCACATTGATTGTGGATCGAATGACTATCGTCCCGTGGTAATTAATTATCTATCTTCATTTTGATTATATCGTAAAATTTTATATTATTTTAATATTTTTTTATATGCGCACTAATGTTTAATTATTAATGTTTTTAATTTTCATAAAGGCACAGTTGCCCCCCAACTTTTTTCAGATGATCAACCAGCTTCCACAGCTAAATAGTAGTAGATTAGATGATGTTGCACCAGTACAAGAGAATATTGCAGCAAATATTAGTATTGGAAATGATGTTGTACAAGGTGAAGAACATGAAGCGAATGATGAAGGTAATTTTAATGATCCCATGGAGGTAGATCATGATGATAGTAATGAGAGAGTTCACATTAATGATGGGACAAATCAAATGCTCCAAGACTTGTATGGTGAGTCAGATGATGATGGTGGAGATAGCAGTGACGGTATTTATGATGTACCTCTGATTGAAAGGTCAAGTGAATGACTTTTTGAACACTCAAATGCAACTCTTCTCTCTGCTACATTGTTGCTGGTGAACGTAAAGGTTATGAATAATTTGTCGAACAGATGTATGACACAACTCCTAAGGTATGCAATATGTATATATGATCACATATATGTAAATGTTGATTATTTTCCCTTTTTTAGTTGTAATAAATGTGTAAAATAATAACTTATATATATATATATATATATATCATAGTTATCAAAACCGACCGGTCAGGACGGCTGCTGGTTGGAACCGGCCTTGCAACCCGGTCAATAGCCTATTCTCACTTGTTTTGGCTGGCTAACCCGACCTAACTAGCCGGCTAAGTAAGGAACCGGCCAGTTTATGCATAAACCAGCCAGTTCCGTACTTAACTGGCCGGTTAGGTGCTCCTCCATGAGTTGCAAATTCCTCAGTGTCTCCTCCATGAGCTGCAAATTCCTCTATTATACTAGCAACAAACTTGTCTAATAACTCATACTCAACACCTTATAGCAGCAACAATACACATGATGAATGATAAATACAAGGCTAGCTAGAATAAAATACCTGGCAGCATGCAACTCATCAAGTGTACTTGATGACAATTTCTATTCTCAAAAAAATAAGCAGCAACCTTATTTCACACTCAGCTAGGAACTGTCAGACCCTCTCTCTCTGCTCACACATAGCAGCAGCATAAATACAAAACCTTTCACACAGCATACAAGAAATTTGATCATGGCATCAAGACTGATGCAAATGGTCTAACGCCACTCAAGGGACAACAACATACAACCTAATGAAAATGTGACTGGCAATAATAAATTGACCACTAGAAAATTCCCGCTTGGAAATGCACTAAACTGGCCACTGAGTTTTCTGGGTTTTAATGAATCTTTTCAGTGATAAATTTCGTCAAATACATTGTGAGCACACTGCTGAAGTTGTAATGCTCTCTCAACTTGTTACAAATAGCACTAATAGTGGGTTTCATAAACTAATTCAATACCTCTAAGTGTTGTAGATGTTTTTCTAGAAATTTATTGCCAAGCAAACATAGATAATGAAGAATACAAGATCTTCAAAATGCTGGTCTGATAGATATATATACTGAACCCATAATTGTCTTTAAGGCTGATACAATGAATTGAAAACAAATCTGAGCAGGGAAAGATTGTATATTATAATATTAACTTAGCAATAAAACACAATGAATAATATAAGAGAAACCTGATACATTACTTCAACAAGTTTTCTTATGTATTTTTCGATGATATGTATTGCATTTGGTGCCATTTTGATATATTCACCTTTGCATGGTATATAAATGAGCAAAATTTTCATATTTTGTCTCTATTGGCTTGGAGTCATGGTTGAAAATCTTAAAATTTTTATTTATTTATTTATTAAAAAATAATTATTTAATGTATTTTTTTTTAAACCGGTTCATTGAGATCTGACCGCTACGAGTTAGACCGGTTCCGGTTCGAAACCTGGTTCATTAGCTCCACCGGTCCGGTCACTGGTTCCGGTTTTAATAACTATGATATATATATATATATATATGATTAATAATCTTTACAAGACACTAGTTTTTGTTTATGTTGTAGATTGTTGGGTGAATATTTGTTACCATCGCCAAATACTTTACCTCAAACATATCGAGATCTATGTGCTATTATGAAACACTTTGGAATGGAATATAACACTATAGATGCATGTCCTAAAGATAATATTATATATTATGGAGAACATGCGTTGAAAATAGAATGTCCGAAATGTGGTACCAGTAGATATCGAACAGATCAACTAACAAAAAGGTGCCTCAAAAGGTTCTTCGTCATATTCCCATAATTCCACGTTTGCAGCGAATGTTCAGGTGTAACAGCATAGCACAGTTTATGGATTACCATTCAAAGAATAGAAGTGGAGATGGTGTTCTTCGAATGCCTGCAGATGGTTCTGCATTTAGAGAAATCGAGGAAAAATATGTAGATTTTAAAAATGAACCTCATAATGTTAGGCTTTCATTGGCAGCTGATGGTTTTAATCCATTCGGAGAGCTTAGAATGAAATGTTATCCTTCTCAATTCGCGAGGTTTCCCTACTATGAGGACCTAAAAATAGCTCATTTCTTTGATACAATGCATGTCGGGAAGAATGTGACAGAAATGTTATGGCGAACCATAGATGGTGCACATGATAGAGATAAAATTGACAAAATTTGTGCTGACATTGAGAAATCAAATCATGCAATGAAAAGTGTGACTGACAGATCAAATAACAATGGAGGTCGAAATTATTCTAATATTCCATGGTTATAACAGAACAACAAATAAATGATGTAAAAGAGGTTGTTAGAAGAATTAAATTTCCAACAGGTTTTGCTTCAAACATAAATAATATCTTAACGAAGAAAGGTGACTTCAGTGGGGTGAAAACACATGATTGGCATACCTTTGTTAAGGTAATTTTTTTGGTATACGCTTTTGTATGTTATTGCTTGAATACATATTTTAAATTTTCCTTTTTTCTGTTTAATTTGGAAACCAATAACGATTCATTTTTTATTGTTATAGTATGTTCTACCTGTATCTCTCCCAAACAACTTCGACAACAATGTCAAACAAGTTATATATGGTCTTAGTAAATACATGAGGTAAGTAGTTTTGATTTATACGCAAAATCTAATTGCTACAATTTCTTTTCGTACTTGATGAAATGATGTATTAATTTACTTGTAATGAAATATATATTATGTTTCATTGAAATAACTTTGCGTAATGATTTGCAGATGGTTGTCATTGAAAGAAATCCATCAAGATGAAATAAAGTATTGGAAGAGAGAAATTCCTTGGCTAATGTGTGAAATGCAAAAGTATCTACCTCCAAAATTTTTCAATGCACAAGAACACTACTTGATACACCAAGTTGAGGAGATTGAAATGTGTGGACCAGTACACACAAGGTCAATGTGGATGGTCGAGAGGCACCTAAAATCCTTGAAGGCTTTGGTTAGACAAAGAGCACGACTTGAGGGTTCTATGGTGGAGGGATATGTGGTATATCAATCCATGGTGTATATTAGTCATTATCTTCCTATATTAGCTGCGCCAGCCATGAAGGCGGTGGATTTCATTTGGGATGTGAACTCCATCAAAAAATTTGAAGTGGAGCACCTGTTGGGAAAAGGTAGAATGAAGAAAGTGAGAGATAAAAGATTTATTATGTATAATACATATAATGTTTCATTTTTTTACATCATGTATATGATCATTATATTCATTTAGGTCTTATTCTTTCATATTTTATTAATTAATATAATTTACCATGGTTATAAGTAATATTTATTAATATTGGTGAATTATTGTTTTTTTATTCAGGTGCTCAAGATTATGAGGCACTAATTTTATACATTGCAAACAATCTTGAGTGGATGAGTGAATGGATTGAAACATGTAAAGCACGTAACGACATAAGGTTATCATGGCAACTACTGTGTGAGTTGATTAGAGAAGCGTATCGTAGTGGAGATGGAAACGTTACGGACAGGGAAATCGATTTAGCATATGGTTTGAAAGATAGAAAGGTAAGCAATTAATTCACCTATTTTATTCATTACTTATTTTATACTATATTTATAATGTGACAAGAAGTTTGATTTTTCAGTTAATTTTCATGTTGTGTAAATTATATGATTAATTATTAATTGAGAATGCATCTTTTTCATGTTTGGCATATTGCAATTGAAACACCACAAAGCTATGTGGTGCAATGGTTGTAAATTTCACGTTAAACAGTTGGATTATAATAGGAAAACTTCTGATAGTAGGATAACTTCAGTATTCCAGGTCACTAGTGTTTCCTCTAGGAGTGACAGACATCCTCGAGAATCTGAAAATAGATATTATGGTTTCTTAGATGATATAGTTGAGTGTGACTTTAATTCCTTCAAAATAGTTTTGTTCGACGTAAAATGGTATAGGCTACGAATGAATGTACGTGATGATGATAGAACACTTATTCAACACGACAATGGATTTCCAATGGTTAAAACATCACAGTTTGAAGCAGGAAAAGATCGCTATGTTTTTCGAAGCCAATGCGAACAAGTCTTTTACTCAGAGGTTCCAGGTGATAACGAATGGTCATTTGCTATTAGATATGATACAAGAGGAAGGCCAGTAGAGTATACTGTAGAGGAAGAAGATGATATTGATAAAAAAGAAGATGATGCAGTGGCAGATGAGCAGGAAGATGCATTGACAGACGAAGAAGATATCTTAGAAGATGAACCAGGCATAGGAGATGAGGCAACAATTATTGATGATGATGTCGATGAGGATATTATTGAAAATGAAAAAATTGATGATGATGATGACATGGTCGATAATTTCAACACCGTTTCTGAATCAGATGTTGATATAGGTGTCGATCAGTTGTTTGAAGATCAAGAAGATACATAAGAAGAATATTGATACAGATGTTATGTTCGAGTATGAGCTGGTATGTTATAACTTTATATTTTAATATGTAGGAATTATTGTCTTTAAATAATATACTAATTATGTGGGTTTGTTGCATGTTGTTTATTATTTCAAACCAATAAATAATGGCCTTACTATTTTTTATTATTTTGCAGGATTCACAGGATTCATTTGATTCTATGTTCAGGTCTCTGAAAAAACCAATTAAACACTTAAATAGTCAAGATGTGGAAGACATGATTTACCCCCACCATAAATTGCTGAAAAACCGGCCTTTAGTTCAGCTTACTGTGCTGAAGACGAGGGTGGATTTGCATGATCAGTTGAATGAAAATGAATCAGATATTCGGGATGTTTTTGAGGGAAGATCCATAAGCCCCATAGATGAAGATCCCATTGCTGTAGAATTTCTGTCTGCGTTGAAGCACAAGTATAGTGTTGTATCGGAATACAAATCAGAGGACAACTATACCAAGTCTAAATCAATTGAATCTAGTTCTAGTGCTCTTGAACTTACCGAATTAAAGCCAGAAGCAGGATTTACAATCTCTAATGGGAACGGGTATGGCAGTTCCAATATTGGATTGGATGTCCGAAGCTCTGCAATAGGCACTGGACCTGATCGTAATGAACCCCAACTAATTTAATGTGATGAAAATATGGACTTTGATGATGATCATGAAAACAAGCCAGAGAATTTTGGCAATATTGAAGAAACTGAAGAGGTTTCCTATGATCGATTGAATCAACTCATCCATAAGACATCTACTGCAGGCTGGTTTGTATCAGAAGGAGAATCAGTTTTGCTTTCCCATGATGATGGATGATGCTCTTTTCACGATATAGAAAATTCAGAGGTGTGGAGGTTTTAATTATTGTACTTAATTTTGGGGTTTATGGGTGTTATAATTTATACATTTTGGGATTTTCTATTAGAAATAGGGAAAATCCTAGGGGTTAGATTATTATCATGGTTTAAATTTCTATATTTGAAATAAAATTCACCAATTTCTATTTAAAAAAATGATTTGCCTAAATATTTGATGTAGTTTAAATAGGATGTAGTTCATTTCAAAAACTGTTGAAATTTTCTAGAAACTATGATTGGGATTTCAAGAATATTTATACACTCTTTAAATTTTCCCTTAACATAAAGGGCAGTTGATGTATGAGTAATACTTAGTATTGTTTTTTTCCAATCTCCAGGAGAAGGCTGAATATAAAGCTCCATATGGGCTTACCCAAAACATGTGGGGTGATTTCTAGTTGATCAGAGAAGCTGGTTCAGATGGTCGCTCTGGTAAATATGTTATGGCAGCATTTACAGGTTGTACATTGGACTCAGGTTTCTGTTCATGGGAATTTTATAATAAAGAAATTATGGCATTCCATACTGAATCAGAGGCCTTCACTTCAACATCCAGTACCATCTCTCCAGTTTTGGCAGAGAGGGATGACTCGGGGAGAAATTTTGGCTCTGCAAATGTTGTGCCAGAGAATCAACATTGGTGGTACAGGCCATGTGGGCCTCTTATGGTATCTACTGCCAATGCCCAAAAGACAATTAATATTTATGATATTCGTGATGGAGATCCTATGATTTCAATGTGTTTGTTTTGAAAGTTTAGGTTTCATAGTAAATCATCAATGGGATCTGAAATAAGGCACATTGAAATCTTGGATACATGTTTCATGGCAAAATTATTTGTATCTTCCATAAATACACAATCTTGGACCACTCCGTATAAATCTG
Source organism: Pinus albicaulis (assembly GCA_034641835.2). Lineage (NCBI taxonomy): Eukaryota > Viridiplantae > Streptophyta > Pinopsida > Pinales > Pinaceae > Pinus > Pinus albicaulis. The sequence goes on from CM076582.1 coordinate 1,566,735,172, forward strand.
CTTCTCAGACAATATTACATCTCCCTCATTATACAGGTGCTTTTCTTACATGCGTAGCAAAGGCATTGTTTTGGAAATCATTTTATAAGTCACTAGATATTGTGGGTACAAGGATATAGGGTCTCCACATGAAACTGTGTTACCCAGAGACTCACTCTGCCTGTCCTTAAATTTGTAAACATAGTAGTATGCCAATGCTTCTTTCATTTTGTATGCATAAGACGATTTTTTGTCAAATTCCATAATTGTTTTTAAGTTTTATCCATCCCAGTTTTGTTGTGAATGCACAGGTTTTTGGCTCAACACAGATCTGTTATATCTTTGTACTTTTCCTTTACTAACTATTTGAAATTTATAGTTATATTTAGAGGTGTCTTTTAAGGGATGAGGGGAATTACTTGGATTTAGTACTGCCCACTCTCAATAGAGGCTTACAGTAAACTATGACACATTATGATGTATATCAGTGGTAGTTGGGGCAACAACAAAATTAGTTTCATGCTTCAGTAGATTTATTCTTCTTGGAAAGCTTTCAGCTGACAAAAAAAAGGGAATGAAACACGCAACCAGTCCCCTTCCTTTTATTGGACCACCTGCTTTATTTTTATGAGAGCATCTACAGGCTAAAGTTACCAGAAGTGGTCAAAAGTGAGTTTGGTTAGTTGGCAAAGTCCAACTATTCTTAGCCCTCATCAATGCTTAAATACTTCATAGGCATGTTAATCCCTCCTAGACTGTGTTACGTAAGTGGGTTTTGCAGAATTTTATGCACTTAGGGTTAGACTCAAATTTTGAAATTTGATGTAATTAGGATTATATTCAAGTGCTGGCCAAATTGGTAAAATTGATACTCAGCCATAGCTGAAAGGAAGTAATATGCAGTGGATTCATTCTATGAAATTATTCAATTTGGCATGTGAATCTCACATCTAAGGGCCATTAAAATCCCATGGATGGAGACTGATCGAGATTCAACATTGCTGTTACTATTAGTGGAGTTGGGTATGGCACAAGTACAATAAAAATACTGGCAACAATAGTAACATCATAGATTCAGAATCTTAATATCTATATTAAATGAGCATTAGAATGTAACTTGATTTCAGTAAAATCTCTAATAGGTTTGTTCTAAATCAGACCTGAAATGCTCACTTGTAAAGATGTTTGAGGCTTGAGGTTGTATGACACTGCAACAATTGACTTGTTGAGTACATGACCATTGATGACATTAGGTCATTGTGAAACTGAATATATGCTACTTCGGTATGAAGATTGATTGCACAAACTGTGTTTTCTAAATAATGTTTCCAATGAAACCTGAAATGGCTCTTGTTATGCTGAAAGCATCTTTCATCTTTAATCTACTATCAATTTGAGTGATAAGGGTGGCTAAACCACATGAAAATGCTCTGAATATGTTATAGATGCATGGAAGCTCTGGAAATTTAGCCCCTCACTATGTTATCTGATGCATGGGCATTAGGCCCAAGACAACTTTTGTACATAAATAAATGTAAAGGGGGGTCTCATGTTTTATTTCCCTATGAAATTATCCATAGTTGAGCTAATTTAGTTAATTTGTAGAGAAAATTTAATTCGAATGATTAATGGGAACCTGAAGAGATAGTTAGCAGTTTCAGAAGTTAAGCTAATTCTAGGAGTCCGTCTCTGTCTGTCAGAGTGTTAGTCTTAGAGTTAGGAATTTGAAGAGTTTGTGAGTCATCGAGAAATTTGAATCGATTCATTGTAATTGATATAAAAATAAACCTCCATGAAAGAGTCAATAGAGCTGCACAGAAGACCTGCAAAGAGAACTGCATAGAGCTGCATAGGGAAGAGGAGGCCATTGTATCGAAGATCTGGCCGAGGACCAGGAGACTGTAAGAAATTTCATTTATATAAGGAATCTGTTAGTATTATATGTGCGTTGATTGAGTAAGTTTTCTATGTGTGAATATATGTACGCATCCTGGTGAAAGATAATTGAAATCTCGTGGTAATTAAGAAACCCTGTGATGAGGTTATGTGCATATAGACTGGTTGAGTTCTCGGTGGAACACGAGCTAATGACTCAGGACTTATGAGCATTGGTGAATTCCACAGATAACTGTGTCAAACAGTTGGGGAATTTCGCTATAATCAGTTGTGTGAACAGAGGGTGAATTAGGTTAATGACATTTCGGTGCACCTGTGGTAGAGCAAGGAGATGTTGTGCTAGAACCTCCGTGAGCTAGGTAAAACCTCGTAATGAGTGTTGTGAATGTGTAGGCGATTGAATGAACCAAGGACCAGTGTATCAATTTGCAGAGTCGATACTAACCTTGTCGGAACCATAATACATAAACCGTGGCATATGTAATGCATCGTGTCTCCTCGAAATGGTCGTGCCCGAGTTCGTTTGGTATAGCCGTGCAAAGGATGAACAATGAGGCAGAGTTCAATGGCAGTAATGCGTTGGTAAGTGGACAGAACCTGGAGTAAGAGTAGTCGGAACCTTGAGGACCGCATAGTAAAGACAGGTTTCTGGCATATCGCACCGCTTTTTTACTGTAAGCGGTATTCCCCATTTGGACGCAATCAATGTCATAGGCTGACACGTGGCCTTGAGCGGTTTTGAAAACCCACTCTCATCGCGAGTTAACGATCGTGCAACTAACATGTGTGATATCCAGTTGGATCATTGGATTGTCAAGGCTAGAGCGACGTATTATCCACCGTTGGATGTGGAAAGGCTGCTAGCACTGGGCCCCACGCGTATATACATCGAATATTGTTGTCCTAACTAAGGTTCAACAGAGGTATTAATATTTCATGGTTGAATTATGTTCATAACAATTGGAATGCCCACAATTCATAACAAATATTGAAGATTTATTGTCCTATTTTAAAGTTTCATTTTTTTTTTTAAATTGAACCTGCCGTCGGTATACCGACGCTTTGTAAGCGTCGCTCTTTCGACGCCTTATAAGCGTCGGTCTTCCAATGTTTTTAATGATTTCCATTTCCGTCGGTCTTGTGACGTCCGTCGATATTGCGACAGTTCTTCCCGGCGTTGGTATTGCGACGCATTTGGAAAGCGTCGGTATTGCGACGCTTCTGGAAAGCGTTGGTCTTGCAACACTTTTGTATGGCGTCAAAATTGTGATAGTTTAGAGATGTCGGAAGAGCGATAGTATAAAGACGTCGGAAGAGCGACATTCAAAACGTCGGACCACATTTCGTCGGAATTGTGACAGTTCTTCCTGGCGTTGGTATTGCGACGCTTTTGGAAAGCGTCGGTATTGTGACGCTTCTGGAAAGCGTTGGTCTTTCGACACTTTTGAAATGCGTCGGTCTTGTGACACTTTTGTACAGCGTCAGAATTGCGATAGATTGGAAACGTCGGAAGAGCGACAGTATAAAGACATCGGAAGAGTGACGTTCAAAATGTCAGACCACATTTTGTCGGAATTGCGACACTTTCCAAATTTCGGAAGAGCGACGGTTTGGGAAATGTCGGAAGAGCGACGCTTGTTTGGAAGCAACATAAAAAGTGTCGGTATTGTGACACTTTGTCAAGGCATCAGAATTGCGATGTTATGGGGAACCACGTTTTTTCGGTCCTCGAACTGTCGCTCTTGCGACGACCATGTGTCGGAATAGCGATGAAGTTGCCGTCGGAAATTGGGCTAAATTTTCTAGTGCCAAGAGTTTTATAGCATGTCTTGTCATGGGTTTCCTAGCCTGAAACATGAAACCTGCATCCTCACCTTCAAACTCTAACTTCTTTGCTGATTTTTCTTTCTTGAGCTTCTTTCCTCTTTCATATATATCCTTAGCTTGGACTATGGGAGTCTCTTCAATATCAATAGCATGCATAATGTCTTCTAAATTTCCCTTAGATACTGTTTGGCTTCTTGTAATCCTTTTGCTGCCATGTTTACTCACATTTTTCTCTTGTTTTGTAGGTTTTCTCATAGTAGGATTTTGTTTTGCAGGTGTAACAACAGGTGTATCAACGTTCTGCAATTGCTCTCTTTCCATGATTACTGGTTCACTTTGCTCTGCTTCTAAAGGTTAACTTTGTTCTGCCACTGAAGGTGGTGTTACATGTTTTGTTTTAGGAGTTATTTTAGGAGTAATGGCATCCACTTCAAAACCACTGACAAACAAAAAAGAAGACCAGTCTCTCCCTAGTCTTTTTAACTCCTCTAAAACCAACAACTTTATTAAACAATGATGAAAGAGTGAGGTTTCACTCCTTCAGATTTAGCTTGAACTTTATCTACCATTTTTTCTAAGCTTCTATATAAGTAAAAAGGTAGATCAAGAGATTTCTTACCAAGAAAATGTAGCAGAAGCCTGAAGTGGTAAGAATACACCTTATGATACCTCCCTTCAGAAGTGAAGTATTTTTTAATGATAAGCAGTAGCTTTGAGAAATTGTATTTCATGTAGCTCCTTAGAATGGAATTTGTAAGGTCAAATTCACTATGTTCTAGCTTGATAGATTCCTTACAATGCTACATATTGAATTTGAAACCTTTGAACCATTGTTCTTCCCCTCTTGGAATTCCTATTGCTGCTGCAATAGTCTCTAGTGTTATAGTGAGGTTCAACATTCCTACTTTTGCAGCCGTCCCATTGAAATTTAGGGAAAAATATTTATAAACCTGTGCATGGCATCCTTGCAATATTTGGAAAAAATGAAAACACCCTATTCTTATGAAAACTTCTGAAGCTATTGGGTCTTCTTTTATCAAGTTCATGTCTGATGGCTTATATCTGAGATATTGGCCACCTTTTTTGGTCTTCCTTTTTGCAGCGATGGTACTTTTATGTCTTCTCTACCTCTCTTGATCAGTGATACCTGCAAACCTTTGAAAATTCCAGCCATAGGTTGGTCTTAGTGAAATAGCTCTCCAGAGCTCAATAACATGCAAAGAGGGAGTAGAGAATGACAAATGACTCAATTGGGAAGTATTTTAATGTTCGATGACAACTCATGGCATAATCATGATTCATACATACTTAAAATGGTAATAATGACTTCAACCATGACCATTGTACCTTGATTTAACCCTAACTGACTCAAATGGCATCTATCCTAACCCTTTCAATCATTTACTGACACCTAGCACTTGTTTTGAAAATATAGACATGAATACCTCCTTTCGTAGTGTACTTAGTGTTGGCGAGGGAGAAGGTCTCTTGGGCAAGGCCCAGGTTCAGGATGGAGACCACAAGGTTTTCCACAGTAGTCTAGCACAATGCCGACATTTCCACTCTACTCCGAAGAGCAGAGAGTCTCACTCGAGGCGTGCCGTGACCTTACTACGATTAGGATCAGATCAAGTATTGATCAAGCATAAAATATAGAATAAAACATACATAACTGGGTGCTCTGAATAGAGATAAATACTCTGCAAATGATAATACTCATGAATGTATTCAATATGAAAACCAAAATTTAAATTAACCCACACATCCAACTGAATCAGAAACAAATTACAGAACTCTAGACATCAAACCCAGATCATAGTATATTGAATTAACACAAGGGACAATACATTTCTCCTTAGAGCGATCCTAGCAAAACGGATTACAGGATTATCACATATGATAGAACATAATGAGCAGAGAGAAGAGAACGAACAGAGTGAACAGAGCTCTCCTATGGCTCCCTTCCTCTGATTCCTACTATGCCAACCCCCTATTTCCGTTGGCCGACTGCCTATTTGTTCCTTTGCCAACATGAGTATCAGTTATCCCTTCCTTTCCACTCTGCTTTTTGCTGCATCTCCCTGATTACTGGGAGTACTCTGTTTGTTCTTTGTCGCTTCCTTCTGCCATTTGTGACTATTTCTGCAACAACCGAACCACCTGCTCTTCAGCTCTTCACAACCATGACAAATCTCTGTCTATCGTGGTTGCGCTCTCCCACCTGTTATTCGCAACTCAAAATCATTTTATTTCAAAACAAGGGCCCCAACAGGCCCCGAACACATAATATTGACTCGTCCCGAGTCAATTGTTTTCTGCTGCATTGGTCTCCATCGGTTCGCTTACCTCCGTGGCTGGTCCTGTCTTCTCCTTTTCCCCTTCTTGTCCAAATAAGGGCCCCTTCAGGAACCTTCACCAATGCGGATGCTTTGAGTTCTTTGAAGCCGAAAATGGCCTGTTTCCATCCCTGCATGAGCAGGTCTGTCTCCGTGGTGACTTGTTCTTCTTTTTCCCCTGAGACGGTTAGTAGCTTACTGAATACATCCTTAATCTTATTGTCTGCCTCGATGGCCATTTGTTGCATTGTTTGGGCAGTAAGCTTGACAGGTTGCCTTAGCTCCCGGAGGGCCTGTTTGGATATTTTTGAATGTTCCTCAATTTTATGTATCTTGACCTCCAACTCTTTCGCTTGGTTGTACAATTGGTCAAGTCCATCGGGGTCTATGGCCTCTTGAATTTCCTTCGACACCTACTACAGTTGTGCCGAAATCGACTGTGATTTCAAAGTCAGCGAGGTTGAACACTCATGTAGATTTTTCAGAAGGTCATATGCTTTCTTCACCATGGTGCTTAGATTTTCCTGCATCCCGGTTACTTGGTTCTGTCTTTCTGATATTTTCTCTGTGTATATAACTGCTGGATCTGGTAGCACGGGTTTGGTCGCTAGCGCTACTTTCAGTTCCTTATTTTCTCGGCTGAGATTCAAACATGCTATCCTGATGTGAAGGGATTTCCTGAATGGGTCGCTATTTGATAGGTTGACCGGTATATGATCATTGTGAGCCATTACTGTGGGCCAAAGATCCCTGAAAATATGTGTCACCGTTTCTAGTTGGTTCTGCAAATTGTCTTTCTCTTTCTTTAACTGCTCACGCTATTCACTAAGTGCGATGATCTGTATCTATTGCTATTCAAATTTTTGCTGGATCTCGGTATGGAGACCTTTAGAATGTTGTGTTTCCCGCTGAATAAAACTGTACACCTACTTCATTCCCCAGGTCTGCATACTTTCAGCCCCGGACGTTTCTTGATTTGGCGGTCTTTCTTGGAGTGGTTAACCACTTGCAATGGACCTGGATGAGTGTTCTTGAGGTGATTGTGGCTGTGTCGGTTATGGCGATGGGTTATTAGGGTTACCCATGCTTGGAGTGGGTTGCATCCGGTGAAGTATCAAGTTTTCTTGCTGAAATGGGTCCAGCTCCTTGGGTGAGGTGTTTTATCTGCAGTAAAGGATCCTCATGGACTTAAAAGGTCCTGAAAAGTGACCTGTTCAACCAGGGGTTGGTTAACCTCAGGTATCAATGCTGTTCTGGAGTTAGGTTCCACCTCTTTGTCTCTATTTGTTTTACTCTTTTCTCTGACTGGGTCTGAGAAGGTGGCTGATGTGGATGGAGTTCGGGTTGAATAGTCTTTGGAGGTGAATGATGTGTGGGATGATGAATGGTGAGTGCGAGGTGGAGATATATGAATATTTAAAAATGAGTAAGGGTTGAATATAGGTAGCTCCTGAGTTACTTGGGGTTCTTTCACTGGCTCTTCCTGGATTGGAGCTCCCGTGTCCATTGGTTGTGTTTGATCCTCCCCGGTGAGATCAATGACCTAGCTAGACACTGTAATTTTTTCCTTCTTGGCCTTTGGTGTAGCTATGGGTGGCTTGGAGGCTTTACTCTTTTTGATAGGAATTGTGGTTGTTTCTGGTGGTGAATTAAATAAGCTAAGCGGTATGGTTGTGACTATGGGGACTGTGATGGAAGAAGAAGTAGAATTGGAGCCCTGAAACTCTGTAAAATTTGGAAACAATGGAGAATCACTGGTTAGAGTTTGCATTACCTGGTTAAAGCTTTGTAACTTTGTGTTCAGCTCCTCGATGATTGGTGTCAGCTGCAATCGTGACACTCTGGCTATTGTTTCATCTGGTGTCTCCCCTGGAAATGGATCTGGCAACATGCCATCAAATGAATAGAAAGAGACCCTGCTTCTAACCTCCATTCCCACCCCTGGCTAGGAACATAATTCAGTGTGGAAATCTCTCTCATCGATTTGAAACTTCAATGGTTTCATTTTGAAGGTCGATTCCGGCACACATGTTGGCCTGATGTAGGTTTGCCTGTGGTTAACTCCAAACCATATCTGCGCAGAGTAATTGTCCAACAAGCTCTTTGGGATTCTCTGCTATGTCATCGCCACATCGACCATCTGGCTATACTAGAACTTGAATGCCTCTTCGTTCACCTCCTTGGTGCTGGGGTCCCGTGACGCCTTCCAAGGTGTGAATTTCATTGCTAACGGTTGACTTGTTGTGATTTCCATAGGCTGTCTGATTCCCGGGAATGTCCATTTCCACATTGCCAACGCCATGATAAGATAACCATAGATGAACCCAGTGGCTCTATTGTAGTTATCCTCGCAAGCTTCAAATATCTCATCAAGGAGAAATGAACACCAATTTAATTGTGCCCCCTGGATATAGTGCTTCGCAACTGAGATGGTATCAAGCGTACACTCACCTTTTGTGTAATGCCTCAAGGTTCAGATAACAGGAGAATTTGAATGCTGGCTTGTTTATAAGGTCTATCTTTGCCCCTTTTCCTCATCTCTTAGTGTACTAATTCTTGTAGTAATCTCCATCTCCTACCTTCTTTGCCCTCTTTGACACATTTTGAAACGTCGTGGAGACGTCTCTACCTTCTTGTGATAGCCCTGTCAACCTGTGAATATCTACCACATGAATTGGTATTTATTTTACTAGCCACAATGACGCATTGTGGATCCTGCTCAGCAGGAATTTTGTGCATTGCATCGCAGCCCCTGTGGTGCCGAACACTGGAAGATTTCTGAGGTTCAGTATGGTTGATTGTTGGACACCTCTGAAGTCTAGGATTACTCTTGCTACTTCTTGTCCTGCTTTAGTGGCATAAATTTCCATGTAGAATTGTTTCTTCATCACTGGGAATTGGAAAGAATCTGTCAGGTCGGTGTCGATCAACGATGCACTATCATATTTCCCCACCGGCGACTCCATATTCGTGATTCTCTCGTCGAGCTCCTGCTCAATGACTGCTGGCACTACCTTGGTCATTCTTGCTCTTCTCAGGTACACTTGCAAAGCTACTCCTTTTCTTTCCTTGTAAATTACTGCCTCTGGATACTCACTCTGGACTTATTCTGATGAAGTTTCTGTTGCTCCTGTTGCTGTTTCTGGTTCTAACTCAGAATTCTCCGACATTCTCGCGCTTTCTTTCATGAAAGTTATGTAAGTAACCGACACACATGAGGTTGATAAGACCCCATAACTAATTAATTTTCCATGCCTCCCCCCACGGTTATAATCGTGTGATTAATTACCACGATGAGGTGGGTTATGAAAAAGCTGACTGTGACTTCGGGAATTGGGAAAACATGATGGGTAATGATTATGGCCTATTATGGAAAATTTATTGCGGTATGGACAATGATAATTATGGCAATTAATTCTCAAATCTAGGTAATCCTACGAACTGACATGGGTACTATGAGTCGTGATGATGGAATGATGTTTGACATGCTTGTTCTCTGACATGGATGACACGCTGGACACTACCCTCCCCCGGACCACAATTGGTTGCGTTGTAGTCTCCGCATCGCAACTCTGAGTTTTTTCTATGCTTAGAATTTTCTTTATTGGGGTTTCTATCTAGGCTCATAATGGGTGTGAGAGAGTTATTGAATCTATCTATTATAATTTACCCTACTGACTCCTCTTGGTTGTGAGAGTTATTAAAAATTGAAATGTAGAACTTACTCATGATAGGGCTTCAGGCATGCGCCATTCACCCATCCTAGTAGTTTCTGGCCGTCCAATTGTTCTAATCGAATTGCTCCTGAATCTCTGATTTCTATGACGTGGTACGGTCCCAGCCAATGAATTCTCAGTTTACCTTGGAACTTCTAGAACTTGCTGTCGTAAAGTAAAACTTTTCCGTCGGCCATGAATGTTTTGCACTTGATATGGCAGTCGTGCCAAGCTTTTTGTCTCTCTTTCTGGACAGTTTGGTGGAATTCTGCTAGAAACCTGTCTTCTTCCAGATCTTGTAGCTCTTGCAATCGCTCTTTCAACGATTCTTCCTTTGATAATTGAAGTGACGTTGTAATTAGGAGGCTCAGCATGACAAACTCAGCTGGTACTATGCTTCCCTCCCGCACACCAGCTGGAACGGGGTCTGGTTGTTTAGTCTTTTGACAGTTGTTATGTATGCCCACAGTGTTGCTGGTATTCGTTCGTCTAGTTGTCTCATTCAACGTTGAAAATATTCGTTAAACCCTTTTCCAGAATCTTATTGAATGCTTCTACTGTACCATTGGCTTGTGGATGGTAAGGACTTCTTTTATGATGTTGTACCATGAATTTTTCTAGCAGAGATCTAATGGTTGCATTGATGAAATGCGTACCTTGATCGCTTGTCAGACTTCTCGGGCAACCAAACTTGCTGATGATATTTTCAAATATGAATCGAGCTACTGTTTCGACTATGCAATCCTTCACTGGTAGCACCTCTTCCCACCTTGTCAAATAGTCTATTGCAATTATGATATACCTGACCTGTGAGTGCCTTGTGACAGGTGTAATCATGCCTATAAAATCAATTTCCCATTTCTCAAAAGGCTGCAGTGCATTTACCAGGTGAAGTGGGAGCTCATCCCTGTGTGAGGGACGTCACGTCCTCTAACATACATCACATTTTTTTACAAATGCCTTACTATCCATGTGTACTGTCGGCCACCAAAAACCTGCCTGCAGTACTTTCCTCGCCGTCGGTTTTGCTCCGAAATGCCCTCTCACAACTCCACAGTGGCATTCCCACAGTAGTCCTTCCCTCTCATGATCCAAGACGCACCTTCACAAAATTTGGTCTAACCCCATCTTATACAGGTGTCCTGCTATTAGCTGATACTCTGTTGCTCGGACTACTAAATGTCTTTTCTGGGATGCCGTATATTCAATTGGGCACTATCTTGTTGTCAGATAGGTTGCTATCTAGTCTAAGTAGTCTGGGATGGATTCTACTCTAAAAAGATCAGCATCCGACAGCTGATCATCTAGAGACCCTCCGTTTTCTCCGTTTTCTAGCCTTGACAGGTGGTCAGGCCCCACATACAGTCTCCTGGGTTTCACTATCACCTCAAAGGTGAACTCCTTAAAGAGTAGGATCCATTTGCAGATTCTCCCCTGTAAGACCGGTTTGTTAACTGGGTACTTTAACTCTGAATGGTCTGTGAAAAAATTAAACATACCTCCTAGTAGGTAGTGGTGGAACTTTTGAAGGGAATACACCATTTCCAACGCTTCGTGCTCTGTTATGGTGTAGTTCCTTTCTGCTGTTGATAACTTACGACTTGCAAAATAAACTGGGTGATCAACTAAAGTGTCTCTTGGTTGAGCCAAAACTACTCCAAGTGCAATGCTAGAAGCATCAATGTGGACATGAAATTGCTTGTCCCAATTAGGGTGAACCAATATTGTTGCACTTGCCAACTTTTCTTTCAAGGTATTCAAGGCTGTCGTGCAATTTTCTGTCCAACTGAACTGCTCTAATTTCCGCAACAACTTTTCTAACGGGGCTGTTATCTTCGCATAGTTGCGGATGAATCACCTATAGTATCCTGTGTGGCCTAGCAGCGACCTTAATTGCTTCATATTTTCTGGCGCCTCTAGGTTAATTGTAACTGCCACCTTTGCTGGATCAACGCAAACTCCTTGTTTGCATACAACATGTCCTAGCAGTGTTCCAAAAGGCACTACAAAGATGCACTTCTTGAGGTTTAATGAAATCTAGAGTTGCCTACATCTGTCGAACATTATCCTAAATAACGTTGCATCGTCCTTTAACATACTGTAGACAGTCCAGTCATCCATATAGACTTCCAGGAATTTGTGGATGTATTCCCGAAACGCTGCTATCACAATTCGTGAAAATACCATTGGTGCGTTTTTCAACCTGAATGGCATTACATGATAGGCAAATGAATCCCATTCAGTGGTGAAAGTTGTCTTCTTCTTATCTTATTCGGCTATCCTTACCTGATGGTATCTTGAAAATCCATCCGTAAAAGAATAAGCCTCATTCCCCGCAACATTGTCTATAACTTCGTCACTAAACGGAGTAGGGAATGGGTCATGTATGCATGCATTATTCAAGCTCCTATAGTCAACACATAATCAAATTTCAGACTTATCCTTTTACTTTGTATGAATATAGGACTTACCCATTCTACTTCTTCCACCGGGAGTATCAACCCTGCCTTTAGCATCTTGTCAATCTCTGCCTTGACTTTTTCTTCCACTTTTGGATTCAGACAATAGGGTCTGTGCTTAACTGGTCTTGCGTCGGGCTTCAAAATTATGCGCATCTCCCCCATGTCTCCTTTTATTAATTTCCACTCCGCTACTGAATATGGGAAAAAATATTCATATTCTTGTAGCAGATTGAATATCTCCTTAGTCGTCTCGACATCCCAATAATCACCAATTGACGCAAGTTTGGGATTTTCCTCTGTCCCAATGTTCATTTTCTTGGTCTTTAGTGGTAGCAGATGAATTCCTTCTGTTGTCAGGTCTTCTTTAATATCCCGCTCCCCCTCCTTTTCCTCGAAATACAGATGTTTAAGACCTTCTAGATCATCATCATCCATCTCGCTGTTTATCTTTTTGCATGCTACCGACTGTCTGATGCCTTGGTTTGGGAGTGGTTGCTGTTCCTCCTCCTAAATATCTGGGAAGAACAATACCTTTTTAATGGCCTACAAAGCTTGTGTGACTGGTTCTATTTTCCCTTCAAATGAGAAGCATTGTGTAAATTTATCCGCAACTGCTTGCCAAGTATGAATTCCTCTTTTCCTCTCTTCAGTTAGGTACCAAGCCTGTGGAATCAAATCCAGTGAATGTATGAACTTGTGTACCCACAACTCTTCCAGGTATCCTGAATTTTTCCTTTGATCCTCCCAATCTTTCAAATGTTTTCTGGGGTTTGAGTCCCCTTGATATTTTTTTGTGAAGTGTGGTCATTCTTCTTCTTTGAACCTCGCTTTCAATGTTGCCGCAACTTCGTCCCATCGCGACAGTGAGTTGTGGTGGTTACTCCACCACCTTGCTGACGTGGATTTTAAAGACATATCCATGAGTGGGACCCTGTGGTCTGTTGGTACCTTATCTTCTATTCTGGCAATAAAAGTGTTTGCAATGTTCATATTTGACAAAGTTGGATATCTCTTACCTCAGTCCCAATCCAATTGATCCTTCCGATGGTGGTGCATATTCTTGTATTAGTCTCATATCCCCCTTGCTGCCAATCATCCCAGGCTATCTCTGAGCCTAAGTCTGAGCTTTGAATACTTCTCAAATTCACATATCCCCCCGCTGTCGGGTTGATATAATCTTCCCTTTTCCCTGCAGTCATTTGATAAAGATGATCAAGAATCTGAGCATATTCTCTATTGTCAACGAAATCTATGTATCGGGGACCTTGATACGGTTCGAGTGGCTGGGTGAACCTGACCTCCCCGTCTTCGAAGATCATCAATTCCTTCTTAAAATATATTACTGCATAAGTTTCAAAAGCCCAGTCGCTCCCCAATAATGATGGATAGAGATATTTATCCCCCATAGTGTCTATCACCTCGAAGTCCGTGTATGTCTTTACCCCCGCAACATCGACTTTTACCTCCTCTAGCCTGCCTATGGGCACAATGCAGTACTGGTTTTCCATACAGAGTTGAATTAGTGAGTATGTCAGCCTCGCTCTTCCCAATACTTCCCACATCTTCCTTGGAAAAATATTGACATTTGACTCTAGGTCAAGCATTGTGTCCTTAATTTGGAATCCCGAAGCTTGGGTGTTCACCCATAATTCTTTCCCTATCCTTCTCTTTTTTCTTTTCACTCTCCGTATGTATTTATGTGTTGCTTCATTTGAATCCCTTGGTCCCGTGGTCTCTTGCACCACCATTTCCAGGTTCTGCTTTAACTGTTCCAACATTGGCGCATTGGTAACAATCTTTAGAAATAGGTGGAACCATTCTTCAATCATAGTACTTGTACTAGCTTGGTTCTCCTTATCTTCCTTGGCATGTGGAAACTCAATGCCTTTGCTTCCCCCAAGTTGGGGAAATTTTTCCACTGCTTCTTTAAAGTATTTATTTTTTCTTTCTGGCTTGAACATTGGCTTTGGCGATGCTAGCCTTATCAATTTTATCGGGTCTGTCATCTGTGCATCTTCCTCGGTTCTTTTCCCTCCTCACGTCACTATGGCTACATTCTGCATAGCTTGAGCCTATATTATTCTTGTCTCTGCATTTACCATATTTGTTCCTCTTTGTCTAGCTCTTTCTTCCCATCTTTTAATGAGCTCTGGGCAGTCTTCTATTGCGTGCATGTTAACTCTACACTGAGAGCACCAGGGTCTTCTAGGAAGTGGAAATTCCCTAGCTATGTGACCTTCTTGATCATAGTTGTAACATCATACTATCCCTCTTCCTCTAGCTCGGCCTCCTCTCATGCCTCCCCCTTGTCCCCTAGGAGCCTCATTCACTCTATATGAAGGCCTGTCCAATCGTTCCGCTAATGTGTCCAGAGCCCTACACTATTCTATGTTGTGTTGTAGAAGCAAAAAACTCACAATATGTGTTTTTCGGAACGTTGGAGTATTTCTGCAAGATTAGGCATAGGCAGGGTGGATGACCCATGCTTTTGCATATCTCACACTATTCAGTTGCGGCTTGATTCTGTTGCGCGAGGAATCCCGTGTACTAATTTTGTGGCAGATATAATCCCCAGGTGTTTACTTGCGCAACTCCTCCTACTGGCGGAGCTCCCTATGCCCCTGCTAGTGATGTCCCCACATTATGGCCCCACAGCCTTGGACATTCGGTTACCACATGTCCCTCCATCAGATAGTGCATACACCATACATTTGGTCTGGCCAGCCGCATTGGTTGAATCTCTTTCAACTTTTCTGTTAGGCTAGCTATCTGGTGTTGTAACCCCAGTATGGAAGGGTCTTGAGCAGATGCTCCTCCTTTAAATTCTTGTGGATAACCAGCCATGGCCTCTATCTTCATATCTTGCTCCAATGCATCTTGTAACGTCTCGATCTTCTGTTGTGTTAGCAAAGTTCTTATTAATGGAAGAAGGGTCTTGATGATCCAATCTATTTGATGGTTCAGGTCGATTGGATAAATCAGTTTTCAAATCGCATCCTTGAATCTCCTCATTAGATCCCATGTAGTTTCCCCATCTTGCTGCTTAATCTCCCACATATCTGACAGACCCTACTGATCTGTTTGGGGTAATTTGAATTCCTTAACGAAATCTCTCTTTACATTGTTTATCGCTAGGTTTTGATGAGCTTCAGACCACCTAATAAACCGGCGTAGAGCTCTCTCCCTGGGAGTAGTTTGAAATTAGATCAACTTACCTGCCTCTGGTGTCTGTCGAGCCCTCCATATGGCCTCGCAGAGGTACTGGTGTTGTTCCACGTCATCGTTACCCCTCCCAGAGAACTCTGGGTATCAGGTAAATGATCCCACCATGATTTCTTGTGTGGGTGTTACTAGAATAAAACCCTTGGCTCCTAGATGTGAAATGGTATTACTAGCACTACTGTTAGTGTGTATTACTGTTGTAGGTTGAACACTATTCAACTTACTCAATTCCCGTAACTTAACAAAAAATTCACCTAGTGGCTGATATAGTACCGGGGGAAGGTTGGGACTAGAGCTACTTGAAATTTGGGGAATAGAGTTACCTTGAGTTATGGGTGTTAGCCCCTCTCAGAATAGTTGCTCCATCGCAACATGCAACTCCACATCGGACATCTCCTCGGGGCACGCGTCATCTCTGTCATACTTATTTCCCTTCTCTATTTGGGCTGGGCTCCTATACACCTACCGCACTTCCTTGATGGTCCCTCCTATATCTTGGGAACCCATCTGACCTTCCATCTTCTTTGTCATCTGAGGCGCCTTCTCCTTGTCCTTTCTAATACTTTCCTACTTATCCAACTCCTTCATCACCCTTTCTCGCCACTTCTCAGTGATTTGCGCCCTCCGATGTGCTCGTCGTTCCCTAAACTTACTGGAGTTCTTGACATCCATGTCCCTATTCCCCTCTCCAACGTATTTGTAGCATCTCTCCCTCAGCTCCTTCCCCCAGTACTGGAGGTTTAAGTCTCCATCTCAGATTTTTGAAACTCCATCAATCCTTCGTCTACCATCAAGGCTTTGATCTACAGAGGGATCTCCTTCAACAACTCTCTGTGCAACCCTAATCTGAATATGTCCTCCACTTTCGAGAAATACTGGTAACACTCAGCTGCGAACTCCACTATGTATCATTCCAAGGTAGATTGCACCCAGAAATCTATAACTTGGGTCAAATTGGTATCTAACCGATGGAGGGATACTAGATCTATGTGCAACCACTTGCAACAAACCTTCCACGAGCTTCTTTGGACTATCTTGGCCAGTAGTCTCCGCAATTAGTTATAGAGCTCCTCTGGAAACTTTCCCTAGAAGATCTCAAAGAAATCACTGGTGGATTCAGAGAACAAAACCCGATTTTTAACAGCTTTCTCCCTTTGTTGTCTCAACTCCACTTGCTGTGCTATAAACTGATCTAGGTGGTTATCCCACTAGATTCATATTTCTCTCTCAAAGATTCGTGATATCATGATCTAGTTCCAAAATGGAGTTTTAGGTCCCGGCAACGGAACCATTTGTTGGCGAGGGAGAAGGTCTCTTGGGCAAGACCCAGGTTCAAGATGGAGGCCAACAAGGTTTTCTGCAGTAGTCTAGCACAACGTCGTCATTTTCACTCTACTCCGAAGAGCATAGAGTCTCACCCGAGGCGTGCTGTGACCTTATTATGATTAGGATCAGATCAAGTATCGATCAAGCATAACATATAGAATAAAATAGACATAACTGGGTGCTCTGAATATGTATAAATACTCTGCAAATGATAATACTCATGAACGTATTCAGGATGAAAAACCAAATTTAAAGTAACCCACACATCCAACTGAATTATAAAAACATTACAGAACTCAGGACGTCAAACCTAGGTCATAGTATATTGCATTAACACAAGGGATAGCGCATTGCTCCTCAGATCGATCCTCGTAGAACGGATCATAGGATTATCACATATGATAGAACAGAATGAACAAAGAGAACATAACGAAAAGAGCGAACAGAGCTCTCCTATGGCTCCCTTCCTCTGATCCCTACTGTGCCAACCCCCTGTCTCCACTGGCCGACTGCCTATTTGTTCCTTTGCCAACGCAACTGTCAGTTCTCCCTTCCTTTCCGCTCTGCTATTTCTTGCATCTCCCTGATTATTGGGAGTACTTTGTTTGTTCTTTGTCACTTCCTTCTACCATCTGTGCCTAAATTTGCAACAACCGCGCCACCTGCTCTTCAGCTCTTTGCAACCGTGAAAAATCTCTGTCTACCATGGTTGCGCTCTACCACCTGTTATCTGCAACTTAAAATCGTTTTATTTCAAAATAAGGGCCCCAACACTTAGTGTATTTCTAGGCAGTTTCACTACGAAAGTATTAGCAGTTTCATAGTGAAAAGTGTACTTTTTCTATGTAATTCACTACGAAAGTAGGGATTCTTTGCTAAAATGACCTTTTCAGAGTTGTAAGATTGGGAAATGAAATATGTCAGGAAATAATGACTGATGTGACATGAAAAGACTTGAATGGGGGTGGGTTTGGACCTTAGGATAGGCCAATAAGAAAAATTTAAAATTTTCCTTAACCAAATAATGAAAAATGAATTCTATGACCATACCTTTGACACATGAACCTCTAAGACTATGTCAAATGATGTTTCATTTTTTTTCTGAGTGATAACAGGGACATGGCATAAAACTTGCATCATGTGGCAGCAAGGAGTTTGGTTGCATTGGGTTGATGTGACATTTTTCATGTCAATCATCATGTTTTCACTCCATGGTCTATATTATGGAGATGTGAGGAGGTAGAAAGAGCTATTGTTGCTCTGGTTACTCTTGGGAGAGTATGGGATGATTTTCTCCCATACCTTGCACAATGATTCAGGAGTGATGGATGGAGGCATCTACTACCAGGATATGATATTCTTGACTTGGATCTCCAAGCACAAGAAGAAGGCTTTGCATGCATCATATGGGGTTTTTCTCTCCAACAACATTGATTTCATGAGGGCATACCATACTATCATGGGGGGATTCACTTAGGAAGGAATCAAAGAAGAGATGCACCATCATATGAGGAGATGCATGGATTTTTTGGAGGAGGGACATAACTCTTTGATAGAGTTAATACAACCACTTCCTTCCTCATTGGGGACGAGAAGAGGTCCATCTATGAGCCACTTCACCAACTTTTTCAAGGTACATGGTAAGGATTGTGTTTATGTGTATCGTGATTTACTTACTATGTACTTATATTTCTTTGCCATCCATGTACAGGTCATTGCTCCAAGAGGGGGCATTCTTCCTTATATACCTCATTTTCCACTTGGGGCCATAAGTAGTATTGATGATGGCCACTCCCTAGGAGATGTTGGGGAAATGATATCTTATTCATGGTGTGCTCAATTTGCACCACACATCATACACCATATCCAAGCATGTGAGAGGATTGGGGAAGAAAGAAAGTAGTTGGGAAACCACTCATAATATCATATTCTGTGGAATTTAGGAGTAAAAATGTGTTGGTTGCACTTGAGGGACCATTTTCCTTCTCCAGTATTACACATGGAAGCTAGAATGACTTTGATTGTGATCCCACATTGATGAAGTTCTTATCATTGTTGGGGGCATGATTGGAGGGATGACACATAGGTTGGATGTGTCCATTGGGAATGAGAATCCCCACACTTCTTATGCTTCAAGTTTCAGGGGGAGCATTGGAAATTATATGGCTGCTATAGTAGATCACTTGTTTCCTTATGAGCTGAGCCATATGGTTTCCTTGAGCCTTTGGGAGATACATCTCATGAACATTTGGGATATGTTTTCCCATGATTTACCACTTTGGAGGGTGACTCATTTTGTATGGATGATAGCTTGGGGATTGGAGATCCAAATGGGAATGAAGGTTCCCTATTTTTTTCAGTTCTATCCTTGGAGTTGCTTGAGGACAAGCAACATTTGGGAGGGGAGGATTATAATATTCCTAAATTAGCATGCAACTAATTGGAATATTGAATTTTGATTTTTCTTCCTAGTTAGAAGAATAAGAGGGTAGGGAGACCCATAACTATCCTTAGTGGGAATAAAATCACTCCAAATGTGAATGGAGGTCCTCTAAGTAGCATGATTAAGCACCCTTATGTGTGAAAAGGTGATGGAGCATGTAGACTGGGTCAACATTGACCAAATCAATAGCGCTAGTATGGAGGTAGTGGACATTCATTCAGGGAAAACACAGTTTTGGAGGGAGATTCCATGCATGGAAGTAGTGGCTTTAATGTGTGGGGCCCAAGGTGAGGAAGCTCACCAAGAATATAAGGAAGGGGATGGTAGCCATAGAGGACATGATTTATTATTATTTGGTTTATGGTATGTATGACTTGTTGCTCTCTTCAAATGTTTAGCAGAGACTACAGTGTTGTTTAGCACAAGGGTGTTCTCGAGCGGGGATCCCACCTTCATCCTCCGGGGACTTCGAGTGCCCACTCAGGAGAATTATTTGTGCTAAATTTCCACATTCCAACTTCAGGCCAAGCTACATCTTTCTTCTATAGCGTAGTTTCTGCTGGGGGTTGTGCTGTGTTGCAGGGTGCAACAATGGACGGTTGGTTTGGGATATTTTTGAGCTAGTTTTCAATGGAGGGAGGTTTCCTACCATTGGGAGGCCAGTAAAGAAGTCCCTTGAGGATTATTGCAGCATTTGGAACCATGCGAAGTTATTATTAGCCCCTACAACGCAGTTTTAGTCTTGTACTGTGTTATTTTAGGGAGGAGTTGCAGGGGTGGTTTCAGTACACCACTTGGGGAGATAGATTTCCAGTGAAGGGATCAACCTTTCACTTGGAGAGTCTGTTGGGAGGAGGCTTAATACTATGCTACATCATATCATCCATATATTCCCAGCTGTTCATTTGCAGTGAATCTTCAACACTAGGGCGTTGGTTCACCATTTGTATTTTGGTGTATTTTCCGAAAACCCTCTTGGGTTGTCATGGGGAGGTGATAGTGCCTAGATATTCATGTATTTAACATATTTGGAGGCATATATAAGTATTTTTACATATTTTAATATTCTCATGCTATAGTTATGCTCATTATGACTGCATTGTAGCAACTCTCTGACATTTTGTATAGTAGCAGCATCTCACTTTTGAGAGTGTTTGTTTATGGGAGGCTTGTTTGCTCATATCATATGATTTGTGCCTCACTATTTTGTACTAATTTTCTATTGATATTCATAATATAATGGCTCCCTATTTGTCTCTCATATTTTTACATTGATTTACACTACTAATTTCTATTATTGTGTTCAATATTGTTGCTTTTCCAGTTTAGGAATATTACAAACTTCACCTCAGTTGCAAATTTGGTGAAAAATCCATTTATTGCAGTAGTCACTTCATCATTCAATTTTTTTTTCATGATATGGCCTAGCTCACTGAACATCTCTTTTCCTTTTTCTGTAGTACTAGCTAACCTATTAACATTTTTGAGCCATGACCTCCTTACATGCCAAACACACAATATTACTTCACACATGGTGATGTTCCTACCATATTTAATTCATTTTAAATTAGAAATATTTAGATTGAATACAAGTTGCAATGTGAAATATGAAGACTGATTTTACCTCAAAGTAACAATTTCAGCCAATGCACCATCAACCATGAAGGCATTGGCCTTCCAATCATGACGAAGTTTATAAAACCTATGCATTAGGTGTGATTTGAAAATGATTGTTAGTTTTTGTTGTGCTAATATCAATTTCAGATTTATATAAACTTTTCTTTGGTTTTCTTATCCATTAAGAGTTTATCCATGAGCATGTGATTGTCTAATCATTAAACTTGGTGAACTTTAGTATTTTTCATGAAGTCAAAAGCATAGAAACTAATAGCTGAAAAACAAAAAATAAGTACACAACAAGCACAAATAACAAAGTTCAATACACAAGTTTTTAATGAAAGAGTTCACCCCTCCTAGGCTACATCTCCTTGGTCCAGCTTCATAGTGTGGGCCTTTGTATTAGCTTCAAATATGAAATTTTCTTGTTTACAATCTCTTGTTGCCTCTGCAACCTGCTCCAATGGATTCAAAACATCAAAATATACCATAAATGACTCTTCCTGAGCTCATTTTGGTTGAAATTTCCTGAGTTATGGAAGAAACAAGTTTTCCTACAATTTCACCTCTAAAACTGGGATTCCACCTGTTAAATTTTCAAATTTAGCCATGCTGCTGCATTTGGTGCGCTCCGTCGATTAGATCGTTAGGTTAATCAGCACTTAATTAGTGATAAGCATAGTTATGGATGAGATAAGTGCTAATTTAAAACCTTAAGTGCGTTTAGCACTGATCTTGGATTAATGGTGGCTTAATGTAGTTTAAATACGTTTTAATATCATAAAACATGTTTAATAAATCCCGTCGGATTTTGTGGTCGGAGCTCTCGGTCTTCAGGTGTTGATCACATTGTTGGCCCCCTCTGAACCCCCATATGATGGAATATTAAACTTCAAGTAGAAGTGTAGAAGTATATGGGTAAGACCCATGGTATAGAAGGAGTGGTAAGGCATGTGATAGGTCTAGAGTTTGACCCTGACCCTCGCCATAACATTTTGTTCAACCATATTTGTCAACCCTGCCAATATAGTTAGTTGCTCCTCCAAATGTGACCTCTGCTAGATAAGTGGTAAAGACGCCTCCAAATGTAGTGAAGTCCGCTGGATATAAGGTTTCAGACTTAGGCTTAATAATATATATATGATGCACATACACCCACACACACATATAATATCATACAATATAGATATATGTGCCAATCACCATAATGTTTCAATCTTAATATATAACTTTCCATCCCACTTGCCATGCCATGGGTGGGGGGGGGGGGGTTACGTCGCATGCCACGCGACCCTTCCCCATTGGCTCCAAAAATCCTCCATATAATAAAAATAATGAGCCATTAAATAAAGTTTTTAACTTAAGAAATGGAGGAAAAATTCAACTTCCTATAGCAACCTTCGCAAATCTGAAGATGACACTTGTCACAGTGTCACTGGCTAAAACTGGACTTGCCACATCATCCCTGTCCTCGTTCTGCTGATTTTTTTTATCTATTTGGGAAAATGAACAAAAGGCCATAATTCCCTCATACAAAATAATAATTATGAAACGATTTGTGTTGGAATCCTGGAGATGAGCTCTATCCAAGCGTTTAGGTTTGAAGCATTTCTGAGCACTTTCAATTTTGAGCTAAATACTGAGCCTTAGATCATTCCTCCCCACTAGAAGCCTTTTGGACCCCAAAAGATACTATCAATTATTTAGCAAGTGAGGGTAAAAATCCCTCACTCTTCCAATCTCCAACCATTTGGCCTTTGAAGGATTTTGACCCTTGAGTCCCACTCTAAGGTATTAACCATTCCCTCTTCTTGAAGTTCTGATTCTTTTGTCAAGTATGAGATCTTGCTGAAGTTAATGAAGATATTCTAGTGAGAAATCATCCATTGATGGCAGTTGAACATGCCCTCCTTGATAATCAATCAAAGGAGGCTCAAAAAATCTCAAATTCTCAACATTAACGACATAATAAATTTGCATATAAGGAGTCAAATCTAGCTTGAATGCATTTGTACCAATATTTTCCAGAATTTTAAATGGACCATAACGGATTGGTTTGAGATTTTTACCTTCCCATTCCAATATTTATTTTCTTATGTACAACCAAACTTCATCACCAACTTGGAATTTGTGACAATCCATTGTTTGTCATGCCTTGCCTTGTAGTTGCTTTGACTCTTTTCAAGTTTCTCTTGCATAGTGTGATGTATCAACTGAATTTTCTCAATGAAATTCCTTGCCTTATCTATGTCACTATGACCATATATAGCGGCATATTTATCAAAGATGAAGTCCAATGGAGATATTTGAAAATAACCATAACATGCCTCAAATGGCAATGTGTTTGTGGAAGAATGTTTTTCCTTGTTGTATGCATGCTAAATGTAGTGCAATTGTTCATCCCACAACTTGGGATGCTTGCTGCAATAACCTCTAAGAAGATGAATAAATATCCTACTCACCACCTCTGTTTGACCATCTATTTGTAGATGAAATGTTGTACTCTTCTTCAACTTTGTGTCCATCGTGTCCCATAATTTTACCAAAAATTCCGAACAAATAGAGAATCTAGATCACTTACAATAGAAGTAGGAAGACCAAAATGGACCCAAATATTTTGAAAGAAAAGATTAACGGTTTGTTCAACTGTAATGGTTTTCTTACATGACATCAAACTGCATATTTTTCTGAACCTATCTACCACAACATACAAATAATCATGACCTTTCCTTGACATAGGAATACCACCTACAAAATCCATTGAGATACTCTCCCAAGGATGTGAAGGAACCGGAAGTGGAGTGTAAAATCCAAGCTTCCTATTGCTAGGCTTACTTTTTGCACATAAATAACATCCTCTAATAAAATGAGATACACTATCAATCATGCGTGGCCAATAACAATACCTTTGGAGATTCGCTACTATCATGCCTACACCGAAATGTCCTGCAATCAATGATGTGTGCGCATCCCTTATGATACTATTTCTTTCTCCCTGTGGAATACATAACCTTCCCAAGTGATACAACAAACTGTTATGCACATGATAATCTAACTCTTCATTTTTGTTTCCTCAACTCAAAATCTCATATACATCATGAAAATCACTATCATTTTCATATTGTTCAATGTAACTTTAATGCATAATGGAATTCTGTTTGAGTATAATAGCTAAATTTACAATAGGCCTAGAGAGAATATTAGCTACCCGATTGTAGATTCCCTTTTTGTACCTGATAACCAAATGAAATTTTTGTAGAAAACCCATCCATCTAAAATGTCTTGATTGCTGCAACTTTGGCTGTGATTGTAAGTACTGCAATGGCTGATGGTCGGTATGGATAATGGTCTATTTCCCCATCAAGTAATGCTTCCATTTCTTTACACTTTGTACCAATGTATATAACTCTTTATCATAGGTGGGATATTTAGTCACAACTCCATTAAAAATTTTAGAATGAAATGAGATAGGCTTACCATGCTGCATGAGCACTGCTCCCATAGCACAATCACTTGCATCTGTTTGGATCTCAAATGGCTGTCTAAGATTCGGAAGTGCTAAAACCGGTGCTGAACTTATCTTTTGCTTCAAAGCATCAAATGATATTTGCTGTACATCTCCCCAATGGAAGTCTTTCTTCACACTTGTCAATGCATGTAACAGAGCTGCAATGGATGAAAAATTAGCAATAAATTTCCTCCAATACTATGTTGTCCCTAAGAATATTCTTACCTATGTAACTGTATTGGGCATGGGCCAATTTAGAATGACCTCTACTTTGGAAGGATAGATCTTCAACTCACCTCCTCCAACAATGTGTCCCAAAAACACCAATGAAGTCTTACCAAACTCGCACTTTGACATCTTTAGAAATAATTGCTAAGTTTCTTTTTTCAAGACATCAAGTGCCTTGTTCACATGCATGACATGTTCTTCTCTTGACTTGCTGAATATGAGTATGTGATGCAGGAGCATCCTGCTTAATTTTCATTTTGTATTTGGATGATGTAGGGGGTGATGTTTTGTTTAATTATTTTATAAATTATGCACATTTTAAATAAATTAAGAGAAAAATATCTGAGTGTGATATTTATTGTAAATATTCTCTTAACTAATTGAGAATATGAGTGGAGTTGGGTTGGATAGATATTTTAGGGATTAGGAACTCCTTAAATGGAACTTAATTGAGTCAAAGGAGGGATAAAGATATTTTAGGATTTGGTTGAGATATTTGTGGAGGAAATCATGGAATCAAATTAATCCATAATTATATATAAATATGAAGCTTTGTGTGAGGATGTAGAGAGGCACAAAGAATGTAATAGGATATAGAAAAAATGTAGAGAAGGATAGTTTGCGGTGTGAAGAATGGTGAGGGCCAAGAAGGCAACAAATGTATATTCGGCCAAAGAAGGGTTTGAATTTGTAATTTCTTGTTGTATTTGATGCAAGCATTTTTTTTATTGTTCGGCTCTCTCTTCATATATATATTTTGAGTTTATTCTAAATGGTTTTAATGAAGATTTTAATAATGATTTTGTAAATAAAGAGGATACACACTCTATTGTGGGAAAGTATATGATTTTATTGCAGATTTTTTGCATCAGTATGTCATCTAAGTAAACAATGAAAAAGTCATATAGAAATGGTCTAAGTACATCATTCATGACTCCCATGAAAGTAGCTGGTGCATTGGTTAAGCCAAATGGCATAACTAACCACTCATACAATCCCTTTCTAGTTTTGAAAGAAGTTTTCCAAATGTCCTCTTCACCTATTCTAACTTGATGATAACCACTTTGTAAGTATAACTTAGTCAAATACTTTGCATGCTTTAACTGATCAAGAAAATCATCAATGAATGGGAGTGGGTACTGATTATTTACCATGATTTTATTTAGTGCACAAAAATCGATACACATGCACCAAGTCCCATCCTTCTTTGGAACAAAAACTATTTGTGAACTACACGGTGAAGTAGATGGGCATATGATACCTTGTTAATAAATTCTTGGATTTTCTTCTTGATTTCCAAACTCTCCATAATTGACATGCAATGCATACCAATGTTTGGGAGTGGAACATCCTGCTGTAGTTGAATCTCATGCTGAATTCCTCTCTTGGGTGGTAACCCCTTTGGTTCTTGAAACATCTTGCCATGATGAATCAAACAAATCAGATTTCAATTTTCCATCACATCCATCAAAAGATTCATAGTCAATATCATCCTTTTCTTGATCATGAGAAGCACAAAATTTTTACTTGCATTTACCAGCCTCTTCATTTGGCCTACATTAACTAAAGAAATGTTCAGTTTCTTGCGATGAGCTCTCACAATATACTCCACCCCATCCTTGAGAAAATGATATTTGTTCTCATGGTGATAAAACACCACTTTCGTGTCATACAAATATGGACTTCCCAAGATAATCCTAAAAATGTCAATTGGAACCAAATCTAACTCAACTTCATCAACAAATTTTGCAGTAATAGAAAATATAAATATGCATTTCCTTGTAACTTGTAAATTGGCATTCTTAACTATCCAACCCAAAGAGTATGGTTTATGATGTGGTATAGTTTCAAGGTTAATATTTTTGACTAAGTATTCGGAAATCAAGTTTGCTTGTGACCCCGTATCAAATAATGCATCAATATTTGTATGATTAGAAATCACTCTAACATGGAACAATTCTATCCTTGTGTCTTCATTTGGAGTGTTGTTGTGACTATTTGAGGAACTAGAACTTACTATGGCTTCCTTTCCTTTGTTAACCATGGCGATTATCTTGGTTTCATCTCCTGAATCAGATCCAAGATCTTGTTGTGTAGTGGCAGTCATCTTTTGTTTCCATTTGTTTTTTTTTGGTAAGTTAGGCTAAACTATATTAATTCAAAGAGAAAATTTACATAGGCGACTTGCTGAGATGGTAAGCTGTGCTTATCCAATCCCAGCCTTCGATGCCTCCAGAGTAGCACCGGTTTGGGGCTGCCTTTTGGGAGGAAACCAACCTTTAAATAGCATCAAACAATTAAAAATTACAAGGTGTGTTGTGACACCTGAAAAAGAAAAATATCTATAGTGTGTGCTGAAATAACAGAAAATAGAAAAGAGTTGAGCAAACTCGCAGCTGTTCGTAGTCATGGTGTTCCTTCATCATCCTCGATGACATGGTCCTCCTCCTCGATATAAAATTCGTACTCTTGCGCTATGGCCTCCTCCTCAGCAGAAGACACACACGGTGGCTTTGTAGCAGCTGCACAAAGGATGGGTGCGACCGAGTACTCAGCATCAGGAACACATGTCCAAACACCCTCCGAGTCCATGATCCACACATCAGTATCCTCCCCCGAGGCCTCATGTACCAGGAGAGGCTTGGTTTTGTGAGGAGTAGGTTGCTCTGGTTGCGCGATGATGGATTTCCTGGGACCCCTTTTTCCCCTATAATTCTCCTAAGCTGGGGCAGTCTCCTCCAGGGTGTTCTCATGGCACTGTGGTGCCTCCTTGTCATGGCTACCAGAAGAGGAGCCCTTGATGGATTCAAAATGGTTCTCTTGGCCTCACTGATAGTAACCCGAGAATGCGCCTCTTTGGCTACCTCTGATAGTATTTTGGTGCTGACGCAGAGCCATGGGGGTGTGGAGCAATAGGGAGGTGGGGATTGGTCCACAGATGATGAATTTCTCTTCAGGGGAGCGCTCAACAGAGAAGCAGAGTAGAGATGTGCACGATTGTGAACTATGCAGTAGGGGGGCTTGCAGGAGGGGGCTGCACAACGAAGGAGCTTGCCTCTGAATGCGTGTAGCGGGGTGAATCTATAAAGGTGAGGAATTCCAGAGGGGGTTGCATAGCCAGGGGGAACACCATGGGGAGTGTACAACTTGGAGGGGAGAAACAAGGTGGGTTCCCAGCTGCTTAGCACTAGTATGGAGGCATGTATGAGGGATGGCATGTAGCTGGTGGAACACATGAAGAGACTGAGGCAAAAACAGAATGGAAAGGGGGGAAAAGAGGGTTCTGGTGGCCAACTGGAGCAGCAAGGGGATAACACAATGAGGAGAGACCTCACCTTTTGAAGACCTATGGCACAAGCGTAGATGATGTGCAATTTTTTGACACAATTGTGAGTGAAATTTGGGAAAATTCTCATGGGGTGGCATGTGATTTAGGGTGTGGCAGAAGATCAGGTGCATTGAGGAGCTCATGTAAATGATTTTGTTTCCATTTGTTATTTGGTTTCTTTGGCCTTAATTCGGGATGTAGTTTCCAACAATGGGCTTCATCATGCCCTTCTTTGGAACAATTTTTGCATGTTGTTTTCTCCCCTTCTTTCTTGATACTTGCATTCTTATTTCCCTTTCATTTTCCTCTCTTCTCTTTTCCCTTACCCTTAAATTGATTCTACTTACTACCCTCTTCAGGAATGTTTTTTCCCCTTGCTTCAAGATGCGTGGCTTGCACACATACTTCATCTAAGTTTTTTGGTTTAAACATAAGGGTAGTATGTTTCAAGTAGGAATGTAAACCTCCTATATATTTCAAGAGTGTATCTAGTGAATCCAAGTTTACTCCTAACAACAAAGCCCTGTTTCTAAACTCTTGAGTGTACTCTTGAACAATTTTGCCTTTGAGATGCCTAAAGTTTGCCAACTCATAATTTATTTTTGCATATATGATAATGGATAAAACTTTCTTTTAATGGAAGAGATGAATTCAACCCAAGAAATGGAAATCTTACCATGGATTCACATTTCCTCTTGTGTCTTTGCCTACCACCAAAATAGTGCTGCTCCTTCTAGCCCTAATGAAGCCAACTTGATCTTTATGTCATCTTCTTGTAAATTCAGAATTATGTATTATACTTCCAATTGATGAATCCAATTGTCTAACTTCTCTATATTAGCCTCTCCATTTTATGTGGGAAGTTCAAACTTGATGTCAAACTTGAGTAATGGAGTCTTTCCTTTTGGGATCTTGGAATGCGTGTGGGTATGAGTTTTTGTGGTGGATAAGGAAGATGAAGATGCTGATGAGGATGAGGAATATGAGGATGGTGGAGATGGAGGTGGCTTTCCTCCACTAAATTTTTAGCTCTTCTCTTCATCCTTCTTACTGTTTGAAGATCCTTCTCCATGTGGAGGCTTTGAAATTTCTCCACCTTTTTCTGAAATGAATGCTTCATACATGACTTTAACCATTATTTGCATCTCTTTGAAGTCTCTCTTAACATCCTCTTATTCAGAATTTTCATGAGTCTCTTCATAGCCTAAAATTTTGTCTTTGGATTCAAGCTCAACCTCTGCAACTTGTACCTCGTTAATCACTTCAGCCTCTTGTGAAAATTGTACCTCTTCAATCTCAACTAAAGGAGATGGAATTTGAGGTGCTTCGGGTGTTTCTTTGAGTGGTCCTTTGGGTGAGAATGATGCTTTCTCAACCCTCTTCCTTCTTGTCCTAATCTCAGGACTAGCTACCAATAGCTTCCCTTCTCCTCTCTGCAATCTCAACCTTGTAACATCACAAAAATTGCAACTATTAAAACCATTCAAGCAAAACAAGCAAGCAACCTTGTGCTCTGATAGCAATTTGATCTGAAAGTGATTGTTAGTTTTTGCCATGCTAATATTAGTTTCATATTTAAATAAAATTTTCTTTGGTTTTCTTATCCATTAAGAGTTTATCCATGAGCATGTTATTGTCTAATCATTAACTTGGTGAAATCTAGTATTTTTCACGAAGCCAAAAGCATAGAAACTAATAGTTGAACATCAAAAAATAAGTACACATAAAGCACAAATAGCAGAGCTCAATACACAAGTTTTTGATGGAGTTCACCCCTCCTAGGCTACATCTCCTTGGTCCAGCTTCATAGTGTGGGCCTTTGTATTAGCTTCAAATGTGCAAAATTCTTCTTTAAAGTCTCCTATTTCCTCTACAACCTACTCCAATGGATTCAAAACATCAAAATATACAGAAATGACTCTTATGGAGCTCATTTTGGTAAAACAATTCCTGAGTTATGACAGAAACAAGAGTTCCTACAATTTATCCTCTAAAACTAGGATTCTGCCAGTTAAATTTCCAAATTTAGCCATGCCGCCACATTTGGCACTCTTTATCAGTTAGACTGCTAGGTTAATCGGCGCTTAATTAGTGATAAGTATAGTTATGGATGGGATAAGTGCTAATTCAAAACCTTACGCACGTTTATCACTACTCTTGTATTAATGGTGGCTTAACATAGTTTAACTACGTTTTAATATCATAAAACATGTTTAATAAATCCTGCCGGATTTTGCTGTTGGAGCTCTCGGTGTTCAGGTGTTGATCACATGGGAGGGGGATGGCCCCATCTGAACCCCCGTATGATGGCATATTAAACTTCAAGTAGAAGCAGAGAAGTATATGGATAAGACCCATGGTATAGAAGGAGTGGTAAGGTGAGCGGTAGGTTTGGAGTTCGACCCTGACCCCCGCCATAACATTTTTTTCAACCATATAACATTTTGTTCAACCATATTTTACAACTCCACCAAGATAGTTAACCGCTCCTCCAAATGTGACCTCCGCTAGATAAGTGGTAAATCCGCCTCCAAATGTAGTGAATTCCGCCGAATATAAGGTTTCAAACTTAGGCTTAATAATATACATATGATACATACATACATACATACATAATAATATATATATCATACAATATAGATATATGTGCCAATCACCATAATGTTTCAATATTAATATATAACTTTCCATCCCACTTGCAATTCCATTGGGGGGGGGGGATACGTGGCATGCCACGTGGCCCTTCCCCATTGGCTCCAAAAGTCCTCCATATAATAAAAATAATGAGCCACTAAAATAAAGTTTCCAACTTAAGAAATGGAGGGAAAATTCAACTTCCCATAGCAACCTTGGAAAATATGAAGATGATACTTGTCACAGTGTCACTGGCTAAAACTGGAGAATATACACTATGAGTCTGACTGGACTTGCCACATCATCCTTGTACCTCTTCTGCTAATTTTTTTGCCTGTTTGGGAAAACAAAAAACAGGCCATAATTCCCTCATACGAACTCAGAATTTGATGAAATGAGTTGCGTTGGAATCCTGGAGACGATCTCTATCGAGGCATTTAGGTTTGAAGCATTTATTAGCACTTTCAATTTGGAGCTAAATACTTAGCCTTAGATCAAGGTGCTCCAACCACAATTATATATCATATGAGGTATTATGTGACATCACCACCCATGCAACGGGGACCCCAATTTGTTGCTCATCAAACGCAACAAGTGTGTACAGCTAATACTGCCATATTAAAAAAAATTTAAGTTAATTGTACACCATTAATCATATTGATTGATTACAATCAAAATTAAATCATTAAATTAATCATTGCAACAATAATAACCCCATATTTATTTGTGTTGAATGTTGAATCCATGCCTATTAAGCTATTTGGGATATCTTAACCATATTCTCCAACATCCATTTTTTCTGTATTACATCTATAAAAGGAAAATTTTCACCATTCGACTTTTGGTAAAAGAAGAAATATTTTTGGTTTTTTGCATACCAAAGATTCACACTCATTTCATCTTTTTTATGAAGTTGGTAATTTCATTTCATCAGACGATTATAGATGTTTACGACATATTTTCTGCATAAGAAAAATCCCTATCTTGGTCTTTGGAATCTATGTCAACATATTTTTTAATATGCATTTTACAAACTGCTTCAATTGGCACTTGTAGAAAAAAACATCTTTCAACATAAGAAATCATGTCCCTTGAAAGCCTTAGCTTATGCAGAGACCTAGCATCACCTGAAATGTCATTTTTTCCATGACAGGGCCATCCTTCCCTATCTTCATGATCATACATGTTGTGTGTTATTATTTCTACCTGAGGGATTTGAGCCAAAAACTTTACAATAAAATGGCATTGACATCCCCTCTTCTTCACAAATGTCTTCTTTCGTGTGCTTGTACATTTTTCTCTACTATCCTCTGGACCATATGAGCAAGCATAACTACATAAAAATTTTTAATACGTCAAAAGATATGAAAAATAATAATGCACTATTAATACCAACATATAAATAAGGCATCTCTAAAATACTTGCAATTCCCAACGCAGGGTAACACTACCCCTTAATATTGTATTTTCGGTTAAGCCTAAATGTTTGGCCTTTCATCGGGTAAAGGTACATGGAGCCTTGAGATTCATATCCTCTACTTTAATGAAGTCATCCACTCTATGTAAAGGAATTTTTTCAACTCGATAAAAACTCATGTTGGCCTTAGATACTTCAGACTAGACCAAATCTTTACCATAAAATATAATTTTATCTTTAAGGTATTACACCTAAAGGCCTACTAAAGCCTTCCATTTCTTTGCCATTTTGATTCACCATATGCAAAAAAATAAGGAAACATATTAGGAAACATTTACAAGTTAAAAATGCAATGACCTAGCATCACCAAGAAACATTTTTGAGTTGAACCCATTTTGAAGTTCCAACTCACTTGACAGTGGCTTGAGGTGCTCACTACCCTACCTAAAGAACACCAAGTCCCCAACTAAAAAATCTACCTCCATTTTATCATGATTTACCCAATATTTCATCCTTTCTACTACATTTTTCAACTAAATTTGAATCATCTCCAATTTTTATTTCCATCCCTCCATGAACCTTAAGGTTGATGGTTTGATGTCATAGTATCCTTGCAAAACTATGAACTATAACCTACAACAGAACCCTTTAAAAATTACTATAACCTACAACAATTACTATTCACTTTCCAAAACAAATGAACTATAACCTACAACATAACCCTTGAAAATTTTATACCTAAACTGCATTGCATCTAACAACTCTTGAAAATGATTTCTGTAGGCACTAGAAAATGATTTTCCAGGGTTCCTATGGGCATTAATTTTTTGGAAAATCATTTTCCAGCACCTACAACAATTCTAGAAAATGGTGGTATTGATATTACAAATGGTGTTAGTGTGCAGTAATGATGGATATATAAGAAACATTTTATTACAATACAAAATCATCACTTCAATGAAGGTAGAATAAAGGTATTGTCTTCTAAACTTCATGATGCACTCAAGCTTTAATTATGTTGTTAGCTGTTATATCCAAGGATACTGCAGAATTAATTCTAGATGAAATTCAAACAACAAACTATGTGTTTTTCATTTCAACAATAAATGTCTGAGCAAAAGGAAAAAAATTAACAAAAAGTTTGAATAATCAAAAAATAAATAAATTTGTTTGTTGACAAGATGAAAAATAGTCACAAAGTTCTCTATAAGTAACACTTCTACATTCAACAATTATTTTGCAACTATGCTTAGGTCTCTGTAAAAAATTCATTGTACTCAATGTTTGGAAACAATTGTGTATTCTGATTTCTTACACATATAAAGATATATAATTAAAGGTGGCAATCCAATCACAGTTCATCTAATTGATTATTAAAAGGAAGACTCACAACTATATAAATGATCTGTACCAAGGTAAGGTTAATCAACATACTCAATGATAAAAAGAGACTATAGTAATCACTTCCTGTTCAGTATACTAAATTGCAGCATATATCCTGCCTGTTCACTAATGAAAGCCCAAAGTCACATGTAGGTCTTGAAACCTACATAGTAATCAATAATAATTTGAATCCCAGTTTGTTTAACTTATAATTTTCCTCAAGTCACACGTAAGTCTTGAAACCCACACAATAACTGTTACTCATTTGAGTCCTACTCTATTGTAATTTTCCTTAATTGATGCTTACCTGCAGTAACCAAAAATGTGAGTTTCTCCCACTAATACCTCAATTATCAAAAGAAATGCAAAGTGTCTTTGGAGGATAAAGTTAGTTTTAAGTTATGATGAATCTGCGCTTCAAGAAATCACCCGAGATTTTACAAATTTCAACTTACTGTATTTCAAAATTTTATATCTCCTAGCTCTAAGTCTCCTTTCTCTTTCTAGTCCTCTATTTGTTCAGAGTCCAATTATTTTTTATTGACCTTGTTCTTTCCAGCATTAAAAAATTCCTACCCACCATGTCTCCATTAGAGATATTTCTAAACTCAAAAATGAAGAAGTTAACATTCAAAGTACCCAGGTGTATAATTTCACCTAGACATTAAGACCAGTAAACTCAGTGAATTTTGAATGCAATTCCCAGCTTGATTTGCCTCTTTTGTTGCCCAGTTCAGTCCATCCCATTTTATTTTGAGTGGATCACATCAGATTAATACACAGCTTGAGAGGAAGTCTAAAAAGTAGGGAAATGGATTGCAATAGTCAATATTCATTTTCTAGTCAGCATTAGACAGAATCAACCAAAATCTAAACCTCTACATAAGTTTTGTTTTGTATTCGATGTGTTAAATTAGATCTTCTTATCAAAACATATGGATTGTTGTGCATGGTCTGAGAATATATGTCCTGTCATTTGATAAGGTTTATGGTTCTTCCATTTTTATCCCTATATATATATATATATATATATATATATACTTGAAGTTTCAAATGCATGTATTTTCATTCTCCTATCCTTTCTCTCCATAAAAAAGATATCTTTGTTTTAACATTTTAAAACATTTGCCATGTATCCCAGAAAATAGTTGAATACTAAGCTTGATAAAAGTTCACATATTAATAAGGTTTCTTACAAAATTCATCAGCCATTATTGCATTTGTTGTCCAATATGCATTTAGATGTGTAGACATGCACCCTGTTCCCTAACAAACACTTGCTCGAAGTATTTAATCCTATCTTCCAAATCTACCTAAATGCAATGAAATATTTGAGAAAAATAAAGTTTATCATCAACATAAAATTCTGTAAAATAAATAGACTTTCTTAAATTAATGATCATGCAAATGGATAAACAATAGAGATACATATTTTCCTTCAACTTGTCCACATCAGTTCTTGAGTTAACGCATGAACTGAAAATATTATAAAAAAATAAAAAATTTATAAGACATAAAATGAGTTAACAATCTGTATCCATTTAAAAGCCCTGTCCCTTATGCTTCCACTATCACTTTTCACAATCATTTTGCAACAATTAAGAAGAAAAGGGGAGGAGAAAACACCCTTTCCTCAATCATTTCTCTAGTTTGATTATATCAGTGGTCTAACTTATCACAAAATAAAGATGCATATTATTCTTTAAAACAAGATGCATACTAAAACCTTTACAAATTTTCCAGAGAAAAAAACCATATAATATCACAATGTACAAAATGTACAAAAATTTAAGATCCATGATATCCGAGAAAGATACCATTTAATATTACAATCTTTTCATCATACATTTTTCTAAACAAACACTGTCCCTATTGACAAAAAACATAACTTATAATGCCATATGAAACCTATGCAAGGAGTCTTAGCTTGTAATCTATTGAGATTTCCCTCGTGGCTCTTGCTATTTTGATTTTCTTATATGGGGTCTTCTCAGCTACTGAAGCTTGTGGCACTGATTCTGCTAACAACTCCTCCTTATCTTTAGCAAGCTCATCCTCATTTTCATCTTCAATGACAATACGCTCCTTAATCTTGGGATTCAATTTAGATTTAAACCTTGACCTTAGTTTGTTTGCGGCTCTAGTTATTGGTCTCCTTGCATAATCTGTTTTAGGGTCAGGTTCTATAGGATCTTCACCCTTATTTTTCCATTCCTGAATAGTCTCATCTTGCTCAGTCTCTTGGACCTCTAACTATTTTTTTCCCCTATTACGTTTTCCTTTTGTTTGTCGAGTAGCTTTTTTTTTCCCTTGTTAGTTTTTTCTTTTGTTTGTCTAGTAGTTTTTTTTTTCCTCTGTTAGGTTTTCCTTTTGTTTGTCTAGTAGCTTGTTGACTATTCTCTACCTCTTTCGCAAAAAAATTCTTCTTCTTATGCCTTCTAGGAAATGGGTGTCCCAGTGTCCTCCTAGGATGCTGTGTCTTCTTGTTCATTTCATGGGTGTACAACATCTTTGTTAAACCATGGTAGTATACATCACGTGGGTACCAAACCCTCACTTTTCTTGTAGAGGCCACCATCTTAAGTAAACTTTGATGAAGGTAAAAAGGCAATTTCATCCTGTTAAAACGAACCAAATTCACAAGAAATGACATATGATATAAGAAAATTTTGGAAAAACGACCATCACATGTCAATTAAAGTTGAATATTCCTCATATGATCAACCCATTCTGGATTTAAAATGCTTATGTGCACCCCAACGCTCCAACAAGGGTTTTGGTTGTCATCCTTCACAAAATAATTTAGATTTACTCCTTGCATAATATGTATCTTAAATCATATTTCCCCCTTAGATGGTGTTTTAATTTCCTCAACAATGCTTTCTACTGTTACATCAAATAACATCCCCTAAACCATAACTCCATTGCTATCAAAAGAATCAATGAAATCACTAGTTAGCTTAAGATCATACCCTCTTAAGAGCTGGAAAAATGGCTCCTAGCCAGCTTCTTTGAACATTAAAAAAGTGCCAGGCCCATACACCTAACAGAGCATTGATCCATCTGGCTCATAGCAGTTGAGGTGGCCACTCTTTCCCATCTCTCCAACTAGCAGGTTCCAAGAATTTACCAATTCAAAATTTTCCCCTTGTGTTCTCTACTGAAATGGAAATGGTTACAAACACCCAGAAAACGGTTTCCACCCCCTTAGAATTATAGAAGACTTCTTTTTTATTCAATTCGCTACCACTGCAAGCAGTAAGAGTTGAAAATACACCAGTTGTAGGAACCCAAGTTCTTATTTTCAAGTGGCATAGGTGGAAGTAGGTCAAACACTTGCTTCTCTTGCCAATGGTTACCACCGACTTGGATTATCAAACACTTGATTCTCATGCCAATGGTTGCCACCAACTTGTATTATCAAAAGATTTCTTCTCATGCAATTCGATGCCACTACCTAAAGTCAGAGTTGCAAATACACCAGTTGTACACCACCTACTATATCAAAGTACCATCTACTTTATACCAATTGTACACTTGGTTGTCGCTGCACACTGTAGGCCTTGCTCTATCCCCTAAAATATACCAGTTGTATACTACTTTTCCATTGCATAAAAATACTGGCTTAAGAACTAATGATATCATGAAATATAGAAGCGTATACATATTGATCAGAACTGGATCAAGGACCTAAGGATTAGCTCAAAATTCAAAGTTATAGGATTGGGTTAAAACCAAGATGGTTGCATAGGTCTCATCTTCATAATTCTGACACCGCAAATGGTTTGAAAAATGGACACTGTATAAAGAATTTATTTCACTTTGAATGCCAAGTGGGTCCGGCGGAGCACGGAGGGGCCATCCCTCCTCCCATGGAACCTCATCATATGACCAATGTGGGAGCTTAATGTTAAGAGCGCTTAAGGAGCATAATCTCAGGTTTAATATTTAATTAAGCTTTAGTTAAGTGGAGTTTAATATGGCGGAGATTCTAGAGATGCCCCCAAATTTAGGCGGACTTCCACTGTTAGTGGAGTTAACTGGCAGTTGCCCCACATTTAGTGGAGGAAATTGGGGCGAAGTTGTTTTGTTCATAACTCTCTCATTATTGAACCAAATGGGATGAAATTTTAGTCAATTTTTGGTCTCTTCAACATTTTGAAGACTTTGGGATAGGTTTCAGGTTGAATGGAGGTGATCTTCAGCAGCCTTTTCTTCAGCGAAGATGAAGGAGCCATCAGGGCCACCATGAGACAAATTCAGTTTGAGGCCTAACCAGGGGAGTTAGATTACTTTTACAAAGTTACAATAGTCTAAATTGGATAATTAAGATGTTATGAATCTTATGAAATGGTTTGTAGAGCTTGTAGAGAACGTTTGAAGGCCGAAAAGCTTCAGTAAAGTTCCAGGGGCCATTAGTGCCAACTTTTGCTAGCAGCAGTGTAGGGCTTAAAAAGAGCTGTTTGAGACCATTTGTAGTGAACCAATGGTAATTATTGGCTGAAAGAATAATTTTGAATCTATTTAGAGAGGTTTCAGCAAGTTTAAAATACTTTTAGGGTCAAGAACTCAGCAGAGAAGTTTTCTCTGACCCAAGTGCCAAGGGGTGCCAACAGTGTATGGAGGCGAAACCGGAGCAGCCAGAGGCCATTTCTAATGAAAAAATAGTTGAAATTGGCTATTTTAGACATTTTGGAACCAATGGAAGTCGTTTCCGAAAATTTTGAGAACTTATTCAACTCGAGAAGTTGATGGGGAGTTTTGGGCAGCCCTGGGCAAACCGTGGAGGATAGCCTATTTTGGGGATGTTGTCCTTGATTTAAGAAATTTATCAGTTGAAATTTGGTGTTTGATGTTTTTTGGATACATCAGTAGTGGTTTCAGTGATTTAAACAGAATTATGAGGGAGTTTGTGCCATTTAGAAGCTCAGAGAAGCTTAGTGCATCGACATAAGGAAATGTGTTAACAGGCGCCTAAAGCTGTTTGCAGAATTTGGAAAGCCATTATAGGGATGTTAAATGGTATTATCAGCCCTTTGAATCATTTTTTTATTCATTGGTGTTAAGCATGAAACTTGTAAAAGAAAAAATACTTTAATCCCAAAGAGTCGAGTCTAGTTGACAAGACTCAAAGGAGACGTAGCCGACGAGATTTCGGGTGAAATCCTATATTATATTGCTGTTGTGTTTAATGGTTTTATTGCTGAATTATGTTGCTGTAATAAATTTTAGATTACATCAAGAACAAATAAACTTAAGACACGTAAACAGTAAAAAAAACATACACCACTTTCAAGCCAAAATTGCGCAAAACGTCAAGTTCAAGCTAGATCATTTTAATTAAAACTGAGTGGTAATTTATTGAAATACATACAAGTTATCCAGACCATTTTCAGATCAGGTTGGTATCAGATCATAGCTTCTTGCTTGACAGAGCACTTGGTTACTTTATTGTATAGCTTGAAAGGTGTTTAAACAGTGTAAAATATTGACTGTTTACTATTTGCAAACTGATTGTTGTTTGAGTTTGCTTGAGATTTGGGGATAGCTACTTTAGCTAAGTCCCGGAGAGGAAAAAAAGGAATAAAAGGCATTAAGGCATATTCCTTACCCCAAAGGACCTCAAATTTACCCTTGGATAACAAACCCGCTTGATGATTGTTTTTTAAGAAGCCCTTGGAGTTTGTTTGTTGTTTGGCTACTTGAATAAGAGTTTTTCTTTACAGCCATTTGGTTAAAAAAGCCTGTCATTTGTTTTGAAAGCTTTGAGAACTTTTTTGAAGTTAATTTTTTTATTTACATCATAATGAAAACTTATACAAGTGAATTTTCCTCCCTCACAAGATTCTTCGATGATGATATGAAGCGTGACTTTATTATATTGAAGGACATGGTGCAGATTTTGTTTGAGGACAAAAGAGAAAGGAATGAAATTCGTGAACAGTAGTTTGCCATGAAGGAAGAGAAGGAATAAATTCTTCAAATATTTCATGATATGGAGAGACAGCTCCATCGAGCCCAAGAGGCTTTGAACAAGAACATGCACGAGGAAGAGGTAATCCATTCTAACTTGTCTTCAGTTTCCTCTTTAGAAAGATGTGTTGGTTCTTTCGAAAAAAATACGAGAGGTATAGGGTCCAAATTAACTATTAAAATGGGCTATGAAGGCAAAGGATTAGGCAAGCATGCACAAGGCATGGTTGATCCCATTTCGGTTGAGGAACGACCCATGGTTATGTGCAATTTAATGGTGAAGACTCCAAAGCCATGAAAGCATGTGAGGCTATTTCAAAGAGAACTTTTATTCCAAGTTCTAAGATGAAAATTTATCAAATTTGTTTCAAAGATGATTTCCATTGCTTTAAGCCTTTGTTGCAACAAGAAGATGGTAGAAATATAGCTTATGGTGAACATGCAAGTTCATACAGTTTTCAAGAAAAGAACGATGATGTTAGTATGCAAATGAAAGATGCAACCTCTACTAGTTCATCTCCTCATGAAGGAAAACATGATGAACATTCAAAGCAGTACAAGAGGTATAAATCTTCTCATGATCAATTTGTTTGTGTTTCTACAAAGCATGATAATTTTACATGCTTAAATGGAGGAAAGATTTGCTTTACATATTGTGGTGGATTTAACCATGTTGTTTCGAGATGTTGGATGAGGAAGAAAGCATACAGGAAGCAGATGAGGCAAAGACAAATTTCTAAGAAGGTGCATAAGTTTTGCACATATTGCCAAAAGAAGGGACATGATGTCTCTCATTGTTGGACTTTGAATCCAAATAGTCATCCAAAGCACATGCAGCAAGAGGACAGAAAGATTGGCACAAGTGGAACTATGGATTCCATTATCGATGTGAAAATGGAAGATTCACATGAAGAAGAGTTGCAGCAGCAAAATTCGCCATGGAGGTGGCTTGGAAAGAAGTGGATGGACTTCTTAACACAGTAAGAAATACTCCTTTGTAAATATGCACATTTTGGTTGTATGCATGTATTTCTGTTGAAAATTTTGATGCAAGATTGCATATAATTGCGGTTCAGTTGAAGGAATTTCTTTGTTGTTGCAAAATTTTTCCATGGAGGTGTAAAAGATGAGTATGATACTCACTTATATTGCAGCAACTTCTTTTATTTCAGCTCTTTAGTCACCCACATGTTTTTGGGATTATGTACTTGTTGGTACTTGAAAGGAAGATTTGAAGGTGTACATGTGCATGGAAGTTGTATGTGTAAATAGCGAACTGTAAATAGGTTCATTGTACATTGATACATGCAAATGTGTTTGTCAAGATGTATCATGTTGTTTATCGACTTGTGTCCATTGTGTCGCACATGTTTGTCGACTTGTGTCCATTGTTTTGCACACTTTTTACACTGATTTTGTGTCAATTGTATAGCACATTTTATGACGACTTGTTGATGATGTCTCATGTTGCACGAATTATGTTTGAGCCACCTTAGATCATTTATCAAGGCAACGATGTTTAGCTACCTTCTACAAATTTCTCGCCATAAATTTTCTGAGTGAGTGCAAGAAAGGAAACTCTTGACAGGAGGATAAGCGCATCGAGGAAGGGAAGTGTGAATTGCTTTCTAGTTGTGGTTAAAAGTCACTAGCCATGCAAGGAAAGTGTTTGGAGGTTGAAGAGAAGAGGGTGCAGTACTATCATTTGCTGTACATATCAGTTTTAGTAGTCCAAGAGAGCTTTTGGGGTCCAAAAGCTTCTCATTTGGGAGGTTTGATCAGAACTAGATCAAGGACCTAAGGATTAGCTCAAAATTCAAAGTTACAGGATTGGGTTGAAACCAAGATGGTTGCATAGGTCTCGTCTTCTTGATTCTGGCCCCACAAATGATTCGAAAAAAGGACACCTTATGAAGAAGTTATTGCACTTTGAATGCCAAGTGGGTCCGGCGGAGCACGGAGGGGCCAGCCCTCCTCCCATGGAACCTCATCATATGACCAGTGTGGGAGCTTAAGAGTGATGAACAAATTGATGAATTTTTGCAATCTAGGAATGAATTTACAAGAACAAGACCAAGCCTAGAGCATGATGAAGGTGTTTTTGCTGAAGAAAAATCCCATAAAACAGATTTTTCCTCTACTGCTGATATAAATCTTCTTACACATCCTTGTGAGGCAGAATTGTTTAAGGATCTAGACCAAAGGGACCTTGAGGTTTTATAATGTAAAGATGATACATTACCAAGGGGACTTGCACCATTAGAAGAGTTGTTTGACTTTAATGATGTGG
Organism: Pinus albicaulis; assembly: GCA_034641835.2. Lineage (NCBI taxonomy): Eukaryota > Viridiplantae > Streptophyta > Pinopsida > Pinales > Pinaceae > Pinus > Pinus albicaulis. The sequence continues at coordinate 1,566,776,757 of CM076582.1, forward strand.
ATAAAAAACCAAAGATAGAATCCACTAAGAATGATGTAGAGGAGTATAACATAGGCAGCCTATGTTGAGATTCAACAAGATGATGAGCTTAGTGAAAAGAATTGCCTTCACTAAGTGGGCCCGCAGGCTATTTTTGGTGCAAGTCTAGTTTTAGACTATGTCTATTTTTAGACATGGTGATCATATTTCAGAAGTTGCAGGATGCTATTTGTGGATGGTTGATCAAGTTGGAAAAATAGATGAAATTATATTTTTAGAATATTGGGCGAAGTCTATTTATATATCGTCGATCTAAAAATAGAAGTGTCGATTATTATTAGCTCTTAATAATAATCTGACAATAAACATCAACTTATTCTCTTGGAGTAGTTTGTTCAGTTTGTTTCAAAGGCACATTGTGTGGCACAATATCAGTGGACCCAGGGACTACACACCTCAAGTACTTATCGGAGCTAATGCATGGAGGACTCAGTTAGAACTCAAGTGGCAGAGTTATGACACACTTGGAAGAAGTAGTTATGGAGTTGTATTCAAGCAATTTGCCAGATTCTCAATTGAGTCAGCTTGTATCTAGTCTAACCGATTTGACACACTAGTGAGAGTGATTGAATTAATTACTTAATTAATTCAAATTGGGAGAATTAACTGTCCAACAATACAACAATAACTGCAGTGGAGACCCAGTGGAGAGATAGGTGAAAGGGCAAGATATACTGTCTGTTGTGACTATAGTGATGCATTGATTGCATCACAAACACATTGGAGTTTCCAATGAGGATTGCGCAGTCAAGGCAAGAGTAATTTGAATTCATTCAGAGCTATTCTTTAGCAGGGATTGTGCAGTGGAGGCAGGCTAGCAGGGGGCAAAGATCGGTGCATAGATTTGCATATTGTTCCTGATTAGTGTATGACGATTGTACTGTACTAAGAGCTTGATAAGCTTTGTATGAGGATTGTCATATGATTCCATGATACATAATATATAGTTGGTGTTTTTAGCTTCAGGATTTCCCGGTTAAAAAAACAACTGTGTTATGTGCAATTATTTTTATTTATGCTTTACATGTGTGTGCAATTAATTTTCCGCAAAAGATTAACAAGTGGAATGATTCAGTATTTTGCATAAAGTTAAATAGTGTGAGATTAGGTGAATCTAGGACATATGCATGCTTAGTTCATATAATTTCTACATGGTATCGAAGCATTGTTAATTGAATATTGCAATTGTAAAGTGAGATTGTGCTGGTGGACAATTAGAATTTGCTACAGAAGATTCTTGGTGCAGAAGTTGAGTATACATTGAAATGGCTTTCAATGGGTTGCAATTGGAGTATGCCCTTGATGGAAGCTTGAATCACATATCCTAGAATGACAGGATGGAGGCAGTGTTGGAGGATAATGGACTGAAGGAGTTCATCGATAACGATGTTCCTAAGCTGGGATCTAGCGATGCTGCATTACTTGACGCATGGAAAAAGAAGACAACAAAGAAGATAAGGATTCTGTTGGAAGGTGTGAAGGACCATATTGTGTCTAGACTTCACGGGAAATCCACTCCATTCTTAACGTGGAAGGCTTTGACAAAATTGTTCCAAAGCATAAGTGACCAGAGGAAGTTGGCGCTTAAAGACAAGCTCAGAAAAATAAAAATGGAGAAAGGCGACAGTATTCCAAAATACCTCAAGAAGTTTGTTCACTGCAAGGATGAACTGGGAAGTGTGGGGGTTACTGTTGATGATGAATACTTGGTGAGATTGGCTCTCCTTGGGCTTCCGAAGAGTTGGCATAGCCACGAAGGCTCTGTCAATGGGAGCGACTTTGGTCGGATCTTGTGCAGGAGGAGATAAGGCGGGGTACCATGGATGGATATTTATTGAAGAATGAATATGAAGAGAATTTTTATTTGGTTTCCAAATCAAGGAAAAGGAAGGGGAAGAAACATCCCTCAAAATCCGATGCTAAAGGCAAGAAGCAGGATTTTTCCAAAGTGAAGTGTTTTCATTGTGACAAACATGGACATTTCGCCACTAACTGTCCACAGAAGAAGAAGAACAAGAAGGTTGCTGGATCTACAGCTGGAGAGGCCTTAGCCTCGCAATTTAAACTTTATTTCTCTTTTATTTCATGCTTGGTTTCAAGCGGTATGGAATCGGTGTGGAATCTTGATAGTGGTGCGTCTTTCCATATGACGGGAGACAAAAAGTTTTTTAGTGACTTAGAGGAGAAGGACCTCCAGATGCATATAGAGATGGGAGATGATGGTCGGTACAGTGCGACTGGTATTGGGACCATTACCTTTGAGAGGGAGTCTATTAATCCATTCTGGTTGAAGAATTTTATGCATGTTCCAGGTTTGAAGAAGGACTTGGTCTCAGTCGCAATGCTGGAAGACAAGGGTTATGATGTTGTTTTAAGTGAGGGAAAAGCCTTCCTTCGACATAAAAAAATGGGTCAAAAAAAGAAGATAGGGGTTCAAATTAAGAATCTCTACAATCTGAAGGTAGATGGCAGCGCTGCAATGGTGGGCAAAGCAAAAGAAGTGGTGAGCCAGAATGAGGGCGAACTATGGCATAGGAGATTGGGCCATCTTCACCATGGCGCTTCGAATATTTTGTAGCAGATTTCTACTGGAATTCCCAAGGGTACTCTTGCACAGTCAAATCAGTGCAAGGGATGTACTATGGGTAGGTTTGTGAAGACCACCATTCATGAGAAGGAGAACCGTGCTTCGGTGATCCTCGAGAGAATTCACACAGACATGTGTGGAACGTTCTCGGTTGCTTAAACAACAAAACACAGGTATTATGTTATATTTTTTTATGGCTATTCTCGTATATTCTGAATATTCTTCATGCAGAAGAAGATTGAAACGTTCTCAAAGTTCTATGAGTTCAAGGCATTGGTGGAGAAGGAGTCGGGGAAGCAAGTGAAATCTCTACGGAGCGATAATGGTGGTGAATACATCTCAGGAAAATTCAAAGACTTCTGTAGCAAAGAAGGAATTTGAAGAGAACTCATAGCACCTCATAACCCACAGTAGAATGGGGTCACGGAGAGGAAGAACAGAACGATCACGGGTGCTTCACGAGCTATGCTTGAGAGGGAGCTAGACTTGCATGCAGTGAAGGAACTGCTTGTTCCAAAAAATGAGACTCCAGATGTGGATCAACCACAAGAGGAGATTCATCGAGTGGAGGAGTCCACTCATGCATAACCAAACATCAGAAAAGGTAGAAAGTGTACCACAGAAGTTGAGAGACTGAAGCTTGATGCGGCATAGAATGTAGGAGTTCCTACATCACAGCAGAGACAGAGACAGTCACCTGACCAATTTATTGGATACATGGCTCTTATGAGCAAGTGTATTGTGATAGAGCCATCTTCTTTCGAAGAAGCAGTGGAGGAGCCCACATGGGTAGATGCCATGGTGGAGGAGTATGACTCCATTGTTAGAAACAGTGCTTGGGAGATTGTTCTAAGGCTGGTGGGAAAATCAGTTGTAGGATCGAGATGGATCTACAAGGTAAAGTAAGCTATTGATGGGAGTGTCGAGAAGTATAAGGAAAGATTTGTTGCCTGGTGCTTCTCACAGATTGAGGGGATTGAATATGAAGAAAATTTTTCACCTGTTGCACGGTATTCTTCCATACGAACCATTCTTTCTCTCTCAGCACAGATGGGTTGGCACATTCATTAGATTGATGTGAAGACCGCGTTCCTTAATGGGATCATTGAGGAAGAGGTGTACATTGAGCAGCCTGAAGGATTTGAGATCTTGAGTAGCGAGTCGCATATGTGCAGGCTCAAAAGAGCGCTGTATGGACTTGGCTTCACCAAGAGTGAGGCAGATGAAAACCTGTACCAGATTGTGGTGGAGGGTAAGATTTTAAGCATTGTACTTTATGTTGATGATTTAATACCAACAGGTGATGAGCAGTTGATACACTCATGCAAGGTAAATCTTGCAAAGGATTTTGAGATGAAGGATTTGAGCCTCCTTCATTATTTCCTTGGATTGGAAATATGGTAACGGGAAGGTGAACTGTTTGTGTCTCAAGGCAAGTATGCCTGGGAGATACTGGAGAAGTTTCACATGCAAGTCTACAAGCTTATCGAAACTCCTCTTCCAGGAAATTGGAAGAAAGAGGATGCTACATCGGCAGAGGTAGTGGATGCCACTGTTTATCGACAGTTGGTGGGTTCGCTCATGTATTTAGTCAATACAAGACCAGACATATGTTATGCGGTGAACCAGCTTTCGCAAGCGATGGTTAAGCCAACCAAGATATTTTGGAAGGCAGGCAAGCATGTCATGAGATATCTTAGGGGCACTTCTGAGTATCATTTATGGTACAGACAGACGGATGAGGTGAAGTTGCATGGCTTCACAGATGCAGATTGGGCAGGAAGCCCAACAGACAGAAAGAGCACATCAGGAGGGATTTTCAAGAGGAGATCGGATATACAACATTTTCTGGTACAACAAGAAACAAAGATCCATGGCACTCGGGCTCTCAAATAAGCAGAATACATTGCTGGCAGCAAGTCAAGTCGCATGTGAGGCTATTCGGATATTAGGGAGACTTGAGGTATAAAATGGGCCTCCTAAGGAAATTATAAAATAATAGTGGAAAAATCAAATAAGATTTGATGACATCATCAAATTTTAGAGGGAAAATGAAAACTACTTTTTCACCATATTTTCAACTTATCTCCCAAGTATTCTACTGTTGATGCAGAATTTAATTCCTCATCCAAGGAGTACCCATGTTGCATACTTTCGATGGGTCCTACTACATGAAAAATGAGAAATACATAAAAAAAAATGTGATTACAATCACGTTTTTTTATGTATTTCTCATTTTTCGTGTAGTAGAGTTCATCGAAAGTATGCAACATGGGTACTCCTTGGATGAGGAATTAAATTTCGCATCCAACGAGTACTCCCGCTCGAAATTTGAGTAAAAATTTTGGGAGATAAGTTTAAAATATGAGTTGAAAAAGTAGTTTTATTATTTTATTATTTTTTAATATTTTTACTTTTTTACTCCAAAAATGGTGAATCATCCATTATGGATGACATCATCATCTTGAATCCTATGGGTTCTTATAAAGTTTATTTTGGTTGTACATTTTTCTTAGGAGGCCCATTTTAGACCTCAAAATTCCCCTAATGGAGGAAGATCTTGAAGGGTTTGTTTGGTTCTACATTTAGATACTACAGTGATACATTGTGATAATCATAGTTGCATTAAACTCTCTATTAATCCTGTGTTTCATGATATATCTAAACATATTGATATCTGGTATCATCATATCAGATATTTGTGTGCAGGGAAGATCATGTTGCTTCAATACATTCCTACGGAAGATCAGGATGCAGATATTCTAACGAAGGCACTTACCAAGAGCAAATTCGAATACCATAGAGGTAGGATCGGGATGAAGGATAATCCCTATCTTGTTGAGAGGGAGTGTTGAGATTCAAGAATATGATGAAGCTTAGTTAAAATCAGTCACCTTCACTAAGTGGGCCCGCAAGCTATTTTTAGGTGTAAGTATATTTTTAGACTATGTCTATTTTTATACATGGTGATCATATTTCAAAAGTTGTAGGATGTTATTTGTGGATGGTTGGTCAAGTTGGAAAAATAGATGAAATTCTATTTTTAGAATATTGGGCGAAGTCTATTTATAGATTGTCGATCTAAAAATAGATGCATGTCGATTATTATTAGCTCAATAATAATCAGACACTAAAAAACAACTTATTCTCTTGGAGCACTTTGTTTCAGTGCATAGATGTGGCACATCAGTGGACTGAGGGAATTACACAATTCCCAAGGGTTTACTGGAGCTAATGCATGGAGGACTCAATTAGAACTCAAGTGGCAGAGTTATGACACAGTTGGAAGAAGTATTTATGGAGTTGTATTCAGTTTAACTTAGTTAGACTCAGTTGAGCTAGTTGTATCTAGTCTAACTGATTGATACACTAGTGAGAGTGGAGTGAATTAATTAGTTAATTAATTCACAAATAATAACTCATTAATCAACTAAACAATAAAGCAATTAACTATAGTTCATGGCAGTTTCAGTGGAGACCCAGTGGAGAGATAGGTGAAAGGGCAAGATAAAATATCTATTGTGACTATAGTGATGCATTTATTACATCACACACATTGGATTTGCCAATGAGGATTGTGCAGTCAAGGCAAGAGTAATTCGAATTCATTCGGAGCTATTCTTCAGCAGGGATTGCGCAGTGGAGGTAGGCTAGCACGAGGCAAAGATTGGTGCATGGATTTGCATATTGTTCCTGATTAGTGTATGACGATTTTACTGTACTGAGAGCTTGATAAGATTTGTATGAGGATTGTCATATTATTCCATGATACATAATCTATAGTTGGGGTTTTCAGCTTCAGGCTTTCCCGGTTAAAAAAACAACTGTGTTATGTGCGGTTATTTTTATTTAAGCTTTACATGTGTGTGCAATTAATTTTCTGCAAAAGATTAACAAATGGAATGATTCAGTATTTTGCATAAAGTTAAATAGTGTGAGATCAGGTGAATCTAGGACATATGTATGCTTAGTGCATATAATTTCTATAGCCTAAAGGAACCCAAAATGATAAAACTCTCCAAAACTCTTCGTCCTCACATAAAACATAAATATATTGAGCTTTTTCAAGAGTTTAAAGATCTGTTTGAAAGGGGGTGAGGATTTGAAATCATATGACACAAGCATTATTCAACATAAAATTTCTCTTAAGGAAAATCAGAAACCTTTCAAACAAAATTTGAGGAGAATAAACCCTGTCTTACTACCTTTAGTTGAGAAGGAGATTAAAAAGACGTATGATGCCGGAATCATAGTCCCCATTAGATACTCAGAGTGGGTTTCTAACCTTGTGTCAGTTAGGAAGAAGACCAGGGAGATTAGGCTTTGCATTGACTTTAGAAATATTAACAAAGCCTCCCTAAAATATAGATACCCCTTGCCTAAAATGGATCACATACTTCAAAAGGTAGTTGGCTCTAAGAGAATGTCACTACTTGAGGGCTTTTCCGGTTACAACCAAGTGCTAGTATTCCCAAGTGATCAACACAAAACTGCCTTCACCACACCTTGGGGTACATTCATATATGTTAAAATTCCATTTGGGTTGATGAATGCAGGGGATACTTTCCAAATGGCCATGGACATATCCTTTTCAAAAGAGATAGGCTACTTCATAGTCATTTACCTTGATGACATCACTATTTACTCTAAGACTGATGAAGAGCACTTAATCCACTTGAGGAAAGTTTTTGAAAAGTGTACGAAGTATGGCCTATCCTTGAATTACAAGAAAACATTGTTTGGTCTCCAGGAAGGAAAACTCCTATGCCATATCATCTCTGAAGAAGGAATCAAAATAGACCCCAGAAGGATTAAAGGCATATTGCAAATTAGCAATCCTAGAAACATCAAGGAGTTGCAATCCTTCATTGGGAAGATCAACTTCTTGAGGAGGTTCATCCCCAACCTTGCTGAGCTTTTGAGAAATATTACAAACATGCTAAAAAGAGAGATAGGGGTTAAATGGACCTTGGAAGCTAAAAAATATTTTGAACTGGTTAAACTAGAACTCACCCAAACACCAGTTCTAATCAGTCTTGACCTTACCAAAGACTTCTACATTTTCTCATTTTTGTCTGAGCATACCATTGTTGTGGTGTTATTGCAAAAGAACATCATGGGGAAAGAACATCTCGTAGCCTTCTTCAGCAAAGCCCTTAGAGATGCTCCTCTAAAGTACAACATCATGGAGAAACAAGCCTTTGCATTGATTAAGGCATTGAAATACTTTAGAGTTTATATCTTACATTCTCATATCATTTCTTTGTTCCACACACAGTTTTCAAAGACATTTTGAATCAGGACCCCGATGGTAAAAGGGGAAAGTGGATTGCTATTATCTTAGAATATGACTTAGAAATCAGACCCACTAAACTAGTTAAAGGACAAGGACTTGCAAAACTTATGGTTGAATCAAATTTCAAAGCTTTAGATATGAATATGGTTGATGTTTTAGAAGAATAAGAGGAATGCATAGCTCCCCATGTTGAAGAAGTATTTATGAATTCATCTTGTTATGCTGATATCCTATATGTGCTTTTCTATCTTAATGCTCCGCCTACATTATCAAAGACAAAAGCTAGATTCTTGAAACAAAAAGATTTGAAATTCTGCATTTTAGATGGAGTGTTATATTGGAAGAATTTTGTAGGCATTTTTCTTAAATGTTTTCTTGAGGATGATGCAGATAAAATCATGCATGAGCTGCATGAGGGAGAATGTGGGGGCCACCTTTACTGGAAAACCACAGCTAACAAAATCCTTAGAGCTGGCTACTATTGGCCCACCCTTTTTCCTGACACCCACAAACTGGTCATGATTTGCCATAAGTGCCAAATTTTTTATGACAAGCGAAAACTCTTACTTTGCCTTTGCATCCCATTACTGTTGAAGCTCATTTTCAACAATGGGGTTTAGACTTCATTGGAGAGATTCACCCCTCCTCATCTGCCCAACATAAGTGGATCCTCACTACTAATGATTACTTCACCAAGTGGATAGAATCCATTCCCTCTATGAATGCCACCAACTCGGTCATTATCAAATTTCTTGAGACAAATATCCTATCTAGATTTGGTTGCCCCAGAAAAATCATCACAGATAATGATGTTGCCTTTACATCCAAAATAATGGTTGAATTTTGTTATAAATATCACATCACATTAGGACATTCCACAACTTATTACCCTCAAGGTAATGGGCTAGCTGAGTCCTCTAACAAAATCTTGGTCAATATCATCAAGAAGCTTCTGGAACAGAATAAAAAAGCATGGCGTGGCAAGCTAGTACATGCACTATGGGATGATAGAATAACCCCCAAGAAATCAATTGGTATGTCTCCCTTTCAACTCATGTATGGCATGGATGTTATTTTCCAAACATCATTGGGAGTCTCGGTGATAAGGCTTCTCCAAGAATTGCAATCAGAATAAAATGACATGCAAAGGAGGCTGAACCAAGCCATTCATTTGTGAAAAACAAGGGAAGAAGTTTAAAACAAGACTTAAGCAGTGCAAGAAAACATAAAGAAAATATTTGACAAAAGAACTAAAACCAACAATTTCCACATTGGATACATAGTGCTAAAATGGGATTCAAGGAGGGAGGACAAAGGTAAACATGGCAAATTTGAGAATTTGTGGAAATGTCCTTATCTCATTCAGTCAGTTAGAGGTAATAATGCTTTCTTTTTACAAGAAATGAATGGAGAAGAATTATCTGGAGGTCTTGTCAATGGCATGATGCTCAAACACTATTTCTGTCAAGAGTCCTAGTTTCAAACTTTCATTCATTGTACATAAAATTTCATAATGAGAGATAAAAAAATACAAAAACAAAGAAAGAAGGAAAAAGAGGGAAGATTTGAAAAATAGGTACAACCCCATACCCAAAAAATAGTAATGCTGAAAGTGTGCAAGCCTAAATGCCACTACTTGTTCAAAAGAATCTTGTTCAGTCATCTAGCCTAATCATGGTTGAACATGTTTTCAATTTATTGTTGATAGGTTAGTGAAAAATAACTTGTAAAAACATGTAAACTTGACTTGTCAACAGGAATAGACTAGGAATGAAAGATATTAGTTCCACATGCTCAAATATGAACCAAAGAGAAAGATGGGGATGCATATAAAATGATAGATCACAACCCTTATTTTTCTAGTTTTGTTTGTACAAAAATAATGTTTGTGTGCAGCTTGTCCTAATGCCACAATCCATGGTAAGTCAGATTGCCTAATCCTGATTTAAACCATTTTTTTAATTTCATGTCAATAGCTTATAGAATGAAGTCTGTCAAGAAGCCTAATCTTGACAGTAAAATAGTCTAGGTAGAGAATAAAAAGAGTTCACTAGCATAATTTGAACTCTTGGAAGTGATAAGAGTAGAAATTTGGAAGTGATAAGAGTAGAAATAGATAGTTTGTTTTTTCCCTCAAAAGAAAAAAATGTCAAGGGTTTTCTAGTTCAAGTGCACCCAAGGAATAAAAAATGATAGGAAAGTAAGATGGGTAGGTAGAATTGAAGTTGACGTAATCATGTTTTTCAGATTATTGAGATCACAACTTCAAAGAACCATCAGCAAATGTAAAGAAGAAGAAAAAAATATATGCCCAATGGATGAGGCACTAGTCTTCATAAACCCAAATATCTGAAGTTATGGACACCTCCTGAAAAGGAGTTGCCCTCCCCAAGTGGAGCCACTGTTAGTCATCAATATTTTTCGCTATTTTATGGATGACTAAATACTTATCCTAGATTTCTAAAAACAAAATTCATGAATATTGCGAGTTTTAGAAATCTCATTGCCTTCATTATCCTTAAGATAAATTTTTCACTATTTTACTATCCTATCATGTCATGGTCAACCTATCACTCCTAGAAGACCCATCATGGGCTCATGCCACTCATTTTCACTATGTTTTTCCACCTCTGACCTTAGCACTCTGTTTTGACTTGCCTAACCCCTTCACTTTCCACCTAGGATCACCAACCAACCTACTCATTCTTGTGCTTCCAGGATACATCAAACATTGATGGTCTCAAAAATATCTCTGTAGGCTCTTTAGAAAAATCAAGTACATTGGATTTTGGATCTTCAATACATCAAATTTTAAAAAATCTCTGTTTTTATACTTGAAGAACTCAAGGCCAAGCTTTCAGCCAAATGACAAAAGAGATTAAGAAACATTACAAAGTGGGTTTAGGAAAAAATAAATTTGCATGCCCAAGGCTATAAAAGTCAAATTCACTTAAGCACTTGACTCATTGTGCATTTTATATTTGCAAGAAGAGCAAGAAAACCCTGCTAGAGAAATTTCTGAGTTTTTGGACAAATCCTGGGCCAAGTTACTGACACTACACACAAACACTAGTGATGCGTTCACAAACCCTGGCACTGCACGAATAGCATTTTCTGCCATTAATTTTTAAATGGCGCTATGATTATAGTGGGTGGTGCTGCGTGAATAATTCGGTGCTAAGCATAGGTGGAACCAACACGCCCACGCCCGACGCTACGCCCCCAAGCCGACCCAACAGGTTGTTTCAAGTCCGACTCTACATGCAAAAAGTGCCCGAGAAGACCAGTGTTGTGCCCAGAGGCATGCATGCATGCATGCTGGTGGCACTGTGCACCAGTAAGGCCTGAATCTCCCAACGCTACACTTAGAGGCACACGATAGGTCCAGCGCTGTGGTAATGAAGAAAATCATCCAATTTGCAAAAAATCTACCAAAAAGTTGATGAAAACATCTCCAAGTTGCCTCCAAAGACCTGAAAACAAACTAAAATCTGGTAGGTGGCCTTTCTTCCTTGTCCTCAAAGCAATTTTCATGATTTGGTGATTAATAGAAAACATCAAACCCTAGTCATGAGAAACCCTAGGTCTTCATAGCAAGTAAGCCTCTGTTTTTGACCTATGAGAAATTAATTGTCATTTGAAAGGGAGTAAACTAAGGTAAACATGAATCATTTATATAAAAGACCTCATCAAGCTCAAAATAAAACATTCATACCTCACCTCCATATCACTCATTTACAAGAGTTTCCCACCATCATTTTCATTTTACTCCTTTTGCCCAAGTTTGTCCGCAAACAACCCTAATTACCATGTCAGGGGTAGAAGATAGTAGCAACAGTGGTAGAGACCAAGGGCCTATGAGGCCAAATGAAAAAGGATGAAGAATGAACAGATTTGAACCCCAAAGCACAGTAGATATCACCTCATCTCCCATGATCCTCTCATGTTTCCAGAATGTGGGATGTTTCCAATTTTGTGAGAAAGTCAAACAAGTGCAAAGCCACACAGAGCTTACAAGGCTTTTCATTCTTAACCTACACAAAAAAAAATCAAGCCTTGCAGGAGTGGACTTTGAACTATTAGCAGATGCCATCTCTAATGCTACAGGTATCCCTGCTGTTGGTGAAAAGTGGTTTAAGAAAGCCAAATTGGACAAGAACCATTATGAGCCATTTGTCAAAACTAGGTACAGAGTAGGCTGCAGGGCTATCTTCCCTTTCTCACACCTAAAACAGAGATTTGAACCCTTGATGAGGTTTATCATGAAGTACTTTACTTGTGAAGGGACCATGCCATCTACCTCAGCTTAGCCACTATACAAAGGCAAACAAAAGGTAAAAGAAGAAGAAGAAGATCATGAGGTGGAAAGGGAGTTTGAAATCATCCAGGTGGACAACGATGAGAAGGAGGAGGCACGGATCTCAAATTTTCTCATCCAAAACAAAAATGCACTCATTAAATACCTCTAAGCCAATTTGAATAGGGCCAAAAGTGTGAATGATGCCCTTGACTTGGAAAACAGGCAGCTAGGAGCACAAATTGCTATCTATGAAGCTAGAGCCATTAAAGCCCAGAAAGAAGCCCAAAGGGCACAGGTGAAACTAGAAGAGTTCATGGGCACTTATGAAGAGAGTGAATATGAGGAAGTTCAATCTAGGAGGAAGCCTAGAACCATGGGATTGAAGAAGGCATTAGAAAAGAAAAAAGAACAAGAAGCACCCCTAGTAGAAAAACTTCCCCTTGATCAGATTTTGGCCATGTAGATAGCATAGGATCGAGAGCCTTGGTTGGAAAGAGCCAACATACACTTGGAGGCTAAATTAGAGAAGGCCAACAATAATCTTGACCTCTAAAGGAGGATGACTAAACATTATGCCCGGAGAAACCAAATTGCAAGAGCCAAATTGAAGAAGGTCCAAGTCAAGATCCAGGCACTAAAAGAAGAAAAAGGCCAAGCTAGACTTCAAATTTTGGCACAAGCTTCTCTACAGTTCTCTCAAACCCCATGAGGTAGAAATCCAACAATTTTGAAGAAATTTGGACAAGTTTTTGTTTTCTGAGAATTTGGAGGCCTATAAGCGCAGCGCCACTGGCGCTACACTTTTCCCTCAGGAATCCTAAGAGGTGAAACTTTAAATTTTTGGATTTCTCATGCCTAGTACATTATGCTCACAAAATTTAATAACATTTGGAGCATTTTTGACCCCTCAAAAGGTCAAAAAACACCTCATTTTTCACCATTCTACCTCCTTTTTGAGGCCTGGCACTGTGCTCATAACAGTGTTTGGAATTTGACCTTTTGGATAGGTTACATGTTGGAAATACTGAGAGGGGGGTGAGTCAGTATTTATTTTCAATTATTAATTTTTTCCAGTTATATTCTTCGCAATTAAAAAATAGAGAGGTTTATAATAATGATATTATTAAGGATTAATAAGAACTTCAGTCCCTTTTCAAAATAATTGAGTACAATAGATGTGTGAGGGCACCAACTCTTCAATGAATCAGGCACCAATCTGTTTCCAAGCACCAACTTGGACTTTGATGAGGCTCCGACCTCTAGGGCTTTGACCCTATCTTCACCAAGGCACCAACCTTGATTTTAGGGGAACCTACCCCAAGGAAACCAATCCTTCTTTGCTTCTTCACTGGATTATTAGTTCAAAGGTGCTTCAATGCACAAGTCTACATCATCAATTCTGCACCATACTGCACCATTTATTCAACACCACTCTTATCCATTAATTCTGTCCCACTTTTCTTGCAACACACTATACTTATACTTTTGTACCACACCAGCACTTCACCAAATGCATTAAGGATTTAAAAATTCACTGTTTACTAAACTTCTAGCACCATGCTACACTAGGACTTCTTATGGACAGACTGGTCTTCAACAATCCTTAGTAGCCTATAGCAGCACCGAAGTAAGAGATAACAGATCCAATTTTTTTATGCTTGTAATACAGTCTTGAATCTGGAACAGTGAAGACAACCCTCAACAACCACGTCTTAAACTTCGAAGTTACAACACAGGTTCAAGAATGAAACGATATAGCACAGATCTACCACAGTTCATTGCAACCCTTGAACATCACTGACGACGAGGTGTAAAAAACCACAGAAATGTAAGACTGCTCTACCATAGTTCTCCACAGATCCAGAGTTACTCCAAAAGTGCACAGAAATTTGCACCGAAAACTTTCTCAAAGAATAGCCCTCTCAGAAATGCTTTGGTTCATGAGATATGAACCCACCTTTCTTCACTGAAATTTTGTAATTTTTTGAGTGAGAAGATGATTTGAAGTAGATGATTTAAGTTCTTATATATACATAAAATCGTTTGGAAAACTGAAAGGACATGTCCCTTAAGGGCAGGCCGACATGGAAGAGAGTTTAGGTCAGCTTAATGACCAGAAAAAATTGTTGAACTTGAAAAATTCATATTTCTTAGAATACTCGGGGTTTTAGGCCAAGTGATAGCTCATTAGAAAGCTAAAAATATGCTCTATAGGATGGTGAAGGTCTCATAGAGAAAATTTTCTTCTAAGGTAGTGAAAAATATTTTTTAATGTGACTAGTCATTTATTGGTGCGGAAATGGAGGTAGGGTAGAATGCCTTCGAGAGTTGGGCTTCTTTATGGTTTGATTTTTGCCTTCTCCAACATAGGGTTATAATGTCATCAATTCACCATGCCATAGTGATATGTCATTAATCATATGAAGCATCATGTCTTCAAGTAGTCTTCCATCATCCATGTAGCATCTTATTGACATATTTCCATCAATAACAATCTAGATTAACAATCTCCCCCTTCGTCATTGATGGAAATATTCCACCTTTTTCTCCCCCTTTGAAATCAATGGAAAGTGGGGTGCCAACGTACTCCCCCTGTCATGTTGCTCCTTTTCTTGGTTTCTTTTTAATGTGATGCAAGAGCAATGAGCCCCATCTTTTGGCGAAGATACTCAAATGCTTCTCGTGGAAGGGGTTTTGCAAAGATATATGTAATTTTCTCTTTTGTATTGACGTATTCCAACCTGATATTGTGTTCAGTAACTTGTTCACGGAGGAAGTGGTATTTTATTGGAATATGTTTGGTTCTTGAGTGCATCACCAGATTCTTTGAAAGACTTATGATGCTAGTATTGTCACAAAAAATAGTAATTGGTTGCTTATTTTCTATGTTGACATCCTTCAAGGCTTCCTTCATCCATAGAATTTGTGTACAACATTCAGCAGCAGCTATATATTCAGCTTCAACTGTAGAAAGGGATATAGATGATTGATTTTTTCTGAGCCAAGTTACAAGACAATCTCCCATAAATAATGCATTTCCACTAGTTATTTTTTGATCATCCACACTTCCGGCCCAATCAACATCAGAATAAGCTGTCACAATAAGAGTTGAACTCTTAGGATACCAAAGACCGAAATCAGTCGTTCCTTTCAGATATCTGAGAATTCTTTTCACTGCTGCTAGATGGGATTGTTTAGGACTAGACTGAAATCTTGCTACCATTCCTACTGCTTGCATAATATCTGGTCTTGTAGCAGTTAAGTATAGGAGAGCTCCAATTATTGACTTGTAAAGAGTTGCATCTATTTTAGGGGTATCATCGTCTTTGCTTAATTTACAATCTGTGGTCATTAGTGTGCTCATAGGTGCACAATATTCCATCCCATATCTTTTAAGCATGTCTTTAAAATATTTTTCTTTAGATATAAACATGCCTGTAGAGGTTTGAGATATTTGTAGCCAAAGAAAGTAAGACAACTCACCAATCATTGACATATCGAATTTTTTGGACATATTTAGAGCAAATTCATGGCTCATTTCTTCATTATTGCTAGCAAAGATTATATCATCAATGTAAACAAGAGTGATTAGAAGTTTTTCCGTTTCCATCTTCATGAAGAGATTGCTACCTGCCACTCCCTTTCTGAAACCCTCTTGTCGCAAATAGTGATCCAAATTTTCACACCATGCTCTAGGGGCTTGTTTTAATCCATACAAGGACTTTTTTAGTTTGCATACAAAGTCTTTTCCTTCAGCAAGATCAAATCCTTCTGGTTGCTCCATGTAAACTTATTTCTTGAGATCTCCATTCAGGAATGCTGGTTTTACATCCATTTGATAAACCTTGAATCCTTTTGAGCAAGTAAATGCTAAAAACATTCTTATGGCTTCCATTCGAGCTACTAGTGCAAATGTTTCTTTGAAGTCAATTCCTTCGATTTGCGAGTATCCTTTGCAGACAAGTCTGGCTTTATTTCTGATGATTTGTCCATATTCATTCATCTCGTTTCTGAATACCCATTTTTTTCCAATTATATTTTTATCTTTTGGGCGAGGTACCAGTTCCCAAGTCTCATTTTTTTCAATTTGAGACATTTCTTCTTCCATGACCTTTATCCAATAAGGATCTTTGCTTTCTTGAGAAAAATTTTCAGGTTCTATTAAAGATAATAGAGCCAAATCATCTTTTCTAGGGGTGCTTATCATCCTTCTTTGAGTTTTTATTCCTTCATCTATATTTCCGATGACTTGTTCTTTCGGATGATATATTTGAACAAAATTGACCTTGGAGGGAGTTTCTGAAGATTCATTTTGAGGTTCACTTTGAGGTTCTTTGTTCTCCTCTTCTTTTTCAGGTTCTTCTTCTTCAATTTGTTCAAAGAAAGGCTCAACTTCATGATCTTCAATTCCTTTTTCTGGAAGGCCTTCATCAATATTCAAATCAATGCTTTCCACTATTATTTGTAGATGATAGTTGTAACATTTGTAAGATTTTCTCCTAGTGGAGTATCTAAGAAATATTCCTTCATAAACTCTAGAATCAAATTTACCTGGTGCGTCATCATTTATTTTTATGAAACATTTGCTTCCAAAAAACTTGAAATATTTTACTGAAGCGGGTCTTCCTTTCCATAATTCATAAGGAGTCTTTTCATTATTTGGTCTTAGTTGAGTTCGATTTAAGGTATAAAATGCGGTGCCAACTGCTTCTCTCCAAAATTTTGGTTGCAAATCGGCTGCTAGTAGCATTTTCCTTGCCATTTCTTGAATGGTTCGGTTCCTTCCTTCAGCTACTCCATTTTGCTGGGGTGTCCTAGCAGTAGAGAGTTCTCTTTCGATTCCATGCTCTTTACATAATTCATCAAACTCTTTTGAGGTGAATTCTCCTCTATCCGTTCTAAGACATTTAATCTTAGAATCTTTCTCATTCTCAATGAGAGCCTTAAGATTTTTAAAGCATTCAAATTCTTCAGAGTTATATTTTATGAAATATATCCACATCATTCTATTATAGTCATAAAAAACTAGAGCAAAGTGCCTTTCACCTTGAAGAGTTTGAGTTCTAGTTGGCCCACACAATTATGCATGAATTATTTCTAAAGGTTTTGTTCTTGAGAACTCCTTAGTTTTGTGGCTAGTTCTGGTTTTCTTTCCATGTTGGCATGGGCCACATACAACTTGATTTGGTTTGCACATTTTTGGAATATCCCTTACTGCATTAATTTTGTTGATGTTGACTAGGTTATCAAAGCTTGTATGCCCCAATTGCTTGTTCCATAGCCAACTTTCATCTGTTTGACTTAAGTAACATTTATCTTCTTGGATTCTACTGAGTATGTAAACATTATCTGGTGTTCTTAATCCTTTCACCACAAGTTCTCCTGAGGATGAGTCTCTTATTTCAAAGTTTTTTGTACTAAAGACAACATTATCTCCTTGGTCACAAATCTGGATAACACTTAAAAGATTGTGTTTGAGCCCTTCTACCAGCAAGGTATTTTGAGCCTTTCCTAGTCCATTGGCAAGGGTAGCAGTTCCTTTTCCAGTGATTTTAGCGAATCCACTTCCAAAAGATACATTTCCATTTTTCTTGTTCAATGAGATAAACTTCTTTTGGTCACCTATCATATGTATTGAGCATCCACTATCCACGAACCAATTATTTTCTTCACTCTGAGAACATAGAGCTAGGCCACATTTATCAGTTTTGAGATTTACGTTTTTAGCTTTCTCCCTTTTGAGAGGAAAATTTTGTTCATTATTATCATAATTATCACATTATGATCAATACGGATCAAACTTAGCCAAGAGATCAAAGGAATTGTAAGTTTTGATTTTTCCTTGCTCTTTAGGACCATGTAGTTGGTTTGTTTGATTTTTCAATCTTGGTGCTTCATTCTTATGAGCCTTGCAATGTTTAGCTTGATGCCCAAAGTTTTTACAGTTGTAACAATGCCCAAGAAAAATAGTTTGATACCTGTTGTAGTATCCATAGTTTGAACCGACATTCTTCCTTGGAGTTTCTCTTTCTTCAATCCTTGGTTTTGAGATGGGACTTTGTTCCTGACGAGATGTCTTTTCTTATTTTGGATGGAAAGAGAGTACATCAGCATAAGTTTTGGCATTATTATTTGTACTTGATGATTCTTCTTTGATACCAATTCCAGACTTGTCATGTTGAGGTCTTTGCATGGCATTCATCAACAAAATATCCATGTTTCTTTCATCTTCTAGTTCTGAGTCATCATCATTTGTAAATTCCATGAATAACGCTGCTTTGCTTCCAACATAATTACTTTCCTCATCTGATTCATCATCTCTTTCTTTGTGATGATGCATATTTCTGGTTGATTTCTTTTTGATGACTACAAATTCATCTTCATCGGACTCATCTTGTTTGGAGAAGAATTTCTTCTTATTAAACCCTTTCTTTTTATACATCATCCTTTTAGAGTCCTTTTCATCATCACTATCATGTTTATGTGGAAATTTTGCAGCGTAATGACCTATTCTTCCACAATTGAAACAAATAAGAGGGTACTTACCTTTTAGCTTAGATCCCATTTTTAGTCTTCGTATAAGTTGAGCTAATTCGTTTTCAGTATCGGATTCATCGTTGTTGCAATTCCATCCTTTTCCTTCTTTTGTAGATCTTGAGGCTTTGAAGGTTGCTTCTTTGAAATTTGGAATCCCTTTCCTCATCTCATAGGCAATGAGAATTCCATGGAGTTCATCCATATTGATAGTATCTAGATCCTTCATTTCTTCTATGGCACTTACTTTGGAGTCAAATCTGTCAGGAAGCGATCTTAATATTTTTTGAACAATGGTTCTTTCTTCAATATTTTTTCCTAGTCCTCTAAGAGAGTTAATCACTTCAGCTACTCAGAGGAAATATGATGCAATATATTCTTCATCATTCATTTTTAGACTCTTGAATTGTCTTCTATAGGTTTGAAGCTTTGACTTCTTGACTTTGGAGTCCCCATCATATAGAGAAACCAACTTATCCCATACTTCTTTGGCTGAGTCACAGTTCATGACTTTCGTAAATTCAGAATCAGTAATTCCACTAGTGATGGAATTTAAAGCTTTGGCATTAGCAATGTAGACTCTTCTTTCATCTTGATTAGTTGGAAGATTGGAAGGAGCTTTGTACCCATCTAGAACATAGTGCCATACATCAGGGCCAAGAGACATTAGATAGTAGGACATCCTCTTTTTCCCAAAACAAAAATTTGTTTCGTCAAAGATAGGTAGTTTCCCTGTTGCTTCCATGTTATTTATTGTGCCTAAGAAACCTTCTTCCAACTGTCAAGCTAATCTTGAAGAAGCTAGCTCTGAAACCAATTGTTGGAAATACTGAGAGGGGGATGAATTAGTATTTCTTTCAATTGTTAATTTTTTCACGTTATATTCTTCACAATTAAAAAATAGAGAGGTGTATAATAATGATATTATTAAGGATTAATAAGAACTTCAGTCCCTTTTCAAAATAATTGAGTACAATAGATGTGTGAGGGCACCAACCCTTCAATGAATCAGGCACCAATCTGTTGCCAAGCACCAACTTGGACTTTGATGAGGCTCCGACCTCTAGGGCTTCGACCCTGTTGAGGTATAAAAGGTATATTTTTAACACCTATTTATCCTACATTAATTATCAATCAGAGAATGACTTTTTGTTTTAAGAGTGTAATATGTTTGAGACTGCAATTGAGCTAAGAGTAATGCTGTGAGAGATGTAGTATAGTATTCTAAATACAAGAGTAAACGGATGCTTGAAAAGAAATTTAATTACAATAACATGAATGAAAATTCTCTGAAACTTAATTACTCACTCTGCAAAACATCAATCAAGGATACAGTAGCAATAACTCATTCCTTTAGAAATTGATGCAAGTAAAATCACACTAGAACAAGGCAATCAATCTGGGAGCTTGGAAGCAATAACCAATGTTCTCTACAGTTAACAGTCCTTCTCTTTCAGCAATCAAAGTGAAATCAAAATTGAACTAACTGCCGTTGAAAATAAACTAAGAAGAACTTATTTTAAAAGAAAGAATTGGAAATGAATAGAAATTTGTAATTAAATATCTATGTGCATACACAACAAACTATAAATAAACAATCTTTCTGAAATCTCGAACTAATGAATTAGAAATGAAAAACAAACTGGAATTGAATAGCAATTGCTAACTAATGAATCTGAATAACAGACATGAGCTTAACAAAATCAAATAACAAATCCTATTAAACTCCAACCCTGTCGACAACACACGTTATTAAGTAATCAATCAAAATGAACAATAATCTAATGGAACAACAAACATAGTTAAATATGTAACAAAAAAGCTTTATAAGTGATAACAAGATGAATAATATAGAAATCACGATCCTTGTTGAAATGGGACAGCAATGCAATTCATTAGCGCATACAGCAATCCAATAAGAAATTCAATAGTAATTAAGTAAATCTACAATCGTAATGAAACCAAACATAATTATCACACAACAGTAATTAAAGGATATAAATACAAACAACAGAATGATTCCACCAGGGTCAGGCCCTTAGCACCAGTGAAACACTATTGGGTTACTTCAGAGCTTGAGCGATGAAATAAAACACGTATTTGTATTAATTGAACATAAAAGTGTTTACAGTGACCGCTCTTTGATCACGAGAGTCAATAAAACGCGAAATTACAAAATGAATGCTTTTAATCAAATGATTCGACTCACTACAATCTCTAAAGGCGTTGCCTTATATAACAAACTCGACGGACAAGCCAAGGAATGAGATAAGGTTTGAACAACGATCCCTCAGGATCGAAAGATCCTGAGGGATTCGCTCCCCTTATTTCTTTAGCTGTCACTTGATTTCCTTTGACTGAAGCCGAGCTGTCCCCTGCCTTCTCTTAGCAATGCGTTCGGATTTTATTCTCTTTGGCAGGATTTGGTCTAACGCTAGAGGAACAACAGTTACTCTTGATTTAGCCTCACCTCTGGTATAGTTGTTCACCTCGCCTGATTCCTGTTTTTAGCAATAAAAGGCAGTTTTTAGTTACATTTTACAATAAACATAAGTCTTTACAATTCTACCACAATTATTGTAATAAGTCACCTTTCCAAAGTAAAAAGAATTATGTTTAAAGTAAAAGAATGAGAAAGCACATAGTGAATTCATACCTTTTCCAATGCTCAACATACCCCCCTACTTACCCTTTTTCATGTCCTCATGAAAACCATATTTTACATGCAAAGCTGTTAAAGAATAAGCTGGAGAAGGTTGTTCATCAAAAGGCCTAAAAACATGCATTGTAGCTAATGCTTTGAAGACATGCCCTGTCTGTCCTTCGGGTATTTCATAAATGGATTTATAATCTGTAGCAGGATACCATGCAATGGGGCTTCGAAACCTACACCCTAGCTAGAATGGGCCTTCCCTCAAAATGAGGTTGCTATAGAGAACCAAGCGGTCTGCAGCTAATCCAAAATTTTTATAGTTAAATGGCTCTCTATTTTGAATATTCCGATTGGAAATTCCCCATCGGACCTTAGCTGCTATGTAGGCCTGGTTTCTAATAGATAGAAAATATTCTACCCCATTCAAGATAATTGGTTTATGTATAGGCCCCAATGCTTGAACAACACCTTCTCTTGTCATCAAATTCTTCTGCCTAGTCCATAATTGTAACGGGTGTTTAGGTTCACTCCTAACCCATAGGTCTAACTCATTTTCCTGCCTTTGAAAAACATTATAGGCTTTGAGCCATTTTAACTAATTAACAACAAATGAAATAAATGCTTGGTATTGGATGTCACCCACAAAAGGGCTGGGATTTGTCTCAATATCATTTTCCAATATGAGATTATGCAAATAGAACTCACACAGGAGACGTTGTACCTTTACCCCATAGAGTTTGCGGCATGTAACAAAATCATCTATAGTTTTTAACTCTGTAGATTTTCATGCCCTAACTACTTTAATTTTTAACTATAAATATCTCTCTAATAAAAATAAAGCACAATTCTTGGCAGGGCATCTACAAGTTAAAACATCTGTGTATAATGAGAGAGAGTATCCATTCGATTCTGGGATATTTTTAATTTATTCATTATCGTTTTCAGCCTTCTCCTCTGCATTTCAACACTTCTCATAGGCTTCAGCCTCTACTGCATGGATGATCTTCATCTGCTGCTACAACTCTTGGTATTTTCTTCTAGGAACAGTGTCTTCTTCAATTTTTTCTCTTTCCTGTCAAGCCTGTGCCAACTCCTCTTGGAGTCTGGCTAATGTGGGATCACTAAAATTGTTTTGACTACAGGCTTGTGCATTTTCACTTGAGGTTACTCCATCTGGAACAACTGCATCTAGAACAGCTGCTTGCTATTCCATATCTTCATGATTAGGCTCAGCCATAGTCTCTACAACTTGGGGCTTTGTTTTAGTGGCCACTTTCCTCTTTTTTGGGGCTCGTTTGGTGACTATGCTTCTTTTCTTTGGGGTTCGTTTGGGCATTTGTTTAATTTTAAGAACCCTAATGGTCTGCCTAAGCTATTCCACTAGCCTCTAAAGCTTCAGTCATTCCCTCCGAATTTTTTCAAGTTTAGTTACTTTCTTCCTTTTCCTTGATGGAACGGTTGTTCCTTTTTCGGGACCCAATTGCTCAGTGGGGGTTTGCTCCTTAGTAGTCATGCCTTCCGTTGGGCTTTCTTCTTTTTTTTATTCCTGGAGCACTTCTTTAGTATTCATATGCTCTCGACTGCATTCTACAGGGGTAATACCCTCAATTGGCTCTATTGTTCCCTGATAATTTTCAGTTTGGAACACTGCTTCAGTGTTCACCTCTTCCTGTCCATACTTCTCAGGGGAAGTAACCCCAGCTGATTCTGATATTTCGTTAGGGTTTTCTCCTTCTGTTTCATCTGGCATTCCCTCAGCCATTTCTTTATTGAAAACATATTTATCCTATAATTGGTTGATATCAACATTAAGGTCTAGTGGGCTGTGGGGCTGCACATATTCACTCATATTGGCCAAAATTTGGGCCAATTGGTATTCTTGCAAAGGGCTTCGTGGTGAACTTGCAGTGATGTTTTCGGGAGGCTCTAATCCTTCTCTTTCACTACTGTGATTATCTTTGTCCTCCTCATAGGTATGGTAACTACCTTCTTCCTCACCAGAGTAGCGAATTTCTCCCTCTACACTAGTATGCGGACTTCATTCTTCTTCCTCAATTTCCTCTTCTTCATCATTTCCTTCTCCTGCGCTGCTTTGTTTCTCACCACTGGTGTGGTGGCTCATTTATTCTTCATCCTCATCAGTATGGGGACTCCCTCCTTCCAATTGTGGGGGCTGTTCATCCTCTGAGCTGGGTAATTCCAAGGGTTGGCTACTGCTACTTGGAAGGCTTTCTATCATTCCCCTACTTCTTTTTGAATGGGAGGACTGTCTACATTTTGATGGTTTTGCTACCGATCTAGCCGTTCTCTTTCATTTTGGGGCAGGTAAGGCTAATCCTCCATCAATGAAAAATATCAGTTCTTCCCAACTGGTCTGTTGTTGCGCAAGACTATGACTTACTATTAATATGATTAGGAAATGGTGGCTTACCACCATTTTTGTGTGTCGAGCTTTTCTTATACTATGGGAAACATCATGCAGTAAGGAATTTTAAAATGTAGGAAAATTTACAATACATTTTTTTTTTAATACTGCCAATAAATTAAGGTGGCGAGGTCTTACCACGTCTTTCCTTCCATTGCATGTTATATAGGCCTGCACTACCTTTGCCAATTCTATCCATGGCTCTCCCAATGATGCCGGCTGAACTCCTTTGCCTTTGACGACCAATGTCTGTCCTTCTTCCTGGAAAATGTTCAGGGCTTCTTGAAGCCCAACCTTCTTATGAGTCCATACGGTTCCTTGAGCTGGTAGACTAGACACCTCTGTAATTATTTCATCTGTTACTGCTATCTGTCTTCCTCTAACCATGGAGTATCCTTCCTAAAAATTCTGTAAAAACTCGGTAGCTACTGTTTCATGAGGTTTTTGTAGCCTTGTGAAGTATGTAATCCATCCCAATTTTTCCAGAATTTCTCGTGCAGCATCGGAAACGACTAGCACTTGTGGCTCGCTACGAATTGGTCGACCTCCCATCTTCTCTGCACACTGTTACTTCTTTACAAACACACAGTAATGTAGTGGAACAACACAGCACGGTAATTTGGAATAACATCATTAAGTTTTTGTTATTCCCTAGAATATAGGGATTTGATTCGCGTGCAGGTAAAAAAAATAGGGATTTGATCTGCATGCAATGATTAAGAGGCATCCGCGCCCCCCTTGGAGGATGATAGATCATTTTTTACCATAAAATAAGAGAGGAAAGTATTGCACATCAGTTGTACAGCAGGAAAAAGCATGCATACTTATGATACAATCAATAAAATTATTGCATTACTGAAATCGATGCGTGTGATTAAATCATAAATAGATATAGAAATTTTTGTAATGATTTAAAGATAAGGAAAATGGACAGCTGATGTGAACACAAGTACTAATGCGCTTATTACCCACTCAAACTAATGTGATCGATTTATGATGAATTTCATGTATAATAGGTTCAAAATCAAGGGTTTAGAAATCATACTTTCATTTTATATTTAGATAGAGATATAGGAAAAAGGGTTTAATATTACTATTGATTTGTAAAAATGTGACTCCAATACCATCAGCAGAGCTCTGTTACCCACAAGTGTCCATAACCTTGACAAAGTTTCTTTCTCACCCTTGGAACCATTGTCCTTTATTTATGCCTATGGAAGTGCTATTTAATGTCATAATGGAGGCCATTGTGCTAGCTTGGGAACCAGATAAATCACAATGCCATTCATCGGGAAGAAGTGAAAAGTGGGTAGGCCGACTCGTGATGAGACCTCCTATTCCAAGGACTTTTTAGTTTTTTTTTTTTTTTCAATTTTCCATTGGACCATATCCCTGGTGTGGTGGCCATGATGGGAATGACACTTCACTACTTCCTTATTATCATGGTAGGTTGGCTCTTGATGAGACCCCCTATCCTCCATCTGCCATATCATAAAATTGTTAGTGATATATATAAATATTTTTTCTTCTTTTTCATATAGCACTTTCCTACTTATATATAAAGGATGGCTTAGCACTCCATAAGAGTAGGGATGGTGGAAGAAGTCTAAAACATCTCAATAGAAAAAAATATGCCCGTATTCCTACTCAATAAGTAAAAATCAAAGAAAGTTATAAAGAGTTGGGGAAGAACCATCATGATAAAGATAATCGATCATATTAATTTTAGTGATAGTAAGATAGCAAAGTAATATTAGTGGTTATGTCCTTTTTTCCTTTTTCTTCTCATTACCAAACAATTTCTTTAAAAAAATGACAATTTATTTTGATTTGCTGATTCCAGTAAGCTTTAATTTGTGTGATCTTGTATAAATAGTATGTTTTCCTTTAGAAGACTCATTATAAATCCTCAAAATGTTGTTCTAAAGCAAGAAAAATAATACACTCAAAAAGTGTTGTTCCTTTAGAAAGGAACAACAAAAATAATCTGTGGAAATGTTGTTCCTTTGGAAAGGAACAAAAAAAACAATCTGCGAAAAACGATGTTCCTTTTGAAAGGAACAAAAAAAAGAATCTGCGAAACAACTGTTCCTTTTGAAAGGAACAACAAAACAATCTGCGAAAATGATGTTCCTTTCGAAAGGAACAACAAAAAAATCTGCGAAACAACAAAAATAAACAGCACAACTGTTGTTCCTTTCAAAAGGAACATAAAAAATATTCGCGGCAAAGCTACTGTTCCTTTCGAAAGGAACAACAAAAACTCACAATAAGAGAAATAAAAAGAGTTTGAAGAAACAAAATTTCATACAAAAAAACAAGCAAAGTAAATGAACAATATTTATGTACAAATCTCAAAGGAAAAAAATGATTTAATAAATGGGTGCCGAGGAGGAGATATCCCCTTCAGCAAGAATTTGCATGGTAGAATATTCTCGTAATTGTTGGTAGAAGGATTCTCGAGTAAGCGATTTATGGTACAATCACACTCAATGACTGTTTAC
This sequence comes from Pinus albicaulis, assembly GCA_034641835.2. Taxonomy (NCBI): domain Eukaryota; kingdom Viridiplantae; phylum Streptophyta; class Pinopsida; order Pinales; family Pinaceae; genus Pinus; species Pinus albicaulis. Next base: position 1,566,803,095 of record CM076582.1, read on the forward strand.
TTTGAAGGAATGTCCATATCCATCAATGGTGGTTAATGTAATGGTGCCATTATCATGCACTTTTTGTATCTTGTAAGGTCCAAGCCATCGTGTCTGGAGTTTCCCTGAAAAATCCTGAAACCTGAAGTCATATAGGAGTGCCCAATCTCCTTCGTGGAAGATTTTTTCTTTGATGAGGGCATCGTGCCATTTTTCTCTCTGTTGTTGAATTAATGCAATGTGCTGAAGAGCAGAGAGTCTAATTTCATCTAACTCATTGATTTGCTGTAATCTTTTGGCTTGGGCTTCATTTAAATCTAGACCCACCTTATGGGTTATTCTTAATGTCTGAATTTCAAACTCTATTGGAAAGATGGGCTCTTTTCCAAATACCAATTGATATGGTGAATATCCCGTAGTACTTCTCCATGTTTTTCGGTACGCCCACAAGGCTTCTAGCAATCTGTAGGCCCAGTCACATCTATGTGAGGCAACCATTTTTGTCAATATAGACTCGATCACTTTATTCGTGCTCTCTACCTGGCTGTTTTCCTGTGGGTGGTATGGGGTTGTAATCTTGTGCTAAATGTGGTAATTCTGTAATGTTTCAGCGAGTTTATTACCTACAAACTACGGTCCTCCATCTGTGATTATATACCTTGGGAGGCCATATCGCACAAATATTTGGAAAAGGAATTGTGTTACAGAGTCCTCTGTAGCTTTTGAAAGTGCCTCTGCTTCAACCCATTTAGCGACATACTTGGTTGCAACTAGGATGTATGTTCTTTGGTTTGATGGGGGGTTAATGGGGCCAAAACAATTGAGAGCCCAACGTTCAAATGGTTCAATTACTAGTTGTGGGTTCAAAGGCATTTCACCGGACTGTCCAGGGCGACCTGCCCTTTGAAAACTATCATAGGCCTGCACAAATTTTTTAGCATCTTTAAAAAGGGTATGCCAATAGTAGCCTGTCTGTAAAACCTTATGGGCGGTTCTGCGATCTGCAAAATGTTCGCCACACGGCTTGTCATGGCATGCTTTCAGAATATCAAATATTTCGTTCTCCTAGATGCATCTCCTTATTTGCATATCTGACCCTGTATGAAATAGGTAGCCCCCAATCCAAGAGAATCAGGTACTATGCTATATTATCTGCTTTCGTTCATTAAGGGTTAACTGTTTAGGTAATTTATCTATTGCAAAATAATTTTCTATATCAGCATACCATGGGGTTTTAACAGTAACATCGAACAAATTTTCATCTGGAAAGTGGTCTTCGACTGCTGCTACATTTGTTGGCTTTGGCATTCGTGACAGGAAATTAGCTATAGGGTTCTCTTTTCCAGGTCGATCTTTGATTGTAATGTCTAATTCTTGCAATAAAATCAACCATCTTGTCACCCTTCCATTTGTAACAGGTTTATTTGATAAAAATTAATGGCAGAGTGATCGGTATATAAAACTATAGGATACCCAGTTATATAGTGGCTAAAATTATTTACAGCAGTACTATAGCTAAAAATTCCTTCTCAGTCACAGTATAGTTTAGTTTAGCAGGAGATAGATTTTTGTTGATATAGTAGATTGCATATGGTTTTTTATCCTCTTCCTGCCCAAGCACTACTCCAATCGCTGTGTCTGAGGCATCAGATGAAATTTGGAATGGAAAATTCCAATTTGGGCCCCTCAGCACTGGGGTTGTTGATACAAGATTTTTCAGATCCTTGAAAGCATTGTCACATTTATCTGTCCAAATAAAATCAACATTTCCTGCTAGTGCATATAAAGGTGTAGCTATTCGAGAATAATGTTCTATAAATATCCTATAATAACCAGAAAATCCAAGAAAGCTACGTACCTCTGTTTGTGTGGTTGGTGTAGGTATTAACAAAATTATCTGAATTTTGGCTGGATCCACCTGAATTCCAGCTGCTGAAATATAATGTCCTAAGATAAGTCTTTCGGTCATCATCATATGACACTTTTCATGGCTTAAACAAATCCTAGTGTCAATACATCTTTGCAACACCTTTTCTAGATTTTCTAATGCTGGCTCAAAATCATCTCCGTAAGGTGTGAAGTCATCCATATATACTTCGAGCCCTTAATTTATTAAATATGAAAAGATGCTGAGAATGGCCCTTTGAAATGTAGCAGGGGCATTGCATAGGCCAAAGTGTAAGACTCGGTAGGCAAATGTCCCTCAAGGACAGGTAAAAGTATTTTTGTCTTGGTCCTCAGGGGCAATCTGGATTTGATTGTACCCACTGAAGCCATCGAGGAAAGAAAAGAATTTCTTTCCTGCTAATGTATCTAATACCTGGTCAATGAAAGGAAGGGGAAAGTGGTCTTTCTGGGTTGTCTTGTTGAGCTCTCAGTAATCTACGCAAATTCTCCACTTCCCGTTCTTCTTTGGTACCACTACTAATGGAGAGACCCACTTGCTATCAGATATTGGGTAAATGAAATTAACATCCAACATTTTTTGTAATTTAGCTTTCACAATATCTTTAAGGTGAGGGTTTAGTCTTCATTGGGGTTGGAGAATGGGTCTCGCATCCTTTTCGGTATAAATGTGTTGTGTACATAACTGGGGGTCAATTCCCTTCATGTCTAGATAATCCCATGCAAAGGTTGCTTTATATTTTTGTAGTAATTGGACCTTCTTCTTTTCTTGTTCAACAGTCAGATTTTTGTTAATGTTTAAAGTTTTTCCTAGCTCAATTTCTACAATCTTACTATTGTACACAGAAGTAGTGGCTACTACTTGATCAGGAATGTCTTTCAGAGGATCTTCTTCTTCTTTATTATCAAATTCTTCTTTGATCATGTGACATTGTAGATGGGATCTGATTTGTGGTTTGTTAATAAAAATATTAATGATATCATCCTCTGTTTGATCTTTAAAATCGAGGGCATCTTCTATCGTTAGAGGTGATCTCATATTTTCCATAAGATATGATACATGTTACTTTCTTGTTTTGATTATTGATAGGCTTGGTTGGGCTGGGGGATATAAAACTAAATTCTTGACATAGTTTCCCCTTGTTATTGTCATGTTGCCTTGTTGGCAGCCAATATAAGCATCGACAGTTGCCAACCAAGGTCTACCTAGAATTAACGGGTGTCCATCTAGCCGGTTCTTTGGGTTGATAACCAGGTAGTCAGCAGGGTATTCCCAGGAATTTACGGATACCATTACATCTTGTAGTGTACCTTCTGGTTTGACTACCGATCGGTCAGCCAATTCTAATAAAGCTGTTTTTGGTTCTAATGATGTAATTCCAAGTTTTTGATAGGTGGTGGTTGTTAAGATATTGATTGCAACTCCCAAATCAACTAAGGCATTTGGGAACAATTGCCCATTGATTTGCACCGTCACTATAGGATCTCCTGGGTCTTCATATTTTACAGGTGTATCCATTCCTGATAATATGTCAGATAGAGTACCGACTATTTGGACAGTTGGGTTGGTTGTTGTTCTCCTCTTTGGCTTCTTTATACACAGTTCCTTAATGGTTTTTGCATAAATAGGGATGTCTTGGATAGCTTGGAGGAGAGGGATTTTTATACATAATTTTTAAATTCTCCTAGAAGATCAAAATCAGAATATTTTAATGGGCGAGGTATGATTAATCATTCTAGGAATGGTGGAGAAGAGGTGGTTGCTTGTTGTGGAGTTTGATGTTGATTTTGTTGTTGAACCACCTTCTCTTTTTGCAATGTTTGTTCTACAAGTAACGGATCTTCAGTGTGAACATTTTTGTCTCTCTCTGTTTCTACTATACACCCAGACCTCAATTCAAGGTCATTACACTCCCTCAGTTCGGTTTCTAATTCTGGTGGTTCCATTATTTGGGCAGATTGAACTGGCCTATTATTTGGGTTTGGGTTGGGCTGGGCTAGGACTTGTGGTCTTAAATTAGTCTAGGGGTTTTCTGGTAATGTATAGGGAGCTGGTAGTAGGTTGAGAGAGGGGAATTGTTGTTTCGTGGAGAATCACCCTAGAGGTTTGTTGGGTTTAAACCTCCACAGAGCAGGGCATGCTACTTAAGAAGGACTCACACAACCATACATGTTCATGAAAAACTAAATAGAGCAGATCGAGGAAGTTACCCGTAGGTCCTACGGTTGAAGCAGATCCCGTGGGGTCCAAACCCCCAGCAACCCTTCTTCCTTCTTAACCTGAAAGACAAGAAGAAACAAGCACGAAGAACTGGTTGTACAGCATATATCTACTCTAAATGTTAGTGAAATCCATGTGAAACATTAGATAAACCATAATAAATGCTTAAATAACAATATTCTCACATATGCAAGCGGACACTAACACGTATATTTCGGGAACAAGATGGTTCTTCTGTATTATAAATAGCATGTATAGAAATAACGAGTGGAGAGATCACCTGAATCCTTCCACGATCTTCGAGCAGACCGTCGTCCGGATCCGTCCCACCCTTGCCTCACTAAGATTCCTTCCGAATTGGTGCATACGAGATGACATATAGAGAGATGAGCATCTCCAGGAAACAAGGGTTTCCTGTAATGAACTGGGAAGTGCAGGAGGCACGGGAATTTAGACTTGGATAGGGAATACCAACAGAGTATAATATCAATAATTTCTCTCTCTCCCTTAGGCCATGCACATGAGGGGCTTTTATACTCCCTCAAAGTAGTTTCAACAGTTGGAAACAGTTGGCCACGTGCTGGGGTGGTTGAACTACCAGAGTAACCATCAACCCAACTCGAAAAATAGGGATTTTTATATATTTTTTCATGATTTTAATGGCATACGCGGGAAAGTACATGTGGACTCACGTATACACGCGGAAAAGTCTGGGCATAACCGCGTATGGGGATTTTAACACTGTTTTTTAGTGAATTTTGTCCAAGTCTGTAGGAATGGGTGCCCAAAGCCATAAAAGCAATCATGAATCATATGAAGGTGAAAAATTATGCTATTGTAACAATTGTTCCAGCTGGCCGATTTGTAGGTATTTTCTAGCTTGAATGCCAGGCTTGACTCTGCGAAGTAAAAGGGGGCCATTGTGTTGGATAAGCATTGTTTTGCCAAAACGGTGGGGAGAAAGGAAAATTTGGCCAATTAGTTTGGTTTGTTTAATTTGGCCATGAGGATGTAGGAAATGGCTATTGTGAACAATTGGGGAAAGGTGGTTGATTTTTCCACATTCCATTATATTGCTAAGCATTATATTGAGGAGCTTGAAAAGAAGAAAATGGATCAGTTGGCATACCTGATTGTCGTGGCTACCATTGTCGGCGCTGATTAAGTAAGAATACCACTTTTGATTCTTCTTCTGCCTATTTATAGACTGATTTTAACCCAAGAAGCGAGGGAAATCCTTCTGTGGGGTGGTATTTCATGAAAATGGCACAAACTTTGATTATATCCAGCGGGCATTCTTTGTGGCTATGTTTCTTCATGCATCTAGGACAGAATATCGCCAAATTTTGTTCTTCTTCTGCTTGCTTTTGTTTGGCTTGCATAATGTCGAAATGTGTTGTTAGAGTCCCTAGAATATATGTTTTAAAATCTTCCAGCAGATTTCCAATCTCTACAGGAGTTACGCCTTCACTGGAGGTCTTATTATCCTTTGTGATCATGTCACGTTCTGTTGATTTTAGCCTTGTATTGCGCCTCAAACTCCTGATACAAAAATCAATAATGTTAGCATATCTTTGCTGATATATATCACCTTTTCCCATAATATTAAATATTTCAATCCATTGATCCTTCATCCCCTCATTAATGTAGTCTTCAACACATTATTAGGTAAGGGTAAAGATACATAAGGAGATCTCTGGAGATTGTATTGAAACCATTCCACATATTCTTCCAAAGTTTCATTGGGTTTTGCTGTCATTTGAAATATTTCATCTTTTAGTTCCCGAGACCTGCAATAATCCTGATATTTCTTTATAAACACATCTTTCATCTGATCCCAATCATTTATAACACCCCCACCTAGCCCCATAAACCATTGTAAGGCTGCTCCTTTTAATGTGGAAGGAAATAGTTTTCATTTTTGGGGATCGGTGGTATAATCATACCCCCTGCATAATACATCAAATTCAAACATAAATTCATTTGGATCTTCCGATGTCAAGCCATGAAATGTAGGAATATGTTGAAGAGGAATGGCTTTCATAGGTGCATTAACTGCAGTATCCACTATAGGATATTGCAGTGTGGAAGTTTGTTGGTTCTGGTTCTGGTTCTAGGCCATTTGATAAAATATGTGCCAAGATCCTTCTGGGATCTCAAGGGAATTCCTAGGCTGACTAGAAGGAGTAGGAATGACCTTGAGAACACTCCCTTGATCTGGAATAATAAGTTGTCCTTGTTGGGCTACTGTTTAAGGAGATTCAGGTCCTTTGTTTTGAATGAGGTTGATAGCACTTCCCTTATCTGGGCTGCTCACTGTTTGGACTATTTCAAGAGGAGATTTTGGTTCTTCTGTTTCTCCTGTTTCCCCTTCTCCTTCACGGAGATTGCTAGAGTTCCCTTCTTGTGGAGAAATTAGGCAAGGATTCTTAGTTTCTTTGGAATCTTGCTCAATTCCCTCTGTTTGACTATGTATCTCAGAAAAGGCTACAGATGGTAACTCTGTGGCTTGAAGGGAACTATTAGGCTGTTTAGAGATAAATTTCCTAGGACCTACTGATGGCTGAGATTCAGTCGTCTTAAGGATTTCGTCCATGAAAGTTGTTTGCCCAAGGGTCACCAGTCCCTTAGGTTTTTCGGGTTTAGGAGGAATTTTGTTTTGTTTAGCTGGTTTACTCATTCAAGAAAACAAGCCTTCATTCCTACCTAAAGAAAGAGGTTTACCCAATTCTGTTGTGAAGCGGGCTATCAGCAAGTATGTTCCTTGCCCGGTGCGCAGGGTATTACCTTCCGTCTTTAACACCCAATTCTTCCCAAGCAGAAAAAAAATCAAATGTGCATCACTCCTTCTAAATGGCATACACTCTCCCTGGAAATGGCGCCAAAATTTTGAGATATAAAAGGTATCTTTTTAACACCCATTTATCCTACATTAATTATCAATTCGAGAACGAATTTTTGTTTCAAGAGTGTACTCTGTTTGAGACTGCAATTGAGCTAAGAGTAATGCTATAAGAGATGTAGTATAGTATTCTAAATACAAGAGTAAACAGATTCTTGAAAAGAAATCTAATTACAATAACATGAATGCAAATGCTTTGAAACTTAACAACTCACTCTGCAAAACATCAATCAAGGATACAGAAGCAATAGCTCATTCCTTTAGAAATTGATGCAACTAAAATCACACTGGAACAAGGTAATCAATTTGGGAGCTTGGAAGCGATAACCAATGTTCTCTACAGTTGACAGTCCTACTCTTTCAGAAATCAAAGTGAAATTGAAATTGAACTAACTGCTATTGAAAATAAACTAAGACTAAATTCTTTTAAAAGCGAGAATTGGAAATGAACAAAAATTTGTAATTAAATATCTATGTGCATACACAACAAACTATAAATAAACAATATTTATGAAATATGGAACTAACAAATTAGAAATGAACAACAAACTGGATTTGAACAACAATTTCTAACTAATGAATTTGAACAGCAGACATGAGCTTAACAAAATCAAATAACAAATCCTATTAAACTCCAACCCTGTCGACAACACACGTTATTAAGTAATCAATCGAAATGAACAATAATCTAATGGAATAGCAAAAAAAGTTAAATATGGAACAACAAAGCTTTATAAGTGATAACAAGATGAATAATATAGAAATCACGATCCTTGTTGAAATGGGACAGCAATGCAATTCATTAGCACATACAAAAATCCAATAAGAAATTTAATAGTATTTAAGTAACTCTGTAATCGTAATGAAACCAAACACAATTATCACACAACAATGTTGGAAATGTTGTCATTGATGGCAAAGAGGATAGAAAAGGAGAAACACCTAAAATAAGGCAAAAGAGACAGAGAGTGGTAGAGAGTCAGAGGGAGTTAGAGGTAGAGAACCTCTTCCTCTACGTATAAAAGTGAAACCCTGTTGAGAAATCATGGTGGTAGGATTTGAATTCCAGGCAGAGACCTTCTTGTGATGAAGAACTGGCTTAGTTGGATATTTGCAGTCGTGGAATTGTGTGAGGAGAACTGACATATAAGTCGAAGCATCGGTTCGGAATGAATCAACGCTTTCGAAACCAGAGCATCTAGTTCGAACGCCAGAGATTTTCACCCAATAAGTGAAGTTGGGTATCCAGGTGAGTCTTCAATGGGAGAGCGGAAGCTGAGTTGACTATAAGGAGCGTTTAACCTTGCGAAGGTCCAAATAGAGCGTTGAATGGTGCGTAACCCCGAGGTAAGAGGAACAGAACCTTGTGGATGAACAGTAGTGGCGGTTTGGAGATGAACGGTGGTTTTCATCGCACCACCCATCGTCGGGCAATCGGTATTTTGGAATTGGGAGCGATTCCATAGAACTGTCAACGCGTGGCAAAGGTGGGCCCAGGGAAAACCGCCTTTCCTTATTTCATCGTGCGTTAACATCCGTGTAGTTAATCCAAGTGATATCCGTTGGATCGGGCAACGCAATAGCAGCTGTCAGATAAGAAGGCGAGATAAGCCAGGCGCGATCAACCGTGGTAATGTTTATTAAATTTTGGTTATAATGTTATATGGCGACGGTAAAGTAATACCTTGGGTTTAATAACCATACCAGAAGTCTGTAATTCCGGAGGCCTCGTATATTGGTTCAAGAGTTAGTCATCAACCCCCGTGGAATTTAAAAGTTATGTTACATGGGTGCGTGGATTTATCGAAGGTACGATTCGGCTGTGTTAACCCCATGTTGGCAATGTGTTGTGTGTGTGGGCCCAAATCAAATATATATTAAGGTTTATGAGTTAATAAGGTATGTGCAAATCGTCACATTGGAAAAGATAAATACAGTTGTAACATTAGCGCAATATGAAATATATGTGGTGTTAACCATATTGGGATGCTCTAAAGTTGAACAGAGGTGTGACCATATATTAAGGTTGCGGGTTAATAAAAGGACGCCGAGTATTGTTGGACTTTGTTATAATGTTTCCAGTAATTGAAGAATGTCGTAATATATGTATTGATATAGAGCACACACACACACACACACACACACACACACACACACACACACACACACACACATATATATAAGTGGGCGCATATGTATACGGAATAGACAGTCGGGCTACAACTATAGAGGAATGTTGAATTAATATCTCAATTCCTTGAATTAAGATATTAAAATAGTCCAGACTTATTTGTTTGAACTTGCCAGCGTAGAATAAGAGAAGTGTGAGATTGCCAGAATTGTGAAGTGAAAATCTAAATACAGTTGTATCACGCACAGAAATTCAGTGTATGCACTTTATATGCCAAAGAGAAGAGATGAAAATGTGGGACTAACAGAGGTAAACAAGAATGTAAGAACTGAAAAAGTCACAGGGAATTTTTACAGGCATGATGAACAGAAATATACAGAGCAGTCACTCAACAACAGCAGAAAAGACAAATCCAGTAAAGCCAAAGTTCAGAAAGAGAGGTGAGTGATATTGAAATGCATAACTAAAAATGTAAATATTTTTGTTTATATTGTTTGTGATGCAAAGGCAAGTATCCTAAAGAAAATACAAAATCCCACTGTAGCATGGAAATTTGTACATATTGTTGTAATTTTAAAAATGAGTTGGATAAAGGAATAAGAAGACAGAAGCCAAAGAGTCATGACTGTTCATTCCAAATTCTTTATGAAATACAAACAGTCATGTGAGGAACTCTATATATAATATCACATTGATATGCACAAGAGAGGTTAGAGAGAGCAAATATAGAGAAGGCAGAGTATAGAAGTGTAAGGCAGAGAAGATTAAGAAAATAAGAGCAGAAAGAGAAGCTACAGAATAGAGCTGATATCTGAGGTAAATCAACAAACATTCAGTTTGAAAATTTGAGGAAGTTGGAGCTTCCCTATCAAGTTGCAGCTTGATAGCTGTCAGTTGTAGCTGACTGAGGCTGGAGCCTCCTGTAGGTTGGTGCCTGCAGAAAATTGAAGGGAATTGGTGCTTCCTTGCAAGTTGTATCTTGCAGAATTGAGGTTGGAGCCTCCTGTAGGTTGGGGCCTATAGAAAAACAGTGGTGAGAGGGAGTTGGAGCTTGCCTTTGCATCACAACAATAATAAGATGTGGTTTTCTCCCTTTATGGGTTTCCACTTATATCTGGTGTCTCTGTGTATGATGTTTATGTGTTGATCTGATTTATATCATCTGCTTAATACCTGATGCTCTCATATTAAGTCTGTTGTTATATTATATTAATACTTGCTTCTCACATTCTAAGATTACTCACATATTAAGTTGGATATGAAATGAAGGTGTAAATAAGGTTTAATAGAAAGTTTAAAATATCATGAATGTGTTAAACTGATTCACCCCCCCCTCTCAGTTTAACTAAGGGTTCAACAATTGGTATCAGAGCAGGTTCCTTTGTACAAGTCTAACAACTGAAAGGAGATCCTAGGTTCCCAAGATGGCTAGTAAAGAATGATGCTCAACCAATAAAGCCCCTTTCTTCACTGGTGAAAATTATGATTTTAGGAAAATCAAAATGAGGAAATACATAATGTCTCTAGGAATAGAAGTCTTGGCTGCTGTGGAATTAGGATATGCCCCAAAGGCAACTGACACAGAGAAAGAAACAAAAAAAGAATTTGTGGCTAACGCAAAAGCCATGAATGCCATCCTGAATGGATTGTGTGAAGCAGAGTTTATTAAAGTAATGCACAAAGACACTGCCAAAGAAATATGGGATACCCTTGAGAACATACATGAGGGAGACAAGAAAGTAAAGACTACCAAACTTCAAGTCTATAGAGCCTAGTTTGAGAACTTAAAAATGAATGATGATGAAGACATTGCCAGTTTCTTCCTAAAAGCTACAGAAATTATTAACAATATGAAAGCTCTTGGAGAAAAAATGCCAGAAAGTATAATTGTACAAAATATTCTAAGATCTCCTCCATCCAGGTTTAATCCAAAGGTGTCTGCAATAGAAGAAACAACTGATTGGGAGACCTTGACCATGAACTAGCTACTTGGAAATCTAACAGCCTATGAAATGAGGCTCCCACAGAAGAAGCCAAGTACGAGGGAAGCAGCCTTTAAAACAGAAAAGAAGAAAGAAGAAGAGGGAGACATATGCTCTTGCTCGGATGAAGAAGAGGCAAAGTTTGTTAAGAAATTGGATAGAGGCTCAGGTAAATACAAAGGTAAACTCCCCTTAAAATGCTTTAACTGTGGAAGAGTGGGACACTATGCTGCTAAGTTTCCTCACAAGAAATTAAGGAATCAGGCTCAAGAGTCAGAGAAAAATAAATCAAAGAACTGGCAGAAAGGAAAGAAGTTCAGCAGAAAATCCTTCTATGCTCAACAAGACAACAGTACATCTGAAGATTCAGATGAATCCTCAAGTGAAGAAGGAACCTCTGAATTCTTATTGATGGCCATAGAAGAACTTGAAGGTCTCCTGCTAGAAGATGAAGAAGAAGAAGGTGAAGTCGATCTTGAGGGGGAGCTAAGAAGTGCTCTAGAAGAGATTGATAGACTCAAACTGAAATGCAGAAAACAAAAGGACATTCTTCTCAAATATGTACGAGAAGAACAGAATTCAGAAGTCCTTAAGCAACTAAAAATAGAGCTTGAAGAAGCCAAGAAGATAGAGGACATGTTACTTAAGCAAATCAAAGAAAAAACTCAAGAACAAGAAAAGTTGGAAGAAGAAGTAGTATGTCTCAGAAAGAAATTAGAAAATGCTCAAAGGAAAATGGTTATAAACTCTTCCCAAACAACAAGCTCTAGTAAGTTGAATGAAATTTTGGTTGCTCAAAGATCCCCTATGATAAAGACTGGAATAGGCTATGAAGGAGAATCAAGTAAAGGAAAAGAAAAGGTTGACAGAGAGATTATTTTTGTAAAAGCAAAGAAGAATGATGAAGCAGCTCAAACAATTCCTACAAAAGAAGAAATCTGCAATAAGGAAGACAAAGATCAGAAGAAACCACCAGTAGCAAAGAATGTAATAAATACTAAGATCCCTGAATATGTAAAATTTGGAAACCATCAAAGGAGATTCTTCCCTCCAATGAAGAATGCCACTTGTTATGTCTGCCACAAGCTGGGACACATTGCTGCATATTGTCATGCAAGGAGGAGTAATTCAAACCAGCAAAAGATGCAAACATTGAAGAGACTGCCTCAAGCAAACAAATGGAAGAGACAACCTTACATCAGGTATGCAAATAGCTTCTATGGTTACTACTTTTATTGTAAGGAATTCGGTCATAAAATCTTTGAGTGTAGAAAGTATGGACAAAGATTGATGTTTAACACCTCAAGAAGGTTTATGAATCAAAGAAATTTTGTTCATACTCATAATTCTACAAAAATTATGATCAAATGTTGTGTATGCAATCAAGTTGGACATATACCTTCCAAATGTCCTCTAAGAAGATGGAGGTCATCACCTCACAAAAGATACAAAAAAAAAGGGTGCCTCCAGTGGATAAAGAAGGTGAATAAGTGTGACCTGGCTCTAACTGCTCAAGATCTGAAAAGTCAATGGTATTTGGACAGTGGCTGCTCTAAACACATGACAGGAGACAAAAGTAAGTTTATAACTCTTGATGAAAAGAAATCTGGCAATGTCACTTTTGGCAATGACAAATCAGGTAAGATCAAGGGAAAAGGCTCAGTCAGCATAGACAATGGTAGAGGAAAGGCCCAAGATGTACTATTTGTAGATGGGCTGAAAGAAAATTTACTGAGTGTCAGTTAGATGTGTGACAAAGGTTGTGAAGTTCTATTTAGAGCACAAGACTGTGAAGTCAGATCAAGCACCACAGGTAAGACTCTGCTCAAAGGTGTTCGAACAGAGAGCAATGTTTACATTGTGAAAGAGGAAGATGAAGCATGCCATCTTAGAAAACTTGAGGAGTCATGGTTATGGCATAAAATATTGGGACATCTCAGCTTCGATCATATCATCAGACTGAGCAAGAATAAAGTTGTCAGAGATATGCCATAAATAAAAAGGCCTTCAAATACCATATGCAAATCGTGTCAATTGGGCAAACAAACCTGAACATCCTTTAAATCTAAAGATGAGTTATCAACAAGAAGACCACTCCAGCTTGTGCACATGGACCTGTGTGGACCTGCTAGAACTAAGACACCAAGTGGAGAATCCTACTTCATGCTGATAATATATGATTTCTCTAGAATGACATGGGTTGCTTTTCTCAAGAACAAATCAGAAGCACTGGAAAAATTTAAAATATTCAAAGCATTAGCAGAAAATAAAACTGGATGCAAACTAAAATGTATCAGATCAGACAGAGGAGGTGAATTCACAGATTATGACTTTGCAGACCTATGTAATGAACATGGGATAAAGCAACAATTTACCATTGCAGGGACACCTCAGCAGAATGGAGTAGCAGAGAGACAAAACAGGTCTGTACAACAAATGGCCAGAGCTATGATGCAAGAGAGTAACATTACTCAAACCTTTTGGGTAGAAGCTGTACACACAGCAGTACATATTCTAAACAAAGCTCATTTAAGACCTAACAGTGACAAGACACCTTATGAGCTATGGCATGGTAAACCTGCATCAATCAAGCACTTTAGAGTCTTTGGCAGCAAGTGCTACACAAAGAATAATGATGAAAATCTTGGAAAATTTGATGCAAGAGAAGATGAAGGAATATTTCTAGGATATGCATCCAAAAGCAAAGGGTACAGGTGCTACAACAAGACTCTTTGGAAAATAGTAGAAAGCATTGATGTGAGATTTGATGAAGAACTTCCAAACAATACAAAAGATACTGACTGCTACAGTCCATTAGATAATCATGAAGAAGAAGACCAGAATGATGATGAAACAAGAAAGACTACAGAAGATGAAGAGCTGAGCTCGAAAGCCCCCTCAAGATACACTCAGAAGAATCATTCCGAAGATCAAATCATAGGAGATAAGAAAGAAGGGGTCCAGATAAGAAGGCAGCTAACATAACAAACTGAAGAGGTATACATAGCCATGCTGTCACAAATAGAGCCAAAGAAATTTGAAGAAGCCAGCAAGGACAAGTCTTGGGTAAAAGAAATGAATGAGGAATTGGACCAAATTGAAAAGAACAATACCTGGGAACTAGTTCCTAGACCAATTGAGAAAAATATCATTGGTTCAAAATGGGTATTCAAAAACAAAATGAATGAGCAAGGACAAGTAATCGGGAATAAAGCCAGACTGGTCTGCAAAGGATATTCACAAGTCGAAGGACTTGATTACGATGAAACATTTGCCCCTGTAGCCAGAATGGAAGCTATCAGAATGTTCCTGGCATTTTCATGCTACCAAAACTTCAAAGTATATCAAATGGATGTAAAATCTGCATTTCTAAATGGAGACTTAGAAGAAGAAGTCTACATGGAACAACCAGAAGGCTTCTCATTGACAGACAAAGAAGATTATGTGTGCAGACTGAAGAAGGCCCTATATGGACTGAAACAGGCTCCTCGTGCTTGGTACTCAAGACTGGATAAATATTTGCAAAAACAGGGTTTTAAGAGAGGTGGAGTAGACAACAATCTATATATAAAAGCCCATGAAAATGAACTTTTGATTGTTGTTGTATATGTTGATGACATTATGTTTGGAAGCAACAGAGATGAGCTAGCAAAAAGATTTGCAGAAGAGATGAAATCAGAGTTTGAAATGTCCATGATTGGAGAGCTCAGTTTCTATTTAGGACTTCAAATTCAGCAAAGGAGCACAGGTACATTCATCTCACAAGAAAAATACCTAAAAGAAATGTTGAAAAAATTCAAAATGGAAGATTGCAAACCTGTGTCAACTCCCATGACCACAGGTTGCAAGCTGTGTGCTGATGATGGGTCTGCTGATATAGATCAAAAACTCTACAGATCCATGATTGGAAGTCTATTGTACCTGACTGCATCAAGACCAGACATCATGCTAGCAGTAGGACTAGTGGCAAGATATCAAGCAGCACCTAAACAAAATGCCTTCTTGCGATCAAAGAATATTAGGATATCTACAAAGGAACATCTGTGTACGGACTGGTATCCTAAAGGCAAAAGCTTCTGTGACGGCCTGCAAGATGCAGTTGGGCCAGCTGTGTGGATGACAGGAAAAGCACAAGTGGAGGTGCTTTCTATCTAGGAGAAAGTATGGTGGCATGGTTAAGCAAGAAACAAACATCTATCTCTCTATCTACAGCAGAAGCAGGATATATAGCAGCAGCAGCATGTTGTACACAAGTCATGTGGATGAAGAAAACCCTCCAAGA
Source organism: Pinus albicaulis (assembly GCA_034641835.2). Classification (NCBI taxonomy): domain Eukaryota; kingdom Viridiplantae; phylum Streptophyta; class Pinopsida; order Pinales; family Pinaceae; genus Pinus; species Pinus albicaulis. The sequence continues at coordinate 1,566,818,497 of CM076582.1, forward strand.
CATGAAGGTAAGCATCGAAGAACCTATCTCAATCAAATGTGATAATACAAGTGCTATAAGTATATCCAAAAATCCTGTGCTTTACTCAAAAACCAAACATATTCCAATCAAGTATCATTTTCTCCTAGAACAAGTGACTTAGAAGATAGTAAAACTGGAGTATGTACCAACAAAAGAACAGACAACAGATATATTTACTAAACCGCTTGCTAAAGAACCATTTCAATATTTGAGAGATAAACTAGGGGTAGTATTTGTAGATGCTACTCTTTGATATAAAGAGAAAGAACAGTCTCAGGGGGAGAACAGAAATGATAATATCATTCCAGGGGGAGATCAGCCAGCAAGGAAAGCATGACTCAGGTCCTTAGGATCAAAGGATTAAGGCAAAAGAACACCAAATTATTATCCTAGAGTTGTCTGCATTATTCAAGCATGAAAAGGTCAATTACAGAGCAAAAGCATCAGTTTGAATCCAATCATACATAAAGCTGATACAATGTATTCTATGAAGTATCATTATTCTCACTTTTAGCTCTATACAAGTGAAAGAATTCTATGTGTTTGAACTGTATCAATTTACAGTGTATATTCAAATTCGATAATACTCAAAGTGTTCCCTCAACAAGTCTTATACATCAGTCTGGAGCAGCATGGTACAAAGTCAGCAGAAGAGGGCTTAAACATAACTGAGAGAGAAGAAATGCAAAAAGAAAACTAGGAAATGAGAAACCCTTTTCCATTGATGTCAAAGGGAGAGGAAAAGAAGATAGGCAGAGGAAGCATTAGATTACTGGCGGATATGTTGCCATCAATGCCAAAGGGGGAGACTGTTGGAAATGTTGTCATTGATGGCAAAGAGGATGGCAAAGGAGCAACACCTAAAATAAGGCAAAAGAGACAGAGAGTGGTAGAGAGTCAGAGGGAGTTAGAGGTAGAGAACCTCTTCTTTTGCATATAAAAGTGAAACCTTGTTGAGAAATCATGGTGGTAGGATTTGAATTCCAGGTAGAGATCTTCTTGTGATGAAGAAATAGCTTAGTTGGATATTTGTAGTCGTGTAATTGTGTGAGGAGAACTGACATATAAGCCAAAGCATTGGTTTGGAATGAATCAACGCTTTCAAAACCAGAGCATCTAGTTCGAACGCCAGAAATTTTCACCCAATAAGTGAAGCTGGGTATCGAGGCGAGTCTTCAATGGGAGAGTGGAAGCTGAGTGGACTATAAGGAGCGTTTAACCTTGCGAAGGTCTGAATAGAGCGTTGAATGGTGCGGAACCCCGAGGTAAGAGGAACGAAACCTTGTGGACGAACGGTAGTGGCGGTTTGGAGATGAACGGTGGTTTTCATCGCACCACCCATCGTCGGGCAAGCGGTATTTTGGAATTGGGAGCGATTCCATAGAACTGTCGATGCGTGGCAAAGGTGGGCCCAAGGAAAACCGCCTTTCCGTATTTCATCACACGTTAACATCCGTGCAGTTAATTCAAGCGATATCCGTTGGATCGGGCAATGCAATAGCAGCCGTCGGATAAGAAGGCGAGATAAGCCAGGCGCGATCAACCGTGGTAATGTTTATTAAATTTTGGTTATAATGTTATATGGCGACGGTAAAGTAATACATTGGGTTTAATAACCATACCAGAAGTCTGTAATTCTGGAGGCCTCGTGTATTGGTTCAAGAGTTAGTCATCAACCCCCGTGGAATCTAAAAGTTATATTACATGGGCGCGTGGATTTATCGAAGGTACGATTCGGCTCTGTTAACCCCACGTTGGCAATGTGTTGTGTGTGTGGGCCCAAATCAAATATATATTAAGGTTTACGAGTTAATAAGGTATGTGAAAATCGTCGCATTGGCAAAGATAAATACAGTTGTAAAGTTAGCGCCATATGAAATATATGTGGTGTTAACCATATCAGGATGCTCTAACGTTGAACGGAGGTGTGACCATATATTGATATATATTAAGGTTGCGGGTTAATAAAAGGACGCCGAGTATTGTTGGACCTTGTTATAACGTTTCCGGTAATTAAAGAACGCCGTAATATATGTATTGATATAGAGCACACACACACACACACACACACACACATATATATATAGATAAGTGGGCGCATATGTATACGAAATAGACAGTTGGCCTACAGCTATAGAGGAATGTTGGATTAATATCTCAATTCCTTGAATTAAGATATTAAAATAGTCCAGACTTATTTGTTTGAACTTGCCAGCGTAGAATAAGAGAAGTGTGAGATTGCCAGAATTGTGAAGTGAAAATCTAAATACAGTTGTATCACGCACAAAAATTCGGTGTATGCACTTTATATGCCAAAGAGAAGAGATGAAAATGTGGGACTAATAGAGGTAAACAAGAATGTAAGAACTGAAAAAGTCACAGGGAAATATACGGAAGCCGGTCACTCAACATCGGTAGAAAAGACAAATCCAGTGGGAGCCAAAGTTCGGAAAGAGAGGTACCGTGATATTGAAATGTATAACTAAAATGTAAATATTTTTTTTCTTATATTGTTTGTGATGCAAAGGAAAGTATCCTAAAGAAAAGACAAAATCACATTTATAGCATGGAAATTTGTACATAGTATTTGTAATTTTAAAATGAGTTGGATAAAGGAATAAGACAAAGCCCAAGAGTCCACGGCTTGTTCATTCCAAATTATTTATGAAATACAAACAGTCATGTGAGGATCTCTATATATAATATCAATTTGATATGCACAAAGAGGGAGAGAGAGAAAATATAGAGAAGGCAGAGTATAGAAGTGTAAGGCAGAGAAGACTAAGAAAATAAGAGTAAAAAGAGAAGCTACAGAACAGAGCTGATATCTGAGGTAAATCAACAAACCTTTAGTTTGAAAAATTGAGGAAGTTGGAACTTCCCTATCAAGTTGCACCTTGATAGCTGTCAGTTGTAGCTGACTGAGGTTGGAGCCTCCTGTAGGTTGGTGCTTCCTTGCGAGTTGCCAGCTTTCGGGGTGGGGTTGGAGCCTCCTGTAGGTTGGTGCCTGCAGAAAACAGTGGTAGGAGGGAGTTGGAGCTTGCCTTTGCATCACAACAATAATAAGATGTGGTTTTCTCCCTTTATGGGTTTCCACTTATATCTAGTGTCTCTATGCATGATGTTTATGTGGTGATCTAATTTATATCATCTTCTTAATACCTGCTACTCTCATATTAAGTCTGTTGTTATATTATATTAATTCTAGCTGCTCACATTCTAAGTTTACTCACATATTAAGTTGGATATGAAATGAAGGTGTAAATAAGGTTTAATAGAAAGTTTAAAATATCATGAATGTGTTAAACTGATTCAACCCCCCCTCTCAGTTTAACTAAGGTTTCAACAAACAATAATTAAAGGATAGAAATAAAAACAGCATAACGATTCCACCAGGGCCGGGCCCTTAGCACTAGTGAAACACTGTTGGGTTACCTCATAGCTTGAGCGATGAAATAAAATGCGTCTTTTTATTAATTGAACATAAAAGTGTTTACAGTGACTTCTCTCTGATCACAAGAGTCAATAAAGCACATAATTACAAAAGGAATGTTTTTAATAAAATGATTCGACTCCCTACAATCTCTAAAGGCATTGCCTTATATAAGAAACTCAACGGATAAGACAAGGAACGAGATAAGGTTTGAACAACGATCCATCAGGATCGAAAGATCCTGAGGGATTCGCTCCCCTTATTTCTTTAACTGTCACTTGATTTCCTTTGACTGAAGCTGAGCTGTGCCCTGCCTTCTCTTAGCAATGTGTTCGGATTTTCTTCTCTTTGGCAGGATTTGGTCTAACGTTGGAGGAACAGAAGTTACTCTTTCTTTAGCCTCACCTCTGGTATAGCTGTTCACCTCGCTTGATTCCTGTTTTTAGCAATAAAAGGCAGTTTTTAGTTACATTTTACAATAAACATAAGTATTTACAATTCTACCACAATTCTTGTAATAAGTCACCTTTCTAAAGTAAAAATAATTATGTTTAAAGTAAAAGAATGAGAAAACACATAGTGAATTTATACCTTTTCCAATGATCAACAGACCCTATCTTCACCAAGGCACCAACCTTGATTTTAGGGGCACCTACCCCAAGGACACCAATCCTTCTTTGCTTCTTCACTGGATTATTAGTTCAAAGGTGCTTCAATGCATAAGTCTACATCATTAATTCTGCACCATACTGCACCGTTTATTCAAGACCACTCTTCTCCATTAATTCCGTCCTAACGTTTCCACAACATGTTATTGCCCAACCACCCTCAAAGTCGAAGGAAGGCGGGGATTCGTGTAACACTAAACCACACTTCAAATCGTAGCCAGCCCCAATGAACAGAGCGTCGTCGCAATCTCGCAAAATGTATCATGTAGGTTTGGAGATGACCGAAATGAGTGCTGACTAGGGTTAGGTATATTATAATCAAGGAGTTTGAAATGATCTTGCGGTTTTTAAGGAAAAGGGAAAGACAATTTTTGGGCTTGGGGATGAGGCCAAATTCTTGCAGAGTTCAAGTTGGGGCAGGGAAGGCAATGAATTTGATGTCTTAGATTCAATGAATGGATGGAAAATACTACTGAGGAGCTGAAGAGGGCAAGAGGGTGCAAGGATCCTCTTCAAACTGACGAAAACATATAAAACTAAACAAAATTTTAAGGCAGAGCACCAGCAAACTAATGAATTCTACCTTAGTTACTCATTTGTTTAATTCAGAAGCAAAGAGAAGGGAAATGGCATACATAAAAATTAATGAAACTTACAGATACATGGAGAAAAAAATCATCAAAACTCAGAGCCACAAGGATCCCAACAAGTGCTGCAAAACTCTGGTCTTTCCTTTGCCAAAAATCTGAAATGAATATACAATGAGGTGCCAAACTATTCCCAAAAGTCCAACCCTGAAAATGTCTCAGAAAATACAATATATAGACCATCCTAACCCCTTCCCATGCCTCTAGGGGTCGATCTCATCCTTCTAGGAGCTTTTTCAACCAATTCTAAACATGGAACTGAAATCTAGGCAGCCAAACAACTTGCCTCTATATGCTAGGAAACTGATCCATTCACTTAATTTTCACTTTTTAGTGAATGAATCCTCTAGAAAAAGTAAATATGAGCCAAAATTACATCATATTCATCAAATTACATCAAGATAGATCAATAGTTACATCAAAAAGTGAAACTATTCAAAACTGGGCGAATTTCTGAGCTGAAAAGTAAAAATTGGACCAAAATCCTCTATGCGCCGCGCCACTTTGAGCCTATTTTTGGGGCACTTCCTGAAGTAACAATTGAGCTCATGATATCTCGTTGGAAAGCCCTATCTATCTACTATCCAACCCAAGTGGAATTTCTGGATTTGGATGTCATTTGCCCCTCCAAAACTTCAATCTCCCAAGACTGGTTCCTGCTGGTGCAAAAAGTGGCAGAAAGGCCATTTTTGGAGTGTTTTTTACCTTTAAAACCAACCAGAACTTGATGAAATCTCTCAACCATTCCTGAGCATGCATAATTTACCATAAAAAATCCAAAAATGTAAAGTTTTCCTCCAGAAGATCTCTCAAACGTAACCGCGCGTCGAGTGGCGCGACGCGTCGGGCAAAAAAACCTGTTTTGTGACCCAAAATTTCAAAAATGACAAAATATTCTCCAAATTCTTTGAAATTTGGACTGAAAGTCCCTCATCAAGTATCATGCTCAGCCAAGGAAGCTCCGGCCAATATTCGGAGTGGATCAGGCCTTTTGCGCCTCCTCAGTGCCCTCCTGGTGCATGCAGTTCGGTGGTGACTGTCTTGTTCATAGGATGTGTCGGTGTACGTTTCCATGGGAATTTACAAGGTGTGTGTTGGCTTGAATGAGATGAGGAATGAGAATTTGGTTTTTTTGATTCAATGCCAAATATATGATGATGTGAGAGGGACTGTGAGAAATATGGGCAGTGGGGATAATTGGGTTTAATCAAGTGAGATTTAAAATGTAAGGACAATCACTTGATTGTTTGGGAACTTGGGGTTTGAGGACTTTACAAATGAGATGGGGAAATGGGAATGATAGGGAATGAAGTGACTTAGGGATAGGAAAAAGGGGTTTAGGAATAAGTCACTTAGGATGTAAGGGGATGTAAGGGGATAAGGAAAATAAACTATAATAATGAGATCATGGGAGATGGGAAAACAAGGTGGGAAGTGACACCAAAACTGTTTTAAAACCCCAATTCAAAACCATGGAGAGGCATTTCTTCAACAAGATGATAGAGTTGGTTTTTGACATTTAACTCTCATATCCGATTTTCAAACTACACCAAACCTTGACAAATAGCAATTCAAAGACTCACAAACTCATTTGAAACATAGGAGGCGGATTTCATTTTGCAATTTGAGTGAGAGATGGCAGCAAAACTTTGTTTCAGCTCTGTGCGCCGCGCGCAAACCCAGTGCGCCGCGTAGGCTATATGCGCCGCACCAGTGCAAATTTGCATTGTGAAAAATGGTTCTATGCGCTGCGACCTTCCTCCTGTGCGCCGCGCTTTGCAAATGACACACATTTCGGCCTTTCAAATGCTAGCTTGGCTCCTCCACGATTTTCCTTAGTTCCATAATGTCTCTTTGGCATACCAATGCAATTTTGAAACATATAAATCGTATATATACCAAAGACTTTGAATCTTTCATTTGAAAAACCCATTTCTAACGTTTGAACTTTGGCACTTTTGAAATGAACTCTGTTTTGCTTCTTTGTTGCTCTTGGACTGAATGGTTTGATTTTCGCATTTAAAATTTCATACCAACACCAAACACTTGTTAAGAGAAATGAGGAAGTAGCTTTGACTCACTTGAACAAGGAGAGACTGAGCAAAATTTTATGGGTGAAAGAAATGGCAAAAATCTTGTGTTCTGGCCCAATGCGCCACACACCAACCCAATGCGCCGCGCCATTTTTCAAGAGGCTTTTGGAGGCCTTCCCGATGTCCAAATTCGGTGTGTGATAGCTCGTTGGAAATCTTATTGAGTCTAATTTCCAACCCAACTGTAATTTTGCAGTTTGAATTTCATTTACCCTGTCAAAAATCAAATCTCCCAAGACTGGTCAAAATGAGCAGAATGAGGCTGCCTCAAGGCAGAGTGCTGTTGCAGTCACATTTTGAAGGTCTTTCTCAACTCCAAATTGATCTCATGATAGCTCATTGGAAATATATTTTTGTCTAGTTATCATTTGACTTATCAAGGAAGTCATTTGGCCAACCAAGCTAGGAGAAATCTTGATTTTCCCAAGGTCACTTCAGAGGTGCATTCAATTCTCCTAAGGCAACGGTATTTTTGACATTTCTCTAAAATCATGACACCTGTGTAAAAATTGAAGGATTTTTTTCTTCCTTGGCCTATTTTGGATAAAAACCTCTCAGTTTTCCCAAATTCATCTTTTATTTCTCAGAAACATCATTTGAGTGAAACCTATCCCGATGTGTGGAACAAGGGATTTGTCGAAATGAAGCAAAATGAAGGGGATAAGGGGCTTATAAATTCTTGAGAAAATTTTTGGAAGTAGGGAGGGATGTTAGGAATCAGGGGAAAGTGGAATTTCAGAGATTGAGTGAGGGGAAGGGGTCCAAAAGGGAAAAACACAGGCCTAGCCTAGAAAATTGCCAAGTTGTAGCAAGAAACTAGGGTTTGTGCAAAAATGAGGAATTTGGGGGATCTTAGTGATGGGAAGCATTTAATAAGGTACACTAAGGATAGGGAAATGTGTATGAACATCAGGAGACAAGTTTTGCTGATGATTTGACCATCCAAGAGAAATTAGCTCCAAAACCCTAGGAGAGGGAAATGAACCTTACCTAGGCACAAATGAAGCATGAACAAGGTGTAAAATGACCCAGTGGAACTTGACATGATGATGAAAATCCTCTGAATGATGGTACACTCAGCTAAATGGTGACATGGACCAACATTTGGACAACTTTGAAAGGAGTAAAAGCAAACCCTAGACCTAATACCTAGTGACCAAATTTTACTTGAAGACTCACTGAAATGACAAAATTTGACCTTGACACCTTAAAATCACTTTGTAAGAGCATGTTTGATCACTGGAGGAAGGTCAAGTTAAGACTGACGTTCTTGCAACACACCGTACTTATACTTTTGTACCTAATTGTAATTACAAACTGCATTAAGGAGTTAAAACTTCACCGTTTACCAAACTTCTAACACCATGCTACACTAGGACTTCTTATGGACATACTGGTCTTCAACAATCCTTAGTAGCCCATAGCAGCACCGAAGTAGGAGATAAAAGATCCAAATTTTTTGATGCTTGTAATACAGTCCTGAATCTGCAACAGTGAAGACAGCCCTCAACAACCATGTCTTAAACTTCGAAGTTACAACACAGGTTCAAGACTGAAATGATATAGCACAGATCTACCACAGTTCACTGTAACCCTTGAACAACACCGATGATGAGGTGTAAAAAACCATAGAAATGTAAGACTGCTCTACCACAGTTCACTACAACCCTTGAACTTTAATGGTTCCATAGATCCAGAGTTACTCCAAAAGTGCACAGAAATTTGCACCGAAAGCTTTCTCAAAGAATAGCCCTTTCAGAAATGCTTTGGTTCATGAGATATGAACCCACCTTTATTCACCAAAATTCTGTAATTTGTTGAGTGAGAAGATTATTTGAAGTAGATGATTTAAGTTGTTATATATACATAAACTTGTTCAGAAAACTGAAAGGACATGTCCCTGAAGGGCAGGCTGACATGGAAGAGATTTTAGGTTGGCTTAATGACCAGAAAAAAATTTTGAACTTGAAAAATTCATGTTTCTTAGAATACTTGGTATTTCAGGCCAAGTGATAGCTCATTAGAAAGCTAAAAATATTCTCTAGAAGATGGTGAAGGTCTCATAGAGAAATTATTCCTCTAAGGTAGTGAAAAATAATTTTTAATGTGACTGTTCATTTATTGGTGCGGAAATGGAGGTAGGGTAGAATGCCTTCGAGAGTTGGGCTTCTTTATGGTTTGATTTTTTCCTTCTCCAACAAAGGGTTATAATTTCATCAATTCACCATGCCATAATGATATTTCATTAATCATATGAAGCATCATGTCTTCAAGTAGTCTTCCATCATCTATCTAGCATCCTATTTCCATATTTCCATCAATAACAATATAGATTAAAATTATAGAGGCTCAATCAGAAAACCAAAGGTATATCTTGAAATATGAATCAGCAAGCTTTCCAACGAGCCATCACAGAACAATATCTGATATCAGGAAGGTCCCCAAAACTCATCTGCAACAGGACCTATTTTGGCATTGTGCTTATAGCATCACTGTGTGTTTTTAGCCAAAAGTCAACAAAACACACTCATTTATTGCAAAATCATATTTTAGTGTTTTTTAAGGCAAATCACTCTATAATTAGGTGCTAGAAGTTATTTTAGAATTTATTTCATGGGATATTTTGTGCCTTGGGCCTTGTATGGTCTCTTGGGTATTTATGAAATTTATGAGTGATTTTGACATTTTCCAACCCTATCTAGGGTTTTTTTCCCTCTCTTGCTAAGATAAATAGAGAATGAGGGTTCCATTGTAAATGTTGGCATTTGATGAGTTTTGAGAGAAATACATGGTTTTCTTGAGTTTTAAGAAGAACTTAGTCTTGTTGAGTTTCTGAATGGCTTGCTTTGATTGATGATGAAGGAGGATAGATTTCAGGATCCCTGAGCACGATTAATGGTGATGTGTCTCTATTTAGTTTGTGTTTCCTTATGTATCATTTTGTTACATCCTTCTATGTTGTAGTAGAACAGAAGAGTATAAGCTAAGAAATGTTGTTTGAGGCACCTTAGTCTTTCCTGTTGTCTATTTTCTTTATGTTTTCCTCTACTGGGTTAGTTTAAGGAATTCTTAGTTGCTTCTTAGACCTATCTATGCTTGTTTATTCCATGAATGGTTCAATATAGTAGTTTTAAAATATGTTTCATGGTTAGCCTTTCTTATTTGATGCTATTTAAACTCTGTTTTGGAATCTCTCTTTAAAGTATTACTTGTTAGGTTTTAGCCAAAGAGGCCATGCTTTGATCATGCCCTTTGTCCATGCTTGAGAAGTTGCCTTAAAGTTATTTGTAGCTTGATCATATATGCTTAGGAGTTCCCTCTTCCTTGATTAAAGTTATATGTTATCATATATGTTTTCTAAACCTTCAAGGTGAAATCACTAGAAGTTAGAAAAGTTTCTTGCTTCCGATGGTTCATTGAATTGTTCATCTTGAATGCTTGTTTGCTTAAGTATAATAAAAAAATTATTGTTTTGCAATATCTTATGATTATGTCCTTATATTGATCTGTATTTGAGACCATCTTGTTTAAAAGGAACTTTTTTAAGGATTATTCACTGCCCTTACACACCTACTATTCTCACCAACTTAATTTTCATTTCACTTCACACATGCCTTAAACATCCATTTGACCATGCTAGATTTTCCCTGTTATGCATCTTGTTTCATTGTTGAGATATCCATGAATTTCATAGTCTCCATAGCCCAATGATTTGAATACCTCTCACTCCACCTATTATACTTGATCATCTTACCCAACTAAAAAAAACAACAAACCCTATACTTAACAACTAGCCTAAAATCAAAACCATAAAAGAAAAAATTTCACTTCCTTGCATATAATAGAGAGAGCCCTCTCTGAATCCAGGAAGGCTAGGTCCTAGGACTCCCAAGACTGGTTTGATGTTACCCTGTTCATTTGGTCTACCAATCTGCTAAATCATGGGACCCTAACACAACGCATGTCGATGGTCGGATAGGAGATGCGCGATCTACGAGCTGCAGGAGTAGATCCATTGGCTCAGGATCCTTCAGATAATGATTAGGTGTAGGGGAAGGTGGTGCCCCCAGTTTTGAGTTTTTTAACGTGATATGGGCATGTCATATGTATCAGAGTTAATGGACTCTAAAACATTTTATATGACACATATAATGGATATGCATCGTTTTGATGGTTTTTATATTATTGTCTTATGTTAAATGCATGTGCTAAATTCCAATCTAGAATATTATTTGCAATGTTATCTACATAGTGATTTTGCGCTCGAGGTACATGACTGAATGTAATGATTTCAAATTCACGCATCAAAAGCTTCACTCGTAAATATATTCTAAAAAGGATAGGATTATGCACATGATATACACCATTCAATTTCATGACAAGAAGCAGGGAATATAAACAAACATTAAGGTGGAGCATGCGATGTGAAAGGGCATCGGCTAATAAACCTCGCACTACATCATATTCAGCATGATTATTGGTGGCAATACCAATGCATACACTGTTCGAGAGAACAAGAAAATCAAAGGGGGTGAAAATGGCCCAACCTGCTGAGGCTAGATTCTGTGAGTGGCGACTTGCACCATCGGCATAACTGGTATAAGGTGTGGATGGGGGGTCCATCTGAAAGGTGTCGCAAGAAAAGAAATGGGAGGATGATGAATAATGCTGGAAACCTGAGTGCAAAGTAGAAATCGAACAAACACTGCTAGAGGGAGTGATTCGGGTAGGATGTCTACCACCTGCACACAGTTGGGAAGGTGGTGTGTGGGAGCTACCTTGGGGATAGCTTGTTCTTAGGCCGCAAAAGTCACCATAGACACGGATGGTGCCATTCTGCTTATGGGCGAGAAAGATGAAGTTAGGGGTGGAAAAGGCTTCCATGATGTCATCATCATAGTAGAAGATGGGTTGAATGGAGGAAGGGAGACCACATGACGTGACAAAGCTACCTGAATCATCATCATGAGAAGAAAGGTTCACATGCGCATTGTCATGGGGGGTGATGGAAGAAAAAGCAGATAAGAGATCCACTAATGTTGATCCCAGGGTGATCACTGAAGGGAGGTCGAGCGAAATAGAAGGGGAAGTCTTAGAGGGAGCTTCCACTGTGGATCTCATGAATGATGATAGGTAGAGGATAGTGGCCATAGGCTCCATCATCTCAACATCAGGATAGGGAATGTCAATGGGAGTAGGTAAATGCTCAAGCTAACCAAAAGCATATTGCGCAAGGACAAGAGAGGCGGACTAGTTATTTTTAATCTCGTACTCCCGAACTACCTCAAAAGAGGCGTGGTAATGGGTGAGGTGAGGAAAATGGTGGGAATAATGGCCATGGAGATCACACAAAGCGCAAGGTTGGTTGGTGTGAATAGTCTTAGGGCTCTTGGCTACAGTTGAGGAAGAAACAGAGGATTCACAGATTGTAGACTCAGGGAACGCAACATTAACCATGGGCGTGATACAAGGCAACTCGGGACAATGATGGGTGGAATTACCGACAACATCACACAAAACACAAGGCTTTGGAGGCTGAGGAGGAGCCAAATTCTCTAGAAAACATTAGAGGACAATTAAAACTAGAAAAGGCTTCCTCAAAAGCCAAAGACAACATAATAAAATGTCTTAAATAATTGGTCATAGAGGTAGGATATGATCCCAAAAACATCAAAGTTAAAGAAGAGCTCATCAAGAAAAATAATGCAGACATCACTACATATAAAAAAAAAATGAAATTGCCTTCTACTGAACATCCACAAGGAAAAGAATTTTTATAGGATGAAGGCCAAAAAGATGAAATGATGAATCTCATCATTCAGTTGACAGCTCAACTGAAAGAGATGGAGAATGAGATGGATAAATTGGTGGAGGATAAAAAGGCAAGCATGGAAGATATTCTCGTCACTGTTATTCCTACAGTTACTACAGAAATTCCTTCTACTTCAACATCTCCAGTGGCAACAACAGTTCCAGTGGCTACAACAATTTCAACATCAACAACTACATCAGCAACAGATTCAACAATAGCAGCAGCTCATCCTAGTGATGAAGTAGGAAAAATAATCAAAGCTATGCAGGATATGTCAATACAAACAAATGAAATAAATATACTTAAAGAAAAAATAAAAATTATAGAGGATGAAAAGAATCTAGTTCAAATCATGCATAAGAATGAAACACATAGGTCAAACAGATTGACTGACAGAGTACAGAAGTTAGAGAAAGAATTGACACTAAAATAACCACTTGCCCAAGAAAAAAAAAAGCTATGAGCCAATATCATTAACTCTGTTAATGATATTTGGTCAAATATCCAAGTTATCTTTGAGCATAAAGATTTGATAAAAGCAGCAAGTGAAGCCATTCAGAAATTCAAAGAGCAACTTGGGAAAAAACCAGAAGAGGCCACTGAGATCATTAAGTTTCTCAACTATAAGAACAAACAAGAATTATAATAAATTGGCATAAGTGACAAAACTGAAACAATCCTAGAGGTAAGAGATGTTATTTCCAAGAGGAACTTGATGGTACAACTTGAGGACAAGTGTCAAAATATGGAGCTTGCAATAACCAGATTCATGGTTAAATATCATGTTTTTAGACAGAAAGGTATGCCTAATCCTTTGGTGATTAATGACAAATTAATGAAACATGAAGATTATGACAAGAAAATAAGAGAAGTGGGAAAAGAACAGTCCAACAATTCCTCCATGAAAGGAATTCCTACAGGAAAAGTGCTCTATAAAACATTTGAAAAATCTCTTTTACCTCCAACATGAGGTAAATCATCTCTTCATAAACAAGCCTACTTTTGAAAAATATATAGAGGCTGATGAAATTTTCAGAATAATGGTAAAAATTAAATTACAAGATGAAGAAGCTTTGGAAAAGTTGAATGATTTACCATGACACTCTTTGTTTAGAACTAAATCTGAAAATTCAATCTATGATAGTGTAATAGATCCTAATTTCATTCAAATTATTGAAACAAATAAGGAGACTATTTCACTTGATTCAGATCAACAAGATCTATAACATTTTGATAAACTTGATGCTTTGACTGCAACTTTGATTAAAGATATTGATGAATCCTTTTTTCAACATTCTGTTGAATTAGTTGATTTATCTGCTTATACCCCTAAGACTTCTACCATTCCTTTAGAATCTGTAAATTCATCTTTATTTAGTACCACATCATCTATTATTTCCACTACACTTCATTCCATAGAATCATTCATCCTCGAGCTTCCTCTTCAAACTAGATTTTTATTTCCATCTCCAAATGCTTCAAGTTCATCTTCTAGCACTTCTGCTACATTTTCCAGTACTTCAACCTCATTTCCAAGTGTATCTTCTAGTGTCCCAAGCTCATCTGCAAGTACTTCAACTTCATCACCAAGCACCACAAATTTAACTCCTAACAAAGCTAGAATCTTAGCCATGGTAGCCAGATATGCCCCATTGGTCTTACTAGCTCAATTACATGCCATTCTCTAGGATTACCAAAGTAAACTCTTTCAATTTGATGGTACTAGTCAATACACTGCACAACAACATGTAAAAAAAATCACTGATTACTTTGAATTACATGAAATTGATGAAGTTGATGTTCAAATGAGATTGTTTGACCAAAGATTAGTAGGAGATGTAAATAAATGGTTTAAAGCTTTACCTTCCAAGAATACAGTTGATTTAGCTACTTTTCATCAATTATTTACTAATAGATAGGAAATAAAGAAAAAACCTTTACAAATATTATCTGAATATGAAAACATTAGAAGAGCTCCAAATGAATCTGTTTAGGACTATTGTACTAGGTTTAATAGTATTTACAATTCTATTCTAGCAAACATCAAACCTCCACCAGATCTAGCTTTTGTTTCAGGATATAACACCCTAAAGGTTTTTGGGTCGGCAACCTTCACAGATCAGGGGCATACCATTCAAGAAGGACTCACCTAGCCTATCTTTTATTCTGAAAACTAGATATAACAAGTTGTGAAACTTACCCGAAAGTCCCACGTTTGATGTAGATCCCACAGGGTGCAAACCCCCAATAACCCTTCTTGCTTCGTAACATGAAAATTAAGAAAGGACGAACACGAAACTCTAGTTGTACAACATATATAGTTCCTATATGTTAGTGTAACTCATGCATAATATCATAAAAACAATATTAAATATTCAATTAATGATCATTACACATATATAAAGAGATATAAACATGTGAATATCGGGAACAAGATGGTTCTTCTTATTATAAATGGCACATACATTAATAGAAACATGGAGAGATCACCTGAATACTTCCACGGCCTTCGAGCATACCATCCTTTGGATCCGTCCAGCCTTAGCCTCGCAAGAATTCTTCCAAGCTATGTGCACACTAGATGTCATATAGGATGATGAGCATCTCAAGGAAACAAGGGTTTCATGAATATACCTGGAAAGTGCAGGAGGCACGAAAATATCAGACTTGAAATAGGGCTCCAAAAAAGTATAATATCTCTATTTTTCTCTCTCCCTTAGGCCATGCACATGAGGGGCTTTTATACTCCCTCAAATTAGTTTATGCTGTTGGAAACAATTAGGCCATGGGCTGGGGTGGTTGAATTATGGGAATAACCATCAACCCTGGTCAAGATACTATTTTTTGTGAAGATGGTCAAGTCTGAGGGGAAAGGGTGCCCAAGGCCAAAGTGTCAATCATCAAGCACATGAAGGTGGAAAATGATGCTATAACAGCTTTAATAAAATTTCCAAATGGTTTTGATACTGATATTTCATACCAATTGAGAGAAAGAAACCCTGAAACATTAGAAAAAATGCAAAGCAATGCAGTTAATGTAGAAGCTAACTTGTTAGCTAAAAGAACCAGAATGAGAAATGAAAGAAGGGTAACCATTAAGGATGAAACATCCACATCAGATAGTAAAATAGATAGTTTAGCAAAGAGTATGGAAAGAATAATGGATAGATTAGAAAATATGGAAAGAAAACCACAGTGGGATAATCAACAACAAGGTCCTCAAATCAGAAATCCCAAATTTAGGAAGAATACGAATACTAGTAAATCAAGAGAAACAACACCTGATCAATTGATTAGAGCACCTTTCGAAGAAAACTATGCAGAGAGTTCCCAACAAAATGATGATGATCAAGACACTGAGATTAACTTAATGGGAATAAATGATGATAATACTATTTTTCTTACATAAGAAGAACATGAATTATACATGTTACAAAAGTTATAGTTAGAATCTGGGGAATCCTTTGATTATAAACAAGGTTATGAATTTGCCATTAATGAAGTTCACAAGCAGTATAACCTTAGAAGTAAGAAAAATGCAGAAGCTCCTACTAAGAAAACAGTTGAAACTTAGACCAAGAAAACAGTAGAAGCTCCTGAAAACAAGGTGCTACAAATTCTCTCTAGAGAAACTCAGCAAAATTCTAGTTCAACTCATAAAAATTCTAGTCCAAAGATAGCAGCCAGTCAGAAAATTGTAGACATTACAGATATTTCTACTCAAACATCAACTGTTGTTAAAACTTCAGCAGATCCTAAAACTTCATTTGTTGCTAAAACATTTTATGATAATAAAAAATCGATTGCTGCCAAAGTTACAACTATAACTCAAATTGTTCCAAAGAAGAAAATTTAAAATAAAACAGTGGAAACACAGTCTGAAATACCAATTGTTGATAGAAAAGATAAGAACATTCAAACTACAATTGGTAAAGAGGAAATCATTCAGTTAGGAAAAACTCAAGTACCATTTAACATCCAAACTGAAATTTCCAAATTGAAAATACCAGTTCCTCTAACAGAGCTGGTGAAAAATTGATTTATACAAAGCCCAAATCAGTGAAACTTTGAACATAAGTGAAGGAGAATATTATGTTAATCTGAATGATGACCAACCAGAATTAATATTTTGTCTTGAGGTAAATGGTAAACATCAAGAAGGTGGTGTTCCTCAATTCTACATTAGCTTGAGTATTCATGATAATATTTTACACAATAATATGTTAGATTCAAGAGCATCTCACAACTTAATGCTAAAAGCTATCATGGAAACAGTGAATCTAGATATCACCAAACCATACAAATATTTTTTCTCTTTTGATTCTAGTAAAGTAAAATGTCTTGGCTTGATAAAAAACTTGTGTGTCACTTTAGTCCAATACCCAACTAAGAGTATTGTCATGGATATTATAGTTGTTGATATCCCTCCAAAGTATGGAATTCTATTATCTCACTCATGGGGAGAAAAACTGCAGGGATCACTACAATTACACATGTCCTATGCCACAATTTTAGTCTTTGGTCAGCCCAAAAAGCTTTACAGAGAAACTTTAATGAAATACATGGTCAGTAGTGCAGAACAACCACAAAATATCCTATTTATTCTGTACATTCTGATATGGATTCTTTCATTTTGTGTAATTCAGACACTGGCACAGATAAAAACACATGATTACAACATAAACATAAAGAAGTTGAAAGTGACAATATATTTCATGAATCAATGTGGCACATAGATTTCGATGGCTTAATAAACAGATTAGGAGCAGGGGCAGGAGTTTGGATTCATAACATGGAAAATAATCATTCTGAAGGTCATGCCTTTAGGTTAACCTTCAAATGCACAAATAACATGGCTGAGTGTGAAGCTTTAATATTAGGACTTCATATTGTTAGAAAAATAGGATCCAAGAGAGTTTCTTTCATGGGAGACTCATAATTAATCATAAAAAAAATCAATGGAGAGTATTCTGTGAATAATCCTAGACTAAGCCAATACAGAGAAACCGTTCTTGATCTGATTAAAGAGTTTTTTGAATGTGACTTTACTATTATTCCTAGGAAACATAACATGCAAGCACATAGTTTGGCTACCTTTTCTAGTACATGCAGATTGCCTTTTCAGCCAAATCACCAATACACTGCAGAGGTAAGACACAGGCCTACTATACCAGACAACTTGAAATATTGAAATTTTTTTTCACAAGATTCTCAAATCTATAATTTTATGAATGTTGAGGAAGAATTCCAAAATTGTAACATAGATATTGATTTTATAGTAGATTACAATGTCAAAAGTGAGTTATATGTAAATGATGTAGATAAAATTGAACCCACTAGATTTACTAAAGTAGAAATAGATAAATTAGAAGCTGTAGAAATAGAGGAAATAACAAATGATGAATCAGAGATTTTGAACCTTAAAGATAACTTTTTGCCTAAAGGATTAGCCCCATTAGAAGATATTTTTCACTCAAATGATGTAGCTAGAAAACCAAAAATGGAGCCATTAAGATCAAACATAGAAGAATGTAACATAGGAACATAACAAAAGCCTAAGCTCATCAAATTATCCAAAGTATTACCTCCAGAAGAAAAGCTGAAATACATAAGTTTGTTTAAAGATTTTCAAGATGTGTTTGCTTGGAGTTATGAAGACCTTAAGTCTTATGACACCAACATCATACAACATAAAATACCCATCAAAGAAAACCAGAAACCATTTAAACAAAATCTTAGGAGAATAAATCTAGTTCTTATGCCATTGATTGAAAAGGAAGTAAAAAGGATGTATGAAGCACAAATAATAGCACCTATTAGATATTCTGATTGGGTCTCAAAATTAGTTCCCACTATGAAGAAAACATGGGAAATCAGAATTTGTGTTGGTTTCCAGAACTTAAACAAAGTGTCACTAAAAGATAACTATCCTCTCCCCAAAATGGACCATATTTTACAAAGGGTAGTAGGGGCATCCAGGATTACATTGCTTGATGGATTCTCTGGATACAATAAAATCTTAGTTCAACTAGAAGATCAAGCAAAGACATCATTTACCACTCCTTGGGGAACTTTCATGTATTTGAAAATTACCTTTGGATTGGTGAATTTAGGAGCTACATTCCAAAGAGCTATGTACATAGCTTTTGCCAAGGAAATTCATGAGTTTCTAGTCATTTATCTGGATGATATAACAATATTCTCCAAAACAGACAATGAATGTCTAGATAATTTGAGAAGAGTTTTTATTAAATGCAGATAATTTGGTATTTCCTTGAATCACAAAAAGACACTCTTTGGACTAGAAGAAGGTAAGCTCTTATGAAACATAATTTCAAAATTGGAAACTAGGATAGATCCAACTAGGATAGAAGCCATTTTAAACATCAGTCATCCTAGAAACATCAAGGAATTACAAGCATTCTTAGGTAAAATAAAATTTCTTAGAAGATTTATTTCTAATTTAGCAGAACTAATCAAAGAATTTAATAACATGTTAAATAAATATTCATCACTTAAATGGATAGTAGAAGCTAAACAATATTTTGAAGGAATTAAACAAGCTCTTACATAAACACATGTTCGAATAAGTCCTGATTTCAAAAAAGATTTTATAATTTTTTCTTTTGCTTCAGAACATACCATTGCAACAGTATTGTTGCAAAAGAATGATCAGGGTTATGAACAACCCATTTCCTTTTTTAGTAAATCCTTAAGAGATGCAACACTAAATTACAACATTATGGAAAAAAAAGCACTTGCTTTAGTGAAGGCTATTAAATATTTCAGAGTGTATATTTTTTACTCACACATAATTGCATATGTCCCAAATTCAGTAGTAAAGGACATTCTGACTCAGAATGGGCCTGATGGAAAGAGAGGAAAATGGATTGCCACTATATTGGAATATGATATTGAAATAAAGCCTAATAGATTAATTAAAGGCCAAGGTTTAGCCAAAATCATGGCTGAATCGAACTGTCGAGCCTTAGATATAAATTTCATTGCAACAATAGACAATCAGGAAGAGATGACGACTCCACATATCAGTGAAGCTTTTTTAGATTCACCTTAGTATGCAAATATCATATTTGTTTTACTAAACTTACAAGCTCCTCCTGGTTTTTCTAGAACTAAATGCTGATTCTTAAAGTTAAAAACAATGAAATATTGTATCATAGATAATGCTTTATTTTGGAAAGATCGTGGTGGAATTCTATTAAAATTTTTATTGAAAGATGAAGCTGATAAATTTATGCAAGAGTTTCATGCAGGTGACTGTGGAGAACACCTTTACTTGAAATCAACTGCTGATAAAATCTTGAAGGTAGGATTTTACTAGCCCACTCTTTTTGTAGATGTAAGAAAGTATGTGATCTCTTGTCACAAATGCCATATCTTTGAAGGGAAGAAAAAACTATTACCTTTACCTCTCAAGCCCATCTCCACAGAAATGCCAATTCAACAATAGGGTCTAGAATTCATTGGTGAAATTCACTCACCCTTCTCAACCCAACATAAATGGATTTTGACAACCATTGATTACTTTACCAAGTGGATAGAAGCCATTCCTTCTGGACAAGCCACTGATTTTGTCATTATCTCATTCCTTGAAAACAATATACTTTCTATATTTGGATGCCCTCAAAAGCTCATTACTGATAATGAAACTGCCTTCAAATCCAAGAAAATGGTTAACTTCTGTAACTAATATCACATCAACCTTGGCCATTCCACTTCCTATTACCCTCAAGATAATGGACTTGTAGAATCCTAAAAAAAAAGCCTAGTTAATATCATCAAAAACCTGTTAGAAGATAACAAAAAGACCTGGAACAAAAGGTTAGTTAATTCCTTATGGGTAGACAGACTAAGTACAAAGAAGGCCAAAAAGAGGTTAATGCCTCAAGATAATGGACTTGTAGAATCCTAAAAAAAAAGCCTAGTTAATATCATCAAAAACCTGTTAGAAGATAACAAAAAGACCTGGAACAAAAGGTTAGTTAATTCCTTATGGGTAGACAGACTAAGTACAAAGAAGGCCATTGGTACATCTCCCTATCAACTAGTATATGGTATAGATGATGCTTTTCCATCCTCATTAGGAGTGCCAGTGACGAAAATGATTCAAGAGTTGCAAGTAGAACCCATTGATATCCAAAGAAGGATAAATCAGACAATACATTTGCAGCAAACCAGGGAAGAAGTCTATGTCAAATCACATGTAAAATCAAAAAGGTTTTTGACAAGAAAACAAAAGAATATGATTTTTACATAGGTGATAAAGTACTCAAGTGGGATTCTAGAAGAGAAGATAAAGGGAAATGTGGTAAATTTGATTTTCTATGTAAAGGCCCTTACATCATTTATGGTTATAGAGGTAATAATGCATTTTTCTTGAAGGAATTAGATGGATCAGATCTACCAGGTGGACCATTCAATGGTAGAATTCTGAAGCATTACTTTTCTCCTGATTAACCATTATTTGATTTGTCTTTGCTCATTGTAAATACCATTGCAAAGCATAGATTGGATTGGATGTTTTTCTTGCAAAGTTGAAGCCCGAAGAGAAGGCCCTAAGCTTTGAAAAACATAATATCATATGTATGAATAAAGTAGAGCTCAGAAAACATTTTCAAGGCAAGCACAGTCAAAGTTCCAAGACCACTGATCTTAAAGTTCTTGACATTTCACCAGGAAATGCCATCCCCAAGTGGAGCCACTATTAGGGTCCTATAATAATAGGATTCATAATTTTGAATTTTTTATGATTAGTCTTGTAATATTGTACATACTTTCATTTCTACAAATGTTTTCCCATATTAAAAAATGTAAAAAGGGTAAGTCCTAAAAGAAAAATCGAAGGACTAAAAGAAAAAGATCAAAAAAGAATATAAAGTATGAACCCCACCAAAAAGAGATAAAAATAGATCCTGAAAGTGATGCAAATTCAAATGCCACTACTTGTTACTTTACTTTGCAAAATAATATTGTGTGAAACTTGTCAAAAAATGCCACAATCCATGAGGATCGAATAGTTTAATCTTGATTCATTCATGGTTTAAATTTCATGTTGATAGTTAGTGAATAAAGATCTAGCCAAACTATTTAATCTTGGCAGATGAGTAGTTAGGTAGAGAATAAAAATGAGGTCATCAATTTAATCTGAGCCATTGGAAGTTATAAGGTTAGAAGTAGATTAGTTTTCTTATCAAAGAAAAATGAGAGGGCCAACAAGCTCAAATGCACCCAATAAATGAGGAAAAAATGTAAGGGTAAATGATGGGTAGGTAGATTACTTTCACAAGCCATGGAGAGCATCAATTGTCTCATTTCATATTACTAACTTCCTTCTAAAGGCATATTCCCTTGTAAAAATATCCCTTTCCCTTCATTTTAACCTTTTTCCCTTACTTCACTCATTTTCTCTTACTAAAACCCTTTCCCTTAGTTAAAAAAACATATTTTCATTGGAAAAGTAAAATCCCCTTTACTAATTTCCATTTTCCATTCAAAATACACCCCAAAACCCACTTATCCAAAGTTTTTTGTTTAAATATATCGGGTCCCATTGTAAAATCCCTCCCCGATATCATTATTAACATTTATCCCTAGTGTATTTTTACATCCCGCATCATATTCATTAAACCCCCATTTCATATTAACCCCATTTAATATATATTTGATCCCTCCACTATATAACGCATTATATATTAACTCTCGTTTTACAATATTTCGCCAAACCCTTTATGTTAGTTTAACATATAGTTATTATTAAAAAACCCTTCTGTATAACTCATCCCTAGTCCCACATTACATACCTCATCGCATATGATAATCCCAGGCCCTGCCTATCAAATTCCCCCTAATCACCCATTTGCCCGATCACACCCAATTAGATCCAACGACCAATAGAAGTTATCGCACCCCCAAATTTCCAAACTTTAAAGCCATCGAGGGGTTGCGAAATGAGTGGTTTAGCAACCTCGCTCCCCTGCCATGCGTCATTCCTACAATTCATTGCATCCTCCAATTCAAAACCGCCTACCCACTTTTTGTCATGCGAAAACCAGCGGGTTGTTTTCATCCCATTGCTATCATACCGCCCATATTTGAATTTAACCCCGCGCAATAAGTTTAAGCATTGTTGGTTAAAAGACAGTTAAAACCCACCCTTTACAGTCTTTTCACCATTATTCTGTTGAATGTTGCGCAAAGGAAGCCTCTACCGACCTATTCTCAAGATAAGAACCTCTGCTAACCTATTTTCAAGTCAAAAGAACCTCTGCTGACTCATTTTGAGGCCCATTCAGTTTATTTCCACCAGAACCTATGCAGATTCAGAATTTGAAGCTTTATAAGTCCCATAACCTCTACTGCAACTAGAATATTTTCCAAAAGGCTAAAAGCTTCATTTTTCATGTATTCCTAAGTACTTGAGACCATTTCTTAAGACTGAAAGTAATTAATTGCTAATTAAACAAATCCATGGCTTCCAAAGGCATTACAACTATTAATCCTTGCAACCTCCTGTTGTTGATGTTGAACATACCCCCCTTGCAGACAAAGATTTAAAA
The DNA here is from genome assembly GCA_034641835.2 of Pinus albicaulis. Taxonomy (NCBI): domain Eukaryota; kingdom Viridiplantae; phylum Streptophyta; class Pinopsida; order Pinales; family Pinaceae; genus Pinus; species Pinus albicaulis. The sequence goes on from CM076582.1 coordinate 1,566,841,748, forward strand.
ACCAGTGACATATTCAATGATTTCAACCTCTTGGACATCCACTGTTGGAGCCATGATAAATCCATGGACCAGGCTGATGATATCTGCCTTTGGGAATCAGATTTACCCAAGTACATCCTCCCACAGACTTTCCAGTTCCCAGAGATAATCAGAATATGTCAAATCAATTATCTGCCCAATGAAAGAGCCCTAGTAACCCATAGCAAAGAGATTTTGTTCACCATTACTGCAAAATCAATAAACCATATTTTGCAAATCCAACCGCCCCTCTGTCAATTGAAATCCTCACTGAATTGTATCTGAAACTTGACTTTCCAAAGAGGTTTAAAATCTTCCAAACCTTCTTACCTTCATCATTTGAAACCCCAAAGAGAAACCCTCCTTATTCAGCCTCAATCTTCTCATAAAGAACCAGGAAAATTGTCACAATGATGTCTTGTATATTAGGATACTTTATAGATGAGTATGTAGATGCTTCAATCTTAGGTTTTCTGTCAATTTTCTGCCCAAGACAGCCTCCATATTTCACATTTAACTTTGCTCAATACTTATCAAATTCCAGTCATGAGCAACTAGTTAAATTACCAGAAGAAGGAATGTTTAAGTATTCATCTATTTTCTTTCATATGGTCCTATACTTCCAATCTGGAAGGTTTGCAGTTAGCCTTCAAAAACTAGACACTAAGGGTAACCCCCAATCAATAGTCTTCTGGAATTCCTTAATCAGTAAATATTCCACAGAGTTTACCTACAACAACTTCATTGATTTATTTATTCATCCAATTTTCAATATGCTAAGCAGTAGCAGTGAGCCTAGAATCAGTGAAGAAATAAAGAAAGTATTGCAGTTGTCTGAACATAGTAGAATAGGAGACTGGTATTTATACCAAAACCACACTGAAATTAGGGTGTATGGATGTCAAATCACTCCATACAAGCTACCCAAATACCTCCCAATGAGTTTATTTGCACTAAAATATATCAGGCAGATCCTAAACTAAGATGAGGTTAATTTTCTACCAGCAAATAAGAAAACACAATTTAAGATAAAAAACCAGTTTGGTCCTTTCATTTGCAATAACAAAAATGCTGGTCAACAAGAAGAACAGTACTTACATGAATTCAAGTTCAGTGAAAGTTTAAAATGGAATTATGATCCTTTTGGAGTTATCAGCAAACTAAGAGTCAAATTTAAATTAACTCTGTAATATTCCAAAATTTGCATGCAGCAAATTGGAATATTAAATTTTGTTGATTTCACTTAGGAGATGAATAAATGGTTAAGGAGGCCCATGCATAATAAAAATATGAATAAAATCCCTCTTACTGTGAAAAGGGATCAACATAAAAGTTGGATTTCACACCATCATGTGTGAACAGGGAATTTTTCATGTGGACAAGGTCAAGTTTGACCAAGTCAACAACGCTGGGATAGGAGGTGGAGATCATCTTGTGAGACAACGTAGAGATAGTGGAAGGAAGATTTCTTGGTGGAGGAAACCCTAATGAGTGGGGCCCAAGGCAAGAAGGCTCACACATGTATAAAAGGAGGGCAAGGAAACCATAGTAGGACATCTTGTGAATGATATTTGATTTGTCTGCTTAGACTATTCTACATTCTCTTGATGTTTAGCAGAGTTTCTGTGATGCTTAGCACAAGGATCTCCTGTTTAGGAATCCTTCTCCTTTGTTGAGAGGCCTCTTGAAGGAGTTTGTATTGATTTGCCTCACATACAGGCTTGAGGCCAAGAATCCTCCTTCAGCTACAACGTTATTTTTGCAGCAGATTAGCATTGTGTTGCAGGGTGTGCAGTGGGGGTTCACAACACCACTTCCTGCACTCATTTTTCAAAGGAGGGAGCTTCCATTCCTTTGGGAGATTAGTAAGGAAGGCTCAAGAGTAGATTTTCATATCTTGGCACTTTTCCAAAGGACTTCCATCATCTATAGCGTATTCCCTTGCAGGAACTGCGTAATTTCTTGCAGTGTTGTAGTGAGAGGGTCCATCCCCTCAATCTTGAGTTGATTTCTCAAGGAAAAGGCCAAGATTTCTCCTGGAAAGTTTGTAAGAAGGATACTCCTTCATTCCTTGTATTATTCAGCTATATATATACATAGCTATAGTTATATTGTGTCCTTTTCAGATCCATATATGTAGATCTAACATTTTGTACATTGTGCTTTCATGAAACCCTTGTCGGGTTATCTTCTTGATGTGTAAAAGAGGCTAGATCCCTATTTTTCTTCATATTCTGAGCAATAAAACTCCAGATCTAATATTTGCAACATATTGTATCAGAAACCATCTTTAAATGACACTGTGCATTCTTCAAAAAATTCCTGTTTAGTCAAGTCATGGGACTTCAGTGTTTTTAAGCCATATCGGGATAGGGAAATATGTTTAAACAAGAAAAAGAGATTTGTTTCTAAATATTTTTTGGGTTTCAGTCCCATATTACATAATATAAGGGATCCTAGCATTATTTCCTCCTATTATAACGCAATTCTCTGGGAATAATGGTTTTAGGGCAAAAATTGCTGCATTTCCCCACTTTGGGCTGAAATAATGGATCATATTTCTTGTTGTTGTACATGTAATTGATGGCTATGTGTTATAGACACATTTTATGAGTTATTTCTCATTTCTATTCCAGTATTGTGCTTATGAATTACTGCATTCCCATTTTGGGATATTATAGTGGTATCAAAGCATAGTCTTGGCTCAGCCTATGAGTTTCAACCATTATGGTATAAGAGACAAAGAAAAGAAGCAGATCAGAATGATGGAAAGAATGAGCTTGATCTCATCACTTTTCATATCTAGGAAGAACCCATCCAAGGAGGTTAGCAGAAGAAATACAAGAAAACTCCTTGAGGGTTTCAAGAAGAGGAAGGGCCATGCACTTCCTATTCTCAAAGAGGAGAAGACATGAAGCATGAAGAACACTTGGAATTTGAAATTATAAGTGAATACCTTTCTGAATACAAATCTAAACCTTGAGCCTTCAAGAAGATGCTAGCTTTACCACAGTTCATTCAGCTGGAGGAAGAAAGAAGACCCTACAACTATGGGATGATGAGAGGCAATAAATTCCTATTTTCCAATTTTTATGGATCACTCACATGTGTAGCGAAGGCTTTGGTAATGAATCTAGAAGCTTTCTTCCTACTACATCCAGTAGTAGAGAGAGAGGCTATAGAAATTGCAGCACTACACCTTGAAGGTGAAGAAAATACTTGGTGGTTCAGCCATTTTAGCCATGCAAGAGTGTCAACTCTTGTTTAGTTCTCTCAAAGGTTGATCAAGAAATTTGGCAAAGGGGAGGAGAAGCCCTCACCACTAGTTGAAGAGGCATGCACCAGTGCTATTGTAACCATGGAGAAGCAACCTTCATCTTCAGCAGTTTGGGAAGCCAACAATTATGAGGAAGGAACTCTTGCAGCCCTACAAGATGCTTCCAAATTTCACCAAGGTATGCTTAAGTTTCCATTTCTTGTCATTTCAGAAAATATTATGGAGGGATCTACATCATTGTACACTACTGAGTTAAAGCAAGATAGTTACACTGCGCTGTACAAGAGTAGTAATGAATGAAAGAGGACCCATTCCTTATGGGGGCATTCAAATGGCAGCCTCATTCATGAAGCAATGGAGGAAGAAGTGATAGATGGTAGACATCTTGAAGTGAGAAATTTTTTTTCCTTTCTAGATGACCCTTTCTCAATGAGCACTCTCCAACTCAAAGAGAAACGTCTACCTGTAGAAGTTCCAGGACCTTATTGGTTTTGGAAGGTCATTGATGAAGAAAAGGTCTCATGGAGAGATCTCATTGGAGGTGCAATTCAACACATCATGGAATGCAAGGTTCTTCAACAGTTTGAGGAGGTTTTTCCCTCATCACACTTGGATCTTTGTGGATTCAAGAGGGATATTGATGAGAGGTCTTCTCTAGAAGATCTCCAAGGAGTTGCATTTCAACATCCCATGAAATGCAATAGGAGAAATTTAATTTTGGAGGATCGTAGTCTTCCTTGGGAGAGTGCTAAGGAAGAACATGATGGGAAGCACCTACATGTGGATGGATGGGTGTGGATGGAGAGCAAGAAGCTGGAAAGCTACTTGCAAATCTATGATACTGGGCAGCAGGAGGCTTGGCTACATTAGCTACTCTTGAAAGAGTTTGGCCATCATCCTCTTTCTAAGGTTATGTGGTTGAAGAAGGTGTGGTAGGATACTTGCATCATTGGGAAGCAAGGAGTATGGACACATTGTATTGATATGACATTATTCATATCAATCACCATGTTTTCACCACATGATTTGTATGATGGAGGTATGGGGAGGCAACAAAAAATTTGGTTGCTTTGGTTTTTCTTGGGAGAGCAAGGGCAGAATTGCTCTCACACTTTGCATGATGTTGCAAGAGTAGGAGATGGCACTATCATGGTGCAAAGGGTCTACTCCTTGGCCTTAGATGTTCAAGAGGTACTTCCCCTTTGGGAGGAACTTATTATGTGTAGCAGCATTATTGGAGATGTCTTTGACAAGGAGCATGTCAAATAATGGAGCTATGTGATGGAAGGAGCCTATTTGCATGGGCCAACGGTGCTGTCACTTGGGAGCTTGGGGTTACTGATGGAGTGTCCCTAGGATCACTTCACAATTGATGCACTTGGTGAATGAGGAGGAGGTGAGAGAGATGGAGTAGTGGATGGAAACATCTATTACAGAGATATGATCTTCTTAACTTGGATTTCCAAGCATAAGAAGGATGATCTTCCTGCAGCATATGATTCATTCCTCTTCATGGGAGTATGTCATACCACTATGGGAGGCTTATTCATGGATCCATATACCATCTTACTTCCAGTGCATGGTGGGAATTTTTTTTTTCATTTATTGATTGTCTAAATTTGCATGCTCTTACCATTTCTATTCAGTGCATTTCTCCACAAGAGGGCAAGCTTTTCATTTAGCTCAATGACCAACATTGGGCCAAATTGTATGATGGAGACAGCCATATTTTATCTGGCCTTGTGCAAGTGTTTTCTTTCATGTATGTTCAGTTGATGTATCTAGCCAATTTCTATTTATCAGTATATGTCATGACATACATAATTATCCATGTAACAAAAAACAACTTGCCATGTAATTTTCTGAAGCAACAGTCTGGAAAACTGCGCTGTGACTACTTGGGAAACTGTTGGTATATTCCAGCACTACATGAAACCTTCATTATTTTCCTCATTTTGATGCTGATCATGATTTAATTTTCTGATATTGTTCTTATCTTTATGGGGAGCATGATTAGGAGAGAGACACATGGGTTGGATGTGTCCTTTTGGGAAGAGGATTCCCACACTTTCTGCATTGCATGTTCTAATGGGAGCATGGGAGGAGATATGGCCACCACAGCCAAAAAATTGCTTCTTGTTGAGGTGGGCCATGTGACTGATGGGATGCCATATGGTGATGATTTCCTATCCATCACATATGGAATGATTTGGGCCAGCTTGATTCACAACGTTGGAGAGGAGATCTCTGGAGATCTAGTCTTGATCTTGCCACTTGAGGGCAATTGTATTGCAGCCCAAGATCAACATATGCTCTAAACTTATCATAAGTGGAGAGAGAGACAATGTGGGGTTGGCTGCTTTTTCTACCATGTTCAGATTTTCAGCCCACCTACTTTGCAAGAGCTCAAGGTGGAGGAACATTTTCAGGAGTTGTCATGGAGGTGACGCATTTTGTATGGATGATTGCTTGGGGATGGAGGATCCACATGCGAATTATGTTTCCCAATAAATTTCAGAATCCATGCCTTGAGAGGACCTCTAGACAACACCTTATTTCCTTCTTGAGTACTTTACTTATTCATGATGATATCCAATTGGCTAGCTTGCATGCTTGGGAGGGCCAATATGGAGATTCATTGATGAGACAACATCTCATTCCTTATAGGATTTCATCATATGTGGATGCTAAAGTAGGAGGAGAGGGGACTCTTCAGTTCTATCCTTGCAGTTGCTTCAGGACAAGCAACATTTGGGAGGGGAGGACTGTAATATTCCAAAATTTGCATGCAGCAAATTGGAATATTAAATTTTGTTGATCCCACTTAGGAGATGAATAAATGGGTAAGGAGGCCCATGCATAGTAAAAATCTGAATAAAATCCCTCTTAATGTGAAAAGGGATCAACATAAAAGTAATATTTCACACCATCATGTGTGAATAGGGACTTTTGCATGTGGACAAGGTCAAGTTTGACCAAGTCAACAACGTTGGGATAGGAGGTGGAGATCATCTTGTGAGACAGAACAAAGATAGTGGGAGGAAGATTATTTGGTGGAGGAAACCATAATGAGTGGGGCCCAAGGCAAGAAGGCTCACACATGTATAAAAGGAGGGCAAGGCAGCCAGAGTAGGACATCTTGTGAATGATATTTGATTTGTCTACTTAGACTATTCTGCATTCTCTTGTTATTTAGTAGAGTTGTTGTGCTGCTTAGCACTAGGATTTATTGTTTAGGAATCCTTCTCCTTTCTTGAGAGGCCTCTTGAAGGAGTTTGTACTGATTTTCCTCACATATAGGCTTGAGGCCAAGAATCCTCCTTTAGCTAAAACATTATTTCTGCAGAAAAATAGTGTTGTGTTGCAGGGTGTTGTAGTGGGGGTTCACAACACCACTTCCTGGACTCATTTTTCAAAGGAGGGAGCTTCCATTACTTTGGGAGATCATTAAGGAAGGCTCAGGAGCATATTTTCATATCTTGGCACTTGGCCAAAGGACTTCCATCATCTACAGTGTAGTCTGTTGCAGGAACTGAGTCATTTATTGCAGCGTTGCAGTGAGAGGGTCAATCCCCTCAATCTTGAGTTTCTTTCTCAGGGAAAAGGCCAACCTTTCTCCTGGAAAGTTTGTAAGAAGGATCCTCCTTCATTCCTTGTATTATTCAGCTATATATATACATAGATATAGTTATATTGTGTCTTTTTTAGATCTGTACCTGTAGATCTAACATTTTTTACATTATGCTTTCATGAAACCCTTGCCGGGTTATCTTCTTGATGTGTAAAAGGGGCTAGATCCATATTTTTCTTCATGTTTTGAGAAATAAAACTCTAGATCTGATATTTTCAGAATATTGTATCAAAAACCCTCTTTAAATGACACTATGCATGCTTCAGAAAATTCTTGTTTTGTCAAGTCATGGACTTCAGTGTTTTTAAGCCATAACGGGACCGGGAGATGTGTTTAAACAAGAAAAAGATATTTTTTTTCTGAATATTTTCTGGGTGTGAGTCCCATGTTACATAATCTAAGGGATCCCAGCATTATTTCCTCCTATTATAATTCAATTCTCTAGGAATAATGTTTTTAGCGCATAAATTGATGCATTTCCCCACTTTGGGTTGAAATAATGGATCATATTTCTTGCTACTATACATGTAATTGATGGCTATGTGTTCTATATACACATTTTATGAGTTATTTCTGATTAATATTCCAGTATTGTGCTTATGCATTATTTCATTTCCATTTTGGGATATTACAAACTCCTTTTATTCATGAATCTTAACGAGAGATTGAAAACTACTCCAACCAATCAGAGTGGTTGGAGAATACTTTGAAAGAGGTGGAAAAACCAGTTGAGACTAGTTCTGTCATATAAAATATTGGTGTCTCATGTTTTGATAGTTTGGAAAATAAAAAGACAAGGAAACATCAAGTTTCTGGGAATATCACCCTAGAGGTTCGTTGGGTTACAACCTCCATTGCATAGGCATGCTACTTAAGAAGGACTCACACAACCATGCACGTTCAGAAAAACTAAATAGAGTGGAATGAGAAAGTTACCCGTAGGTCCTACGGTTGAAGAAGATCCCGCAGGGTTCAAACCCCTAGCAACCGTCCTTCCTTCTTAACCTGAAAGACAAGAAGAAACAAGCACGAAGAACTGGTTGTATAGCATATATCTACTCTAAAGAACCAATCTTTAGAGTTCTAGGATCTAGTCCTCCTGTTCTTAGAGAGGGATCTCTCAAATTATTTGTTTTAGCAAAGGTTTATCTTGTGTGCTTTTGGATATTGGTTTTTAGACTAGTTATTAAGTGCAGGTGTTTGGTTGAATTGATACAGTAGAACATGAAAGGTCTAGGAAAGATATATAGAATGGAGAAACATCTGGTTCATTGGAAAATGGAGTCAAGAAGAGGTTATAACATACTTATCAATGGATGTGGGATATCAAAGGGAAAATCTAACTTGGCCGTAGGATCCTTTGGTTTTGGAATGAGATGGACATTAATGATTTGGAAAGAGAAGTTTAATTCTCAAAAAAAGGGAATTTGAAAGCACAACTTGAACAATAAAGAGCTATTTGGTAAACAGGGCTAACCATAAATTCTACAATTCACACCTTTAAGCAAATAATTATTTAAAAACAACTTTTAAAATGAAATCTAAGATTCGGGGAACAACCTATTTCCTCAAATATTTTATTTCAAATGACTTTAGAAAACATAAAAGATTCACTGATAATTACGATCATAGAAGAGGGAACACCTAAATACATCTATGATCACAACTATAAAGACCTTTAAGCCAAATGTTTAAGCAAGGAAAAAGGGCAAGATCAGAACAGACCTCCTTGGCTCACTATAAGAAAAATAAATTCAAAGGGAGACTTCAATAACAATCTTTAAGTGGAAACAGATAAGCAGGGAGAACCATAAATCATGCTGAAACCAACTGTTCGAACTATTAAGGAAATAAACAAGCATGAGGACTAAAGAGAGAGATTAAAGACTCTAAAATACCTCAACAGAAGAAAACATGAAACAGTGAAGGATGAACAGGTCTAAGGTGCTTCCAGGAGTCATTTCTTAGCCTAAAAATTTCAACCTACCGTAGTAAGAAATTATGGAACAGAATGAAAATAGGAGAAAACATTAAACAGTTCAGAATACTTCACCAACAGCCAAGCTCATGGATCCAATGATAGAGCCTTCTCAGGAACAAGCATGCAACAACATCATCAAGGCTTCCAAGACTTCAATTTGTTCTTCAACGTCAACATACTATGTATTATTTCAGAGAGTTTTAGTATTACAACTAGTGATCAACCAACAAAAACCATGGATTCCTCAACAAGTTTTTATAGAGGAATGAGGCGGTCAAAAGAGAGAAAAGATATTCTGATTTCAATTAATACAGTTAATGCTTCTCGGTCTTTGAGGGGCTCAAGGGAGAAGTTTACAGATATTCTTTTGTATTAATTGGTATACATTAAGTATTTCAGCTTGCTAGAAGCTTATGTTGACTTTAAGGCTCTATGTCATCCTTTGCAATAACTCTGCTGATAGTTTATATTAGTTTCTTTGATTCAAAATAACTATTCAGCTGTAAGGGGCAGATGTGCTCTGTTCGAGTCATTAATCGGACTTTATTTGAGTGTTGTTAAGGCACAGGTGGCAATCTGGTAGTTGAGAGGAATTAATTTTCCTCTGATGTGGTAGTGGAGGCATCCTTAGTCTGATAAATATCCTTGATTTTGCCTTTAACTGTGTTTAATTTAACGAATAAGGCTTTTGATAATAGATTTTTAACTGTAATCCATTAAAATGCATAATTAATGTTTAATCCTTCATTTCTGCTATGTTTGGGTCTTCGATGCTGATACTCTTTGATTTGATTTAATTTTACCATGTCTTGTTGATGTGCAGGGCCACACAGGGCTCATATGGCATCAATGCCCATGAAGCAACTTGATGAGACGTGAATTTGAACCCTGTGGAGTGACCTTCCTTTTATGAATGAAACTCCAGAGGATCGTCACCCTCAGCTTTCATTTTCCTTGTTTGGTCTCAATCTAGTCTTCTAAACTGAGCTCATTTAATTGTCAACCAGGATTTGTAAACTGTTGAAGTGAAGTGTACCATATGTACCTAGGTGCTTGTTTCCTAATGCGTTGTGTGTAGTGTTTTGTGATGTTTTTGGTCTTTTATGTTGATTTATGATGTTTTTGGTCTTTTGGTGTTTTATGTTCACAATGAAAATGCCTAGAAAACTAATAGAAAGGGGTTGGTGATCAAAATAGAGTTAAGTCTAATGTGTGGAATGGTCAATGCAATTGGAATCACTGAAGCAGAATCTGAACTATGACTAAATAAAAGCAAAAGCTTGATAATGACTTTTTAGGCAGATGATACAAACTAAACTTGAGAAATGATCACTAAATATGCAAGTTCTCTAACTAGACAGTTAAACACTAATCTTACCATGATGCAACATTTTGTTCTAAGCTCTTCTATTCTATGACTAATTCCTAGTTCTATTCTGCAATTTAATTGAATGTCACAGAACCTATACTCAAAGAGTTATTGGTTTCTTTTTCAAAGTAGTTCTTTTGAGGAAGAGCTCTGTTTATAAAATGATGAGGAAATTGCAGAGATATTTCAGACCTTATAGTGATGTTGTCTTCTGTTCCTATGGCTATAGATCATTTGTAGATTTTAGAACAAGAAGATGTTTGTGAATAATGAAGGTTGTCTTGTTAATCCTAACAACTGAAGTAGTTTATTGTGCAATGGATGACAATTTGAATATGAGATGCAAGTGCAATGAGTTAATCTAAGAATGAACCTAAGATGCCACTAAACTAGAACAATGTTGAACTATAAGTCATCATCAAACTTGAAACAAAGTAACTGAACATGAATTAAATGCAATGAAACTCCGGAGCTTTCTAACTATACTAACATGCATTATTCTATGAAGTTACACAATCTGTTTGTTCATCATTAGTGATATTTTGGAAGAGTTCCTTCTTTTGGAAGAGGTAGAACAATTCTGACTGTGTAATTGAGTGCAATTGTAAGCAAATGAAAAACTAAGTTATCACATCCATATCCTACTCGTCATTATGATGTCTTGGGCAAGCGTTTAAGAGCAAGAACAGAGATGATACTTAGTGCAAACACACAACTAAATCATTCATTATCACGGTCATGTCTTGAAATTCTTAAGAATTTCTTGGAAGAGTTTCTTCTTGTGGAAGAGTGATTAGAACAAGTATAACTGTGATAGTGAATAGCAAAAACTACAACTAAATCCTACAGTACTATAGCTATTCATCATCCATCATTATAATCTGTTGGAAGAGTGTCTTCTTGTGGAAGAGCTAGAATGAATATAACTACAGTAGCTAGTTAAAACAACTATAAATTCAACTCCTAATCCTACAATACCATAGTCATTCAACATTCATCATTTTAATCTGTTGGAAGAGTGTCTTCTTGTGGAAGAGCTAGAATGAATACGACTACAGTAGCTAAAACAAAACAACTACTAATTCAAATGCAAAACGTAAAGGCAGCTAGGAAAACTTATCTAATTTACGCAAAATAAATCCGTGCAAGAGGCAGGGGCCCTCTACCACTTGACGACATTCAACTCCAAATTAAATCACACCTTCAAAATAACTTTGTCTGCTCCATTAACGATGCAAAAGTTTGAACATAACACTCTGCGTTTTCAGGAATGTATCACAGAGTTTGAACAAAATCTAGCAGCAAATCTAACATAAAATCTCTAACATAGCTCTCGGTCTCCCAAGAGTTTATAAATCAAATGCACGTAACAATAATTACAACAATTTAGGAACAATGTCTTTCCTTATCCGAATCACGTTAGAACTCTTTGAAGTGGCTGCGTGAAGAAGAAAATACATCTGGACTGAGACAGTCCTAATAGGAGTCTTCCTTCCTAAATGTGTTCCCCACGTTAAAAACCATACCCAGAATTCATTTCTTCCTCCATGATGAGCAATGAACCATGTAGACATGACATGGATCATGCCCATATGCAGTTTTTCTCAAGAGGCCACCTGGAACCTACTCAAACATGAAGGCAACTGTAGAATCGCCGGTTAGCTACGGAATGTCTGCATTCTGCAGCTAATTCCGGTCAAAATGCTTAACAATGGCAAAAATCACAAAATTCAACAAGTCAGTCATGTAAATAATTCTAGAAGTAATTTTAACTATATTTATTGATCAATTGGGTTTAAGATAGAAATGGACAAGGGAAAATGAGGTAAAATGAGGTGAAGGAAAGCACAAATTTGAGGCTCAACGTACCCCCACTGCTGTCTCTTTGCATGTCCTCATGCAAATTATCCTATGAATTCAGAGGCTTCTGCAAGGACATCTAATCCCCTTCTTCTCCTTTGTCTGGAAGCTAGAGGTCTTCTGGGTTTCCTGATAACAAGTTTGAACCTGAGGTTGGTGAGTGCCCTGATTAGCTCTTTGTTCCTTGTCTTCAAATTCTCATTGGTCCTCTCCACTTTGTCTGTATGCAGGGATAAGGTTGAGTTCATATTAGTTTTGAGCTTGATTTGATCTTTGAGAATTTCATTCTCATTTTTGATGTGTCTATTCAGTAATTCCAACTCATACCTATCCCTTCTTAATATATCTATTTCAGACAGTGGAGGACTGGGGGTTCTTTCTCTTCTTTCTGAAGCTGTCCTCTCTAAGGTTTCCACATAGTCATAAATTTCCTGTTGAGCAGGATCAATTTCAGGGGTTCCTTCATAAAAATCCTCTTCATCATCCTCTTCAATGGGTGTTTCTTCATCTTCTATATTGATTACACCTGTTTGTTTGATTGGTGTTTTCTTCAGTTTTCCCTTTAATCTGTGGCTTCTCCTAGGCTGAGAGGATCCCTCTCCTTTCTCTGTGACAGATTCCTTGATTATCTTTTCTTCCTTAAGTTGCCTCTTGATTCGAGTCAACTTCTCCAAAATGATTTCATCACTGCTCTCTTGGACTGGTTTGTCAATTTCAACTTTTGAAGCCCTCCATTTCCTACTTCTCTTTGTAGGCTGTGGTTCAGGTGGTGGTTCTTTTGCTTCTTCAAAATGATTTCTTATTAAGAAATCATCCCATGTATCATTTGTTTTAGTTAGATGATGTTCAATCAAAATTTTGACCAAACCATGATGATATAAGGTTGTCTCTAAAAATTGAACTCTTCTGCGAACACGGGAAGCCATCTTCTTGAGACTTTGAAGCAAGAAATATGAGTAGGTTACAAGTTTTCTCCCCGAGAAAATGCATCCCATTAGTCGATGTGGTAGACATAAATGTCCCATATCTACCCTCACATGTAACAAATTTTTTCAAAAGAAGTAGTATGTTTCTCCATTTGTTTTTCAATGTAGAACTGGGAATTCCTTTCTTGAATACACTGACATCCATATTTGGTGATTTAAAAATTTGTTTCCAGGAGTCATTGTGGAATTCTCTATTTTTAAACCATTTTTCTCCAGTTCTGAGTAATCCTGTAGCCTCTGCAATGAAGACTTCAGTGACAGTAAATTTGACATCCCCTACTTCAACTTCGGTTCCTTGAAATGATCTTGCAAATGTTTTAGTGACTTCCTTATGGAAGCCATTAAATTCTTCCAAAAATTGAAGCCATCCTATTTGTTGTAACATTTCTTTGCATTGTGGGTAGCCTTCTAAATATTTTGAACCCACTGGTTCAGTCCTTACGATGAAACCCATGATTATTTCTTCAATGTTCAAATTAACACTCTTCTACCCACAAAAACAATGACTTTCACTTTCGGATTGAAATGGCTTTAAGTTATGAATGGAAATGGTTTCAATTTTGGAATGACATACCTCTGATTTATAGTGGCAAAAGCTTCAAAACCTCGGGCTAATATGCCTCTTTGTTTGATAATGAAAGCGGTTTCAAATTTCGGTACATTATGTCTGCGACCTCGGTGGTAGATGGCTTCAAATTTCTTTTGTGCAATACCTCCGGCTCTTGGTAGCAAATGGTTTCGATTTTAACACCTCTGTCTTTTGGCAACAAAAAACTTCAAACTCAACACTACAACACCTCTGTCTTTAGTAACAAAAGACTTCAAACTCAATCAACACTTACCTCTCTTTGGTAACCGACGGTATGTTTCAAACTCAATCAACGCAACACCTCTTGTCTCACAGTAGTAAATGGTATGTTTCAAACTCGAGTCCACCGGTGATATTTTATCTACACGGGATCAAGTGGCTTCAAGTCCTCACATTGTTATACTTCCAAATTTGCCTCCTTTCTGCTCTGCGTTTACAATGCTGAATGCTATTCAAACTGATATCCTTTGGCTCTGCCCTCGGTGATAATAATATCTCCGTCTTCGGAATGGAATGTCGGCTACGGAATGAAGTTATGGCAGTGGTCACGGAATGGAGTAGTGAAGTGAGGTGGAGGGATTGTATTAATGATTGAGGAGACGGCGGAGGATTTTACGACGGCAGAGGGAATCATTATTGAATGAATTGGTTAAGAGACGTGGAGAATTCAAACACCTCGGCCAATTTGACCGCTTAAATGCTATCGGATATGAAATTTGAAATAGAAGATTTTAGTCCAAAGTCTGTAGAGGGTTTGTTGGTATTGATCAATAAAAACAATTAAAATAACCTTTTCAAACGATCCATAACTAAACTATGCTAAATTTTCATGAAATGCCATTATAACTTTAAACTTGTTACCTCTGCTCTTTATTTGATTTTTGTAGCCTTTGTCTTCTCTGCTCATCTTTGGAGGAGTCTTCATAATTTTCTTGATGCTTTTGATTCATGAATACACTGGGTCACTTTGTTGTAATTCTGATGTCTGCTGGTTGATGCCTTCAGGGTTTATAGCTGCGGAAAGACTATCGGGCTGCAGAAAGGCTGATCAGCTGCAGAATGTCCACTGAGCTGCAGAATGTTCCTGTAGAGCACTTTAATCATAAAAATGGAATGTTTTTGGAGTATGGATGAAATGTTATGTGGTATGAATGAAAATGGATGATGGATTATGATATGTATGAAGTGGATAATGGAATGGAATGGATTCATTTCATGAAATGGAATGAAGGAACATAAGGGCTGTACTGCAATTCATGACATATTTTATTCACTTACAGCAAGATATCAAATTTTGTATTTTGACATGAAAATGAGATGGATGGAAGATGGAATGAGATGGGTGAAGTGTGGAATAGAGTGAAATATGAATGATGGATGAGATGGAGTATGGA
Source organism: Pinus albicaulis (assembly GCA_034641835.2). Classification (NCBI taxonomy): domain Eukaryota; kingdom Viridiplantae; phylum Streptophyta; class Pinopsida; order Pinales; family Pinaceae; genus Pinus; species Pinus albicaulis. The sequence goes on from CM076582.1 coordinate 1,566,856,853, forward strand.
TGAATAAGTGAATGGAGTGAGATGAAATGAATCATAAGCACTATGGAACTGAACTTATGATTTTCATAACAGCTGCTTATAAAACAAAAATGGGAAAAGTTAGAGTGTCAGAGAGACTCTGATTTTCACCCTATCTTTTCTGTATAAACATGCCAATCAATGATTGGTTTTCATGTTTATACCTTTATTTATTTATTTATTTATTTATTTTTTCAAAAGAGAAATGCTTCAGAAAATTTAATCAAGTTGATGAAGAAGAGAGACTCTTCTTCATTAACTTCACATCATTGTCTCCTTGGAACTTCTTGACAAACTCTTCTCTTGAGAGTGGCTTGTGGTATAACTTCAGTCTATGGCCATTCACAAGAAAAGTGATCTCCTCTTCATCTATAGTTCTGATTTTTACTGCCCCATTATAAAAAATTCGAACAATTTCATATGGCCCAAGCCAATGTGTCTGAAATTTCCCTTGAAAATCCTTGAATTTTGAGTCAAACAAGAGAGCCCAGTCTCCCTCTTTAAATTTCTTATCCTTGATGTACTTGTCATGCCATCTAGCTCTTTGCTGTTGGACTAGACTTTTTTTCTGAACTGCATCTTGTCTGATCTCATCCAATTCATTAATTTGCTCCAGTCTATGCTTTTGTGCCTCCGTTAGATCAAGTCCTAGCTGAACTGCCATCTTGAATGTTTGGATTTGGAACTCTATAGGAAATAAAACTTGCTTTCCATAAACAAGCTCATAAGGAGTATGGCCTGTTGTGTTTCTCCATGTAGTTCTATAGGCCCACAAGGCTTCAGGAAGCCTATCTACCCAATCTCTTCTATGTAGATGAACAATCTTTGTTAGGATTCCTTCAATAACTTTATTAGTGGATTCCACTTGACCATTTGCTTGTGGATGATAAGGAGTAGATGTTCTATGTCTGATTTTGTAATTCTCCATCATTTGCTCCACTAGCCTTTATGTAAATTGAGCTCCTTGATCTGTAACAATTTCTCTTGGGACACCAAAACGAGTGAAAATATCCTCAAAAAGAAAAGTAACTACAGATGATTCATTAGCAACAAGTAATGGTTTAGCTTCTACCCACTTAGTAACATAATCAGTACAAACTAATATATATTTCTTTTGTCTTGATGGAGGACTAATAGGTCCTACAAAATCCAAAGCCCATTTTTCAAAAGGTTCAATGTGTACCTGAGGTTGTAATGGCATCTCACCTAAAGGAGAAGGTTTCCCTACCCTTTGGCAACTGTCACACCTTTTGACATGCTCCCTTGCATCTTTAAACAAAGATGGCCAATAATATCCTAAATTAAGGATCTTATAGGCTGTCCTCTTATCTGCAAAGTGTCCGCCACAAGGTTCATCATGACATGCCTTGAGAATTTCGGGCATCTCATCTTCACGAACACACCTTCTAATGATCAAATCTGAACCTGTCTTGTACAACTCATTAGCGACCCATGAATATCTTGCACTATCATTAATGAATTTTCTTTTATCCCTTGCATTCATAATTGAAGGAAATTTTCCTGAAACTAAATAATTGGCAATATCAGCAAACCATGGAGTTTGAGTAGAGATTGCAAAAAGATATTCATCGGGAAATTGATCTTCAACCGGAGTGTCATCTTTGATATTTTGAATTCTAGACAGGAAATCAGCCACGGTGTTTTGTTTTCCAGGCCTATCTAGAATAGTAATGTTGAATTCTTGCAATAATAACAACCATCTTATAACTCTTCCATTAGTAATTGATTTATTCATTAAATATCTAATTGCAGAATGATCAGTGTGAACAAAAGTTTCATAGCCTATTATATAGTGTCTAAATTTGTTAATGGCATGAACAACAGCTAAAAACTCTTTTTCAGTTACAGTATAGTTTAACTCTGCGGGAGTCAAATTTTTACTGATATAATAGATGGCATAGGGAATCAAATCTTTCTGTCCCAATACTGCTCCTAAAGCTGTATCGGAAGCATATGTCGAGATATGAAAAGGTAACTTCCAGTTAGGTCCCCTTAATATAGGTGCTTCAGAAATTTTGGTTTTCAGGGTTTCAAAAGCTAACTGGCAATCAGAAGTCCACTTAAATTCACAATCTTTGGTGAGTAATTTGAAGAGAGGAGATGCTATTTTGGTGAAGTTTTCTATAAATCTCTGATAATACCCTATAAATCCTAGAAAACTTCTAACATCTCTTTGACAACTTGGAATGGATAGGTTAGAAATAACTTCAACTTTTGCCTCATCAACTCTAATCCCATCCCCTGAAATGTGGTGCCCTAAAACAATACCTTCAGTGAACATCATAAAACATTTTTCATGACTAAGAGAAAGGTTTGCTTCTTGACATCTTTTGAAGACTTTTTCCAAATTTTCTAAAGCCTCTTCAAATGTATCCCCATAAACTGTGAAATCATCCATATACACCTCTACACAGTCATGTATCAGATCAGAAAAAATTCCTAATACTGCCCTTTGGAATGTTGCAGGTGCATTGCATAACCCAAATGGCAATACTCGGTAGGCATAGGTACCCCAAGGACAAGTAAATGTGGTTTTATCTTGGTATTCAAGTGCTACTTGTATTTGATTGTAACCACTAAACCCATCCAGGAATGAAAAGTACTTTTTACCTGCTAATGTATCTAATACTTGATCTATGAAAGGTAAGGGAAAATGGTCTTTAAGAGTAGCTTTATTCAGTTCTCGGTAGTCAACACACACCCTCCATTTTCCATTTTTTTTAGGCACAATCACCAAAGGAGAAACCCACTGACTATCTGAAATAGGATAGATGAAATTAACATTTAATAATTTTTGCAGTTCTTCCTTGACAATTTCCCTAAGATTTGGATTCATCCGTCTTTGAGGTTGTCTGATTGGTTTGCAATTTGCCTCTATATAGATGTGATGAGTACAAGTCTTGGGACTTATCCCTTTCATGTCAGTGTATTCCCATGCATATGCAGAAGAATGTCTCTGTAATACTTTGACTAACTCTTCTTGTTGAGATTTTTCTAGGTTTTTGTTTATGTTCAAGGTTTTGCCTAGAAAAATTTCACTTGTAGAGCTTCCAAATTTGTCCATAGAATGAAGAGACATCTGCCTAGATGACAAGAATTCAATATTGGATCTCTCTTGAAATGATTCTTGTTTGTGTTCTGGAGAAGATTCAAAGTTTTCTAGAGTATTCAGAATTTGATTATCTTCACTAATTTATGAAATTGTGAAGAGTGGTTGTAAATATTCTTCATCCTCTATCCATTGAGTGTCATCTAGATCTGTAATTGTCCTAGCTGGAGGATATAAAATGAATTTCTATGTTGAATTACCATCAGAAATATACATATCACCGGACCTACAACTAATAAAAGCATCATCTGTAGCCAACCAAGGTCTTCCTAGTATAACAGGATGGCCTCCTAGATTATTCTTGGGTGTTAGGATCATGAAATCCACAGGGTACTCCCAAGAGTCTAGGGACACTGGAATGTCTTCTATTACCCCATCTGGTCTAATCACAGATCTATCTGCTAATTGTAATAGTGTGGGTGTAAAGAGAAGATTAGGAAGTTTCAGTTTGTCCATGATTTCTCTACTCATGATATTTATTGTTGCTCCTAAGTCAATGAGTGTGTTTTGAATTTCAATGCCATTGATGTGAATTTTGACAACTGGATTTCCTGGGTCAAGGTACTTTGGAATAGTAATCTTACCCATCATAATGTCTGCTATTTGTCCTACCAGTTGAATTTTCTTAGTTTCTCTTATTCTTTTTCTTGTTGTCTTCATACTCAACTCCTTTATTGTTTTGGCTAAAATTGGGATTTCCTTGATGGCTTGCAATAATGGAATTTTAATGCAAACATTTCTCAATTCATCCGAGAAATCATAATTAGGCACCATTATTTGTTTTTCTACACCTTTGTCAATTTGTAATCTTTCCGGAAAGGGAGGTATAGAAGTAGATGTGGATGGTTGCTCTAATACTAGAGTTGGGCTTATTGGATCTTTTTGTTTCAGTTTTTCAATGTTTTGGCCTTGAAAGGATGTATCTTCCTCAAGACTTTTATTAACCCGTAGGGAGTCTTCCTCAGAATTATCTTGTTCTTGTATGATCACAGAAGGTTTCCTCTTCTCAAGTATCCTTCCAAACCTAAGTTGAACATCACTAAGGTCTAGAGGAGTAATTAAATAAGTTGGAAATTGTTGTCCTTCTATCATATATGTATTCTGAGGGTTCTTATTATTGGGGTTTGGTATGGGCTGAGCTGGCAATTGATTGGAATTTTGAGGGAATGGTAATGGAAGTGGTTGATTTTGATGAGGTTGGTTCGGATGATGTTGTTGAGGATTTTGTTGAAAATTTTGTTGAAGATTTTGAGGAAAATTTTGTTGAGGATTTTGAGGATAAAAATGTGGATATGGTGGATAGGATGGTGGATATTGATAATATGGAGAGTATCTTCCATAGGGACTTTGTGTTCCTTGTGCCCAAGATTGCGATTGATTTTGAAATTGGGGCCAAGGTTGCTGCCAAGAATTCCAAGGTGGAAGTTGATTATACATTTGATCATGGAATCCTTGTGTCTGAGGTCCCTGCCAAGGTCTTCTAGATACAAAATTGAGAGACTCTGTGGAATCTGTAGGAGTTTCCTCCTGAAAGACAGCTTTGAGACCAGGAAGAGAAGGACAATTCTTGGTCTCATGTTTCTCGGAACAAATGACACAAGTTTCTACAACTTTTACATCCAAAGGACACTCTCTCAAGGCATGTTTCTTTCTACATTTGGGACAAAAGATTGCCAAGGCATCAGATTCAACCTTTTGCTTGTTTTGTATCTTGAGGGTGTCTATTTGTTCACTAAGACTCCCTAAGATGTCATATTTAAAATCATCAAGCATATGTCCTATTTCTGATCTACTTACTGTCCCAGAAGCAGATTTACTTGCCCTTGCAAGAGCAGGATCTCTTGGACCTTTGGCAGTTTTAGATTTCCCTCTGGAAAGGTTGATACATAACTCGGATATTTCAGGTAATGTGAGTTGTGATATATCCCCTTTTCCCATCATGTTAAGGATATCCAACCATTCATCCCTAATGGTTTTCAACAAAAGAGATTTTAAAGTGTCTTGATCTAGGTTTTCCATTTGTATTCTTGGGTGTTAGGATCATGAAATCCACAGGGTACTCCCAAGAGTCTAGGGACACTGGAATGTCTTCTATTACCCCATCTGGTCTGATCACAGATCTATCTGCTAATTGTAATAGTGTGGGTGTAAAGAAAAGATTAGGAAGTTTCAGTTTGTCCATGATTTGTCTACTCATGATATTTATTGCTGCTCCTAAATCAATGAGTGTGTTTTGAATTTCAATTCCATTGATGTGAATTTTGACAACTAGATTTCCTGGGTCAAGATACTTTGGAATAGCAATCTTGCCCATCATAATGTCTGCTATTTGTCCTACCAGTTGAATTTTCTTGGTTTCTCTTATTCTTTTTCTTGTTGTCTTCATACTCAACTCCTTTATTGTTTTGGCTAAAATTGGGATTTCCTTGATGACTTGCAATAATGGAATTTTAATGCAAACATTTCTCAATTCATCCAAGAAATCATAATTAGGCACCATTATTTGTTTTTCTACACCTTTATCAATTTGTAGTCTTTCCGGAAAGGGAGGTATAGAAGTAGATGTGGATGGTTGCTCTAATACTGGAGTTGGATTTATTGAATCTTGCACTATGGCCAGGTTCGATGGATGAAGTGGAAGGTTTCTCTAATGGAATAGGTGACTTTAGATCTTCTAGAAGTCCGGGATCGGTAAAGGATGGAAGATGGGTTTGAGTTGAAGGTGTGCTAGCTACGGATCTAGATGAAGCAAAGTGGTGTTCTAGAAATCAAAGGGTCCGCCTCTGCTGCTTATAAATCTTCCCCTTGAATCTCTCTCCCTACGCACAAAATTGTTTTTGGATGTTAAGAAACAAAGGTTACCTAGTTTTCACTTCCCCGGCAACGGCGCCAAAATGTTTGGTCTCAATCTAGTCTCCTAAACTGAGCTCATTTAATTGTCAACGAGGATTTGTAAACTGCTGAAGTGAAGTGTACTGTATGTACCTAGGTGCTTGTTTCCTAATGCGTTGTGTGTAGTGTTTTGTGATGTTTTTGGTCTTTTATGTTGATTTATGATGTTTTTGGTCTTTTGGTGTTTTATGTTCACAATGAAAATGCCTAGAAAACTAATAGAAAGGGGCTGGTGGTCAAAACAGAGTTAAGTCTAATGTGTGGAATGGCCAATGCAATTGGAATCACTGAAGCAGAATCTGAACTATGAATAAATAAAAGCAAAAGCTTGATAATGACTTCTTAGGCAAATGACACAAACTAAACTTAAAAAAATGATCACTAAATATGCAAATCCTCTAACTAAACAGTTAAACCATGATGCAACATTTTGTTATAAGCTCTTCTATTCTATGACTAATTCCTAGTTCTATTCTGCAATTTAATTGAATGTCACAGAACCTATACTCAAAGATTTATTGGTTTCTTTTTCAAAGTAGTTCTTTTGAGGAAGAGCTCTGTTTATAAAATGATGAGGAGATTGCAGAGAGATTTCAGACCTTATAGTGATGTTATCTTCTGTTCCTATGGTTATGGATCACTTGTAGTTTTCAGAACAAAAAGATGTTTGTGAGTAATGAAGGCTGTCTTGTGAATCCTAACAACTAAAGTACTCTATTGCGCAAAGGATGACAATGTGAATATGAGATGCAAGTGCAATGAGTTAATCTAATAATGAACCTAAGATGCCACTAAACTAGAACAATGTTGAACTATAAGTCATCATCAAACTTGAAACAGAGTAACTGAACATGAATTAAATGCAAATGAAACTCCGGAGTTGTTCTAACTATACTAGCATGCATTAATCTATGAAGTTACACAATCTGTTTGTTCATCATTAGTGATATTTTGGAAGAGTTCCTTCTTTTGGAAGAGGTAGAACAATTCTGACTGTGTACTTGTATGCAATTGTAAGCAAATGGACTGAAGGCAAATGAAAAACTAAGTTATCACATCCATACCCTACTCGTCATTATGATGTCTTGGGCAAGCGTTTAAGAGCAAGAACAGAGATGATACTTAGTAAAAACACACAACTAAATCATTCATTATCACGGTCATGTCTTGAAATTCTTAAGGATATCTTGGAAGAGTTTCTTCTTGTGGAAGAGTGATTAGAACAAGTGTAACTGTGATAGTGAATAGCAAAAACTACAACTAATTCCTACAGTACTATAGCTATTCATCATTCATCATTATAATCTGTTGGGAGAGTGTCTTCTTGTGGAAGAGCTAGAATGAATATAACTACAGTAGCTAGTTAAAAAAACTACAAATTCAACTCATAATCCTACAATACCATAGTCATTCAACATTCATCATTTTAATCTGTTGGAAGAGTGTCTTCTTGTGGAAGAGCTAGAATGAATACGACTACAGTAGCTAAAACAAAACAACTACTAATTCAAATGCAAAACGTAAAGGCAGCTAGGAAAACTTATCTAATTTACGCAAAATAAATCCGTGCAAGAGGCAGGGGCCCTCTACCACTTGACGGCATTCAACTCCAAATTAAATCATGCCTTCAAAATAACTTTGTCTGCTCCATTAACGATGCAATAGTTTGAACATAACACTCTGCGTTTTCAGGAATGTATCACAGAGTTTGAACAAAATCTAGCAGCAAATCTAACATAAAATCTCCAACATAGCTCTCGGTCTCCCAAGAGTTTATAAAGAAAATGCACGTAACAATAATTACAACAATTTAGGAACAATGTCTTTCCTTATCCGAATCACGTTAGAACTCTTTTGAAGTGGCTGCGTGATGAAGAAGAAAAGACATCTGGACTGAGACAATCCTAATAGGAGTCTTCCTTCCTAAATGTGTTCCCCACGTTCAAAACCATACCCAGAATTCATTTCGTCCTCCATGATGAGCAACGAACCATGTAGACATGACGTGGATCATGCCCATATGCGGTTTTTCTCAAGAGGCCACCTGGAACCTACTCAAACATGAAGGAAGCTGCAGAATCGCCGGTTAGCTACGGAATGTCTGCATTCTGCAGCTAATTCCGGTCAAAATGCTTAACAATGGAAAAAATCACAAAATTCAACAAGTCAGTCATGTAAATCATTCTAGAAGTAATTTTAACTATATTTATTGATCAATTGGGTTTAAGATAGAAATGGACAAGGGAAAATGAGGTAAAATGAGGTGAAGGAAAGCACAAATTTGAGGCTCAACATTCCTTTTGAAACATTCGAAAACTTTAAAAACCTGCATAAAACCAAGAAACAATTAAGAAATCCTGCGTATTTTGGGTCAGACTGCTTCAGAGGCTTGGATTAGAGCATGGTCGTTGGATGATGAGCATCCAACGGTGGAGATTGCGCGCAAAGGTTAAATGGAGGTGATTGATGAAATGGTGGAGAGTTTTTAAGTCAGATCCGTTGATCTTGGATAGATCAACGGTCGAGATTAGCTGAAAATATACAAGGTGAATGAGTCCCTTTATAATAATCTAGGCGCATAATGTGAAGACATGCAAAGGAAATAGGTAAGAATATCCTTTGGCGGGGGAAAACATTAAAATGGAAATCGGGGTTTCCGAATGGTCGTGGGCCTTCGGATTTGATCAGCACAACGAGATCAACGGTGGAGAAGACGTCGGGAGATCGCCGATCGGGGGAGGAGCAAAAAACAAATAATAAATCACACCCGATGAAATCTCTGATGTGATTAATTGAGAGCCGTTGATCCGAGGATTAGATCAACGGCGAGGGATGAATCAGGATATCGACAATCGGAGTTTGGGAAAAACTTTTAAAACGCGACAATGGAAAATCTCTGATGCGATTATATATGGACCGTCGATCTGCAGATCAGATCGACGACGAAGATTATTTGATTAATGTGTCATTCTTTAACTTATCCCTCGAGTTTCTTTTGGGCGCGATCACCGTCCAATGAGCTAGCCGTAGATCGGACAACGCACGTTAATATCGCGCTGGGCCCATAGTCGATTTTTAATGTGCGATGAGGGAAGTATCACCACACCACTCAAGGCCATGTGTCAGTCGGTGACGCTGATCACTGCCGAACGGGGAAAACTTATTTCCTCTTAAAAACAGTGCGATAAAAATTGTCCGGCTTTTCTTTTGATATAACGACAAAAACATTTAAAATCCAAAAATTTAATACGAACAAAGGTTTTGTGTATTGGGAGGGTTTTATATTTATGATTTGGCTTGGCTCCCGACTGCGGGGCCATGGTTTATATGGAAAGCCATATGACCAGGGGTTTACGGATGAAGGGATAATCGCAATCGGAGCTTTTATTTAACCAAAAAGACTTGCGCGCTTGGTATTTAGTGATGCGATAAGCGCTTTGAGGGGTTAGCACCTAGTTTGTAGGGTGTGGGCATGTCGGGGAAGTGGTTTATGATTTTTTCCCAAGGGGCTTAAACCTTTACAAAAATATGTATTTTTATGAAGTTTTCAATGGTTGTGAGGGTTTCGATAAGGAAAAGAAAGAGTCTTAACCTTACCAAAGGGGTTTTGAGGGAGGGGGAAAGGGAAAAATATGAAAAGGAAGGGTTCTTTATGGAGAATAAAGGGGTAAAAATGAGGTTATTTTTGGAAGTGGAGTGGAAAAATGATGATTTTGCAGCAGTTTCTTCTCATGAAATCAGCAGAATTCCAGGGTGCAAAATGGGCACAGTGGGGAAGGTTTTGGACAGAGGCATGAGGCCTTCAAGAGTCTTCAAGAGATAACATTTTTTAGCAATAAAACTTGTTTCTTGAAGGCTCCAACAAGTTTTAGCCACCTTTTTCTATAACAAATTTCATAGGTGGCTAACAGTGGCTCCACTTGGGGATGGTGCCTTCTTGAAGGCATCAAGAACTTCAGACTTGCATTCTCTGGGAGGCTGATCAGTGCCTCATCCATTGGGCTGCCTTTATTTCTATGGATGATCTTATTTGGTTTGAAAACAAGTTATTATCCATAAAAACAATGGATCTTTCATCAACAGGTTTTCTACCTACCCAATCCTACAGATCTAACATTTTTTCTTCTTCAGAGTGCACTTGGATTGGAAAACTCCTTTACAACATTTTATTCTTTTGAAAGTAGGAAATATAATCTATTTCTACTCCTTATTTCTCCATGAACTCAGATTAAACAGTTGAGTCCATATGATTCTCTACCTAATCTACTATCTGTTGGGATTAAACTGTCCAACAGATTTTTATTCTCTAGTTTCTACAACAGAAATTTAAAAGCATTCAAGTTAGGATTGAATAGTCTAACTTGATGCTAATATATGGCATGAAAAACAAGCTGCACATAGATCTTATTTTGCAGAATAATTAAAATAAAAAATGGAAGGCTTAAGATCTGAATTTTCAAAGCATTTCCTTCATCTTTTTACAGCTCTGTTTTGGCCTTTGTTTTGAGTTGTCTTTCCTTTGTCAATTGGTTCAGATTTTGAATTTATTGGAACTATATTTACATCTTTTTGACTCAGAAATTAAAATAGATTTGAGCCATTCTCCTGGGAAACTTAGGTTCAGATTTTGAGCATGTTTGAACCTTTAATTTCTATCCTAATCTCTCTACTAATAAGCCAAGATTAAACAATTTGGAAAATCGATTTCACTATCTTATTAGCAGAAAATTTAAATCTAATTAGTCAAGATTAGGTTGTATGACTAATTAGAAGTGTGTTTTTTCAGGAGTGGCATTTGAGCTTTCACACTTTCAGATTTGTTTCTCTTTTTGGTATGGGGCTGTACCTTTCTTGTTTTTACAATCTGCCCTCTTTTCTCCTTTCTATTGTTTTTTTGTATTTTTATTTTTATAACCTTGAATGCAATGTTCAAACTATGATATTTACAATGTAAAAATAAAATTCTTTGAAACTCATGATTCTTGGCAGAAGTAATGCTTTAGCATCCTGCCATTGACAGGACCTCCATATAGATATTATCCATTCCATTCTTTCAAGAAAATGCATGGTGACCTCTCTCAGCATGGATAATGTATGGCCCTTTCCACAAGTTCTCAATCTTGCCATGTTTTCCCTTCTCTTCTCTCCTTGAATCCCATTTAAGAACAACATTTCCAACCTGGAAATTGTTTGCCTTAGTCCTCTTATCAAATATTTTCTTTACATTTTCTTGGACTAACTGCGTTATTTCATAGACTTCTTCTCTAGTTTGCTGTAAATGGATGGTTTGATTGATTCTCCTCTACATATCATTCTCTTTGACCTGCACTTATTGAAGGAGTTTCATGACTGGTACTCCTAATGAGGTGGGAAAAACTGCATCCATGCCATAAACTAGCTGATAGGGGGACATATTTATTGATTTCTTTGTAGTTAACCTATCAGCCCATAAGGCATGAACCAATTTACTGTGCCAAGATTTCTGATTTTGTTCCAACAATTTTTTAATGACATTGATGAGGCTCTTGTTGGAAGATTCAGCTAATCCATTTCCTTGGGGATAGTAAGTAGTGGAATGGCCCAAGGTTATGTGGTATTTGTAACATAAATCAACCATCTTCTTAGATTTAAAAGCAACATCATTGTTTGTTATGATTTTTCTGGGACAACCAAATCTGGATAGGATATTTGTTTCAAGGAACTTGATAATGACAGAGTCATTAGCATTTCTGGAGGGTATAGCTTCTATCCATTTGGTAAAGAAGTCAGTGGCCGTGAGGATCCACTTATGTTGGGTTGAGGAAGATGGGTGGATTTCTCCAATGAAGTCTAAACCCCATTGTTGAAAAGGTGCCTCAACTCTGATAGGATGTAAAGGTAAGGGAAGGAGTTTTCTCTTGCCATCAAAAATTTGACATTTATGGCAAGACATGACTTACTTCTGAGTGTCTGGGAAAAGGGTAGGCCAATAGTAACCAGATCTAAGAATTTTGTTCACTGTGGCCTTCCTGTAGAGGTGTCCTCCACATTCTCCGTCATGCAACTCATGCATGATTTTTCCTGCATTATCTTCAAGTAAACATTTAAGCAAAATTCCAACAACATTTTTCCAATATAATACCCTATCTAAGATGCAAAAACTCAAAGCTTTTTGTTTCAAAAATCTAGCTTTAGTTTTAGACAAAGAAGGAGGGGCATTTAAATATAAAAGCACATAAATAATGTCAGCATACAAAGGATAATTCATAAATGTTTCTTCAATAAAACGAGTAGTAGATTATTCTATTTCTTCCAACACATCTACCATATTCATGTCTAGTGCTTGGAAGTTAGACTCAGCCATAATTTTTGCTAATCCTTGCCCTTTAACTAGTTTGGTGGGCCTGATTTCTAATTCATACTCAAGAATAGTGGAAATCCATTTTCCCCTTTTACCATCAGGGTCTTGACTTAGAATGTCCTTGAAAATAGTATGTGGAACAAAAGCAATTATGTGAGAGTGTAAAATGTAGACCCTAAAGTATTTTAAAGCTTTCACTAATGCTAAGGCTTTCTTCTCCATGATGTTATATTTGAGAGGAGCATCTCTTAAGGCCCTACTAAAGAAGGATATTGGTTGTTCTTGCCCCAATTCATTCTTTTGAAGTAATACTGTAGCTATTTTATGCTCAGACGCAAAAGAAAAGATATAAAAGTCTTTGGTGAAATCTGGACTAATCAGGACTGGTGTTTGAGTAAGAGCTTGTTTGACCAGTTTGAATGATTTTTTAGCTGGTAAAGTCCATTTTAAACCTATATCTTTCTTCAACATGTTTCTAATGTTTTTACTAGCTCAGTAAGGTTGGGGATGAACCTCCTCAGAAAATTAATCTTTCCAATGAAGGATTTTAATTCTTTGAGGCCTCTTGGATGCCTAATTTGTAATATTCCATCTATCCTTGTGGGGTCTATTTTGATTCCCTCTTCCGAAATTATATGGCCAAGAATTTTACCTTCTTGGAGACCAAAGAGTGTTTTCTTGGGATTCAATGACAAGCCAAATTTCCTACACTTCTCAAAAAATTTCCTCAAGTGAATCAAATGTTCTTCATCAGTTTTTGAGAATACGATTATGTCATCAAGGTAAATGATTATAAAATAGCCAATATCTTCAGAAAAGGCTATGTCCATGGCCCTTTGGAAGGTGGCCCCTGCATTCATTAATCCGAAAGGCATTTTGACATACATAAAGGTGCCCCAAGGTGTGGTAAAAGCAGTTTTTATTTGATCACTTGGAAGCACTAACACCTGGTTGTAACCAGAGAACCCATCTAAGAGGGATATCCTTTTTGACCCAACTACCCTTTGAAGTATATGGTCCATCTTGGGTAAGGGGTAGTTGTCTTTTAAAGAGGCTCTATTTAAATTTCTGAAGTCAATACAGAGCCTGATTTCCCCTATTTTCTTTCTAACAGAAACTAAGTTTGAGACCCATTCTGAATATATAATTGGTACAATGATCCCAACATCATGCATATTTTCAATTTCTTCCTTAACTAAATGTAATAAAACAGGGTTTATTCTCCTTATTTTTTGTTTAAAAGGATTTTGATTTTCCTTCAAAGGGATTTTATGCTGGATGATGCTGGTATCATACGATTTTAGGTCTTTGTATCCCCAAGCAAAAACATCTTTAAACTCTTTGAAAAACTATATATATTGCAATTTTATGTGAGCTAGGAGAGTGTTGGACAGTTTAATCATCTTGGGTTCGGCTAGACTGCCTATGTTATGCTCTTCTACATTCGTTTCCACAGGCTCCATTCTCGGTTCTTTAGCTACATCGTTAAAATAAAAAAGGTGTTCTAAAGGTGTTAGACCTCTTGGAATTTTATCATTTTTGCATTGTAAAACTTCCAAGTCTTCTTGGTCTCCGTTGTCAGTTACCTCTACTTCAAAAGGGTTCTCATAATGATTTATATCAGTAGAATATGTCCTTTCAACTTTTGGGATTTGTTCAATATATAAACAATTTTCTTTATGGTTGGTTTTTGATATTGGCATGTCAAAATCATTTTCTGATTTTAATAAATCATCTATGTGTTTGTCAGAATCAAACACTTGCCAGTGATATTCGTTATCAGGAACAGTGGGTCTGTGTTTTACCTTTACGCTAAGCTATTCATTTATCTCATGTATTTGGCAATTTCTAGCATTGAAGGCGAGTTCATTTGCTAGATGATTCAGTGCTCTAGGAATGAAAATAAGTTCATATTTTTCAAAGGTTTTTAATAAATCAAGGGCAGCGTTCCGATATTGCCTAAGCCTTGGATTTCTAGTGGAGTATTCTCCTTTGATTTGTCTTATGATAAGTTCAGAATCTCCTAAGATTGATATCCTCTGGGCTTCTAATTTTTTAAGCAATCGTAAGCCTAGGAGAAGTGCTTCATACTCAGCAATATTGTTAGTGCATGGGAAATCTAACTTATATGAAAAACTCTGATTCATATTTTGAATCCAAACACTTGCCCCTGCACTTGTTTTATTATAGGATCCATAAAATTTTATTGTCCAAAGTATATTTGACTCATTTTCGTTTTCTTGTTGCTGTTGATTGTCAATGTTTTGAATCTGATTCGAGGGAAGATTTGATTGTTCTGATGAACTGATTGGGTCTATTTTTTCTTTATCTTGTTGAGTAATTTCATCTTGGTTACATAAGATAAATGAATCTAAACTCGATTGAATAGAATAGATTCGAAATTTTTTTGGTTTGTCTATGTTGCTGACCATGTACTTCATGTGAGATTCCCTGTATAGTCTTCTGTTTTGGTTAAAAATAGGGATGGTGGCATAAGACATGTCCATTTGAAGGCTTCCCTGAAGTTTGGCTCCCCAAGATCTTGATAAGAGCATGCCATACTTAGGGAGAATGTCAGCTACAACTATGTCCATGACTAAACTCTTAGTAGGGATTTGGGATAAGTTAACACACAAATCTTTGATTAAACCCAAACATTTGACTCTTCTTGAGTCAAATGAATACAAGTCTTTGTATGGTTTAGTAATTTCTAAGCCTAAGCTTTCCATTGCCACCTTGGGCATTAGATTGTGTGAAGCTCCTGAATCTAACATGGCATTGTGTAAAATTTTCTCGTGTATGTTCAAGCTAACATAGAAGGGAGGGACAACCCCTTCTTGGTATTTTCCTTCAACTTCTGGACCAAACAACAACTCGGGCTTATCATCTGTCAAGTTTAAGGTGTCAGTATCACCTCCTAAGTTCAAAGCTTTCAAAACTTTGTTTTTGTACACTTCTTGGGTTACTATTTCAGCAAGGGGAATGGTAATTTTTATCTTAGAAATCTCTCCCTCAAGGCTGAAAGGAAAAATTGACTTGTTCATATTTACATATGTCTTTTCAATTGAATTATTTTCAACAATTTTGATGTGCTGAACCTTGTTTGGATTGGTAATTGGGACAATTTTATTAGGACCAATAGTTGAAGTGCTAGGGGTACTTTGTTCAACATTTGGCTGGACACTTTTGTCTTTGTTTATGTCTGGTTTCTTGGTCAAAACGTTGGTTTTTTCTGCTGTCTTTTTGGGCTGAGTTTCTTTGTTTTTCTTGATAGCAGTATTAGTGTTCTTATCCTTTGAATTATCTATGTTCCCCTTGCTCCTAAGATCGTACTGTTTGTGCACCTCCATGATTGCATTTTCAAAACCCAATCTATAGTCATCATATTCTTCATAGGTGTTTGTTCTATGATCAGAGAATAAACCTTGTTCTTCCTCAGTGAGGAAAACCTCATCCCCACTGTCTGATCCAATCAAGTTTACATGAGCTTCTTCCAACCTTTCCAACTCCCTATCTTCTTCATATTGATCTACATAGTTCTGTTGGAAGGGAGGTCTAATCTGTTGGTCACTTTCTTTTTGCGTATCTTGATTTTTTTCTCTTCTATAATTCTGATTTCTATTTATATTTTGGTTATTTTTAGGTTCTCTTGGTGGCACTCTCTCATTCAAATTTATCTTTTCAAGCATCCTCTCCATCACCTTCACTAGGTTGTCAATTTTTGTGTCAGAATTTGAGGTTGAGGGTAGCAGGTCATCTTTATAAGTTACCCTCTTCTCTGATCTCAACCTATTTCTTTTCTTAATTATGTTTTCTTATACGCTCACAACTCCTTTCTGCATGTCTTCTAAGGTTAAGTAATCTCTCTCCCTTAACTGATAATTCATTTCAACATGAAGGCCTTCGGGATACCTCACTAAGGCCATGCCTTGAGGAGGTTTCATGTGAGGTGGAAGAGCATTGTAAACGCTATTGAACCTAGTGGAGTAATCATGAACACTCTCCCCTTGATTTCTCTTAAGGCTACTATACTCTGCTAGTATTTGGAGAGGGTTATTTTTGAGTTCCCATTTGTTGATGAATGTTTGATGCAAGGCAGGGAGATCATTTATGCTGTTAGGAGGTAGGTTCTTAAACCATTTCTTTACATCTCCTCCTAAACTTTGGGAAAATATCCTCATCTTCACAGTTTCTTCTTCTATCTCCATGTAATCAAATGCATCTTCCATCCGATCTACATGATGTTGAGATGTTGTAGACTCTTTTCCAGTGAAATGAGGAATTTTGGATTGGTAATCATTTGGTAAAGGAAGTAGAGGTTGTGGTAACAATAATGGGGCATACCATGTTGCCATGGATGGAAAGAAAGGTATATTTACAAGGGTTGGGTTTACAGTAGTGAAAGTGGTGTGAATAGGAGCATTTTTCACAATGGTAGTATGAATTGGAGTGGAAGAAAAACTTGGGCCAACAAACTGATTTTGAGCAGTTTTGTTATGGAAAAGGCTAAAGTGATGGAGAAGCTGGGAATCGGGAGGAGTGGAAGGTGAGGCTTCTCTACTAAAGCTTTGTTGCAAATCTACAATGTTAAGATCAGTTTATTTTAAATCACCTTGAGATCTAGTTCTAAATATTTTCTTTGTATGTTATAAATCAAAGTGTGAACCCTCTAAGTGAACAAGGTTTTCAGGGACATAATTTGTTCTTAAGAGGCTCCTATTAGCAGTTGATTTTCCAGATTTATAAATCTGTCATAGAATTCTCTCTGGATTGCCAACGATTAAAGGAGGATTTGGGTCTGGATGGGATCTAGTGTTGATCCTATGTGAAGCCAGACTGTTTTTCAAAAATGAGAGAGGTTTAAAAATTTTAGAACTGCTTTTGGGGAGTTTTATCTCTCAGATGTCTTATGTAAGATGGGACTAAGCTTCTAAATTTCTTCAAGTCTAGTTAACACAGTCCTAAAGAAAACTAGGAACCTAGATGAGTACTAGGCCTACTGGGGCTAGTGGAGTCACCAGGTGGAAACTATTTAGCTTCTATGAAGGTAAAAATATTGGATGGTTCCACCACCATGTTTATTGTGATGCCAAAATGAAATGTTTTTGGGTTTTTCTGAGTTATTTTGGTCTTATAGGTTATGAGAGTGTCCTAAAAGTGATTTAACACTTAGCTAAGGTGTTTTAAACATACAAAGTTCACTCTTATGGCTTGGTAATTGATTCCTCCAAGGTTTGATAAGGTTCTATGAAAATCCTAAGGGTTACTTAGTTTGTCATTGATTCAAAAAAGTCCTATCATGATTACCATTATGCTGGGTAGTGCTTGAAGAAGCTTACTTATGTTATACTGGACAGTGATTGTTTAATTTTGAAGATTTTACTCAGGGTCCCACCGTGATCGCCATTATGTTGGTGTATCGTTTTTTGATAGTTTGGAAAATCAAAAGACAAGGCAACATCAGAACCAATCTTTAGAGTTCCAGGATCTAGTCCTCCTGTTCTCAGAGATGGATCTCTCAAATTATTTGTTTTAGCAAAGGTTTATCTTTTGTGTTTTTGGATATTGGTTTTTAGACTAGTTATTAAGTGCAGGTGTTTGGTTGAATTGATACAGTAGAACATGAAAGGTCTAGGAAAGATATATAGAATGGAGAAACATATGGTTCATTGGGCAATGGAGTCAAGAAGAGGTTATAACATACTTATCAATGGATGTGGGATATCAAAGGGCAAATCTAACTTGGCCGCAGGATCCTTTGGTTTTGGAATGAGATGGACATTAATGATTTGGAAAGAGAAGTTTAATTCTCAAACAAAGGGAATTTGAAAGCACAAATTGAAAAATAAAGAGCTATTTGGTAGACAGGGCTAACCATAAATTCTACAAATCACACCTTTAAGCAAATAATGATTTCAAAACTACTTTTAAAATGAAATCTAAGATTTGGGGAACACCCTATTTCCTCAAAGATATTATTTCAAATGAATTTAGAAAACATAAAAGATTCACTGATAATTACGATCATAGAAGAGGGAACACCTAAATACATCTATGATCACAACTACAAATACCTTTAAGCCAAATGTTTAAGCAAGGAAAAAGGGCAAGATCAGAATAGACCTCCTTGGATCACTATAAGCAAAAGAACTTCAAAGGGAGACTTCAATAACAGTATTTAAGTGGCAACAGACAAGCAGGGAGAACCATAAATCATGCTGAAACCAAATTTTTGAAATATTAAGAAAATAAACAAGCATGAGGATTAAAGAGAGAGATTAAAGACTCTAAAATACCTCAGCAGAAGAAATAATGAAACAGTTAAGGATGAACAGGTCTAAGGTGCTTCCAGGAGTCATTTCTTAGCCTAAAACTTTCAACCTACTGTAGTAAGAAATTATGGAACAAAATGAAAATAGGAGAAAACACTAAACAGTTCAAAATACTTCACCAATAGCCAAGCTCATGGATCCAATGATAGAGCCTTCTCAGGAACAAGCATGCAACAACATCATCAAGGCTTCCAAGACTTCAATTTGTTCTTTAACTTCAACAGACTATGTATTATTTCAGAGAGTTTCAGTATTACAACTAGTGATCAACCAACAACAACCATGGATTACTCAACAAGTTTTTATAGAGGAATGAGGTGGTCAAAAGAGAGAAAAGATCTTATGAGTTCAATTAATACAATTAATGCTTCTCGGCCTTTGAGGGGCTCAAGGGAGAAGTTTACAGATATTCTTTTGTATTAATTTGTATACATTAAGTATTTCAGCTTGCTAGAAGCTTATGTTGACTTTAAGGCTCTATGTCATCCTTTGCAATAACTCTGCTGATAGTTTATATTAGTTTCTTTGATTCGAAATAACTATTCAGTTGTAAGGGGCAGATGTGCTCTGTTCTGGTCATTACTCGGCCTTTATTTGAGTGTTGTTAAGGCACATGTGGCAATCTGGTAGTTGAGAGGAATTAATTTGACTCTGATGTGGTAGTGGAGGCATCCTCTGTCTAATAAATATCCTTGATTTTTCCTTTAACTGTGTTTAATTTAACGGATAAGGCTTTTGATAATCGATTTTTCGCCGTAATTCATTAAACTGCATAATTAATGTTTAATCCTTAATTTCTACTATGTCTAGGTCTTCGACGTTGATACTCTTTTATTTGATTTAGTTTTACCATGTCTTGTTGATGTGCAGGGCCGCACAAGGCTCATATGGCATCAATGCTCGTGAAGCAACTTGATGAGACGTGAATTTGAACCCTGTGGAGTGACCTTCCTTTTATGAATGAAAATCCAGAGGATCCTCACCCTCGACTTTTATTTTCCTTTTGAAACATTCAAAAACTTTAAAAACCTGCATAAAACCAAGAAACAATTAAGAAATCTTGCGTATTTTGGGTCAGATTGCTTCAGAGGCTTGGATTAGAGCGTGGCCATTGGATGATGAGAATCCAATGGTGGAGATTGCGCACAGAGGTTAAATGGAGGTGATTGACGAAATGGTGGAGAGTTTTTAAGTAAGATCCATTGATCTTGGATAGATCAACGGTTGAGATTAGCTAAAAATATGCAAGGTGAATGAGTCCCTTTATAATAATCCAGGCACATAATGTGAAGAAATGCAAAGGAAATAGGTAAGAATATCCTTTGGCGGGGGAAAACATTAAAATGGAAATTGGGGTTTCCGAATGGTCATGGGCCATCGGATTTGATCAGCACAATGAAATCAATGGTGGAGAAGACGTCGAGAGATCGCCGATTGGGGGAGGAGAAAAATAAAAATAATAAATCACACCCGATGAAATATCTGATGCGATTAATTGAGAGCCATTGATCCGATGATTAGATCAACGGTGAAGGATGAATCGGGATATCGGTAATCAGAGTTTGGGAAAAACTTTTAAAACACGACAATGGAAAATCTGAAATGCGATTATATATGGACCGTCAATCTGTAGATTAGATCGACGACGGAGATGCTTTGATTAATGCGTCGTGCTTTAACTTATCCCTTGAGCTTCTTTTGGGCGCGATCAATGTCTGATGAGACGGCCGTAGATCGGACGACGCACGTTAATATCACGCTGGGCCCATAGTCGATTTTGAATGCACGATGAGGGCGGTATCACCACACCGCTCAAGGCCACGTGTCAGCCGGTGGCGCTGATCGCTGTCGAACGGGGAAAACCTCTTTCCTCTTAAAAGCGGTGCGATAAAAACTGCCCAGCTTTTCTTTTGATATAACGACAAAAACATTTAAAACCCAAACATTTAATACGAAAAAAGGTTTTGTGTATCGAGAGGGTTTTATATTTTTTATTTTTCTTGGCGCTCGACTGCGGGGCCATGGTTTATATAGAAATCCATATGACCAGGGGTTTATGGATGAAGGGCTAATCGCAATCGAAGCTTTTATTTAACCAAAAAGACTTGCGCGCTTGGTCTTTAGCAATGTGATAAGCGTTTTGAGGGGTTAGGGCCTGGTTTGTAGGGTGTGGGCATGTGGGGGAGGTGGTTTATGATTTTGGCCCAAGGGGCTTAAACCTTTACAAAAATATGTATTTTTATGAAGTTTTCAATGGTTGTGAGGGTTTCGATAAGGCAAAGAAAGAGTATTAACCTTACCAAAGGGGTTTTGAGGGAGGGGGAAAGGGAAAAATATGAAAAGGAAGGGTTCTTTATGGAGAATAAAGGGGTAAAAATGAGGTTAGTTTTGGAAGTGAAGGAGAGTAAATATGATGATTTTGCAGCAGTTTCTTCTCATGAAATCAATAGAATTCCAGGGTGCAAAATGGGCACAGTGGGGAATATTTTGGACAAAGGCATGAGGCCTTCAAGAGTCTTCAAGAGATAACATTTTTTAGCAATAAAACTTGTTTCTTGAAGGCTCCAACAAGTTTTGGCCACCTTTTGCTATAAAAATTTTTATAGGTGGCTAACACAAACTCCAACCCTACAAGATAGGAACTCCAAGAGAGCAAGAGAAGTAGGATCATATTCAGCTCAAACCACTAGTAAGACTAAATTCAAGCTAATGTACAAGAAGAAGTGCAAGCTAAATCCTGTTAATGAACAAGCTGAGACAATTGAAATTATTGATACAGACACAGTGGTTAATGAAAATGCACCTCCAACAGTTTCAGAGGAAACTCACCAGCATTGAACCTCTAATACTTAGATAATTCAGAAGCAACATAGTGTAGAGGTGTCTTCATCAAGTAAAATAGTTGACAAAGAACAATATATAATGGAGAAATATAAAGAAATAAAACTTAGGAATGAGGCATTGACAACAGTTACTTATGCCTAATATTGGAAGCAGACACCTAGTGACTAGAATAGGTTACTTTCTTCATTTTATTACAAGACCAGGAAGATACAGATGACCTTTTTACAACCCATAGTGCAGTATCCAAAGTCATTAGCAGACTACAGGAAATCGACATTTGAAGTCATGGCTAAAGATGTTCATCCTATAGACCAAATTGAATTTCATAAGCAAGCTCGAGAAATGTTATATTCTACAATGACCAACAAAGCTATGAATGTACAAAAATTTCCAAATTCTCTATAAAACATCAAAGCACAGTTAAAACTAGAGAAGGATTCCTCACAAGCCAAAGACAATAGAATCAAATCTCTTGAAGAATTGGTCATAGAGGTATTATATGATCCCAAAAACATCAAAGTGGTAGAAGATCTCATCAAGAAAAAGAATGAAGACATTGTTGGATTGAAAAACAACTGAAATTGCCTCCTACTGAACATCCACAAGAAAAATAAGTTTTAGAGAATGAAGGCCAAAAAGATGAAATGATGAATCTCATCATTTAGTTGACAACTCAACTGAAACAAATGGAAAATCATATGGATAAATTGGTGCAGGAGAAAAAGGCCAGCATGGAAGCAATCCCTGTCACTTCTACTCCTACAGTTACTAATGAAATTCCTTATACTTCAATAAATACAATGGAAATAGCAGTTCCAGTGGCTACAACAATTTCAACATCAACAACTACATCAGCAACAAATTCAACAACAGTAGAAGTTCATCCTAGTGATGAATCAGGAAAAATATTCAAAGCTATGTAGGATATGTCAATACAAAAAAATTAAATGAATATATACTTAAAGAAAAGATAAAAATTCTAGAGGATGAAAAGAAGCTAGTTCAAGTCATGCATAAGAATGAAACACATAAGTCAAACAAATTGACTGACAGAGTACATAAGTTAGAGAAAGAATTGACACTAAAAGAGCCACTTGCCCAAGCAAAACAAAAGCTATGGGCCAATATCATTAACTCTGTTAATGATATTTAGCCATCTATCCATGTTATCTTTGAGCAGAAAGATTTGATAAAAGCAGCAATTGAAGCCATTCAGAAAGTCAAAGAGGAACTTGGGAAAAAACCAGAAGAGGCCACTAAGATCATTAAGTTTCTCAATTCTAATAACAAATAGGAAGTAGAAGAAATTGGCATAAGTGATAGAACTGAAACAATCCTAGAGGTAAGAAAGGTTATTTCCAAGAGGAAATTGATGGTACAACTTGAAGAAAAGTGTCAAAACATGGAGCTTGCAATAACCAGATTCATGGTTAAATTTGATGTTTTGAGACAGAAAGGTCTGCCTAATCCTTTGGTGATTAATGACAGATTAAGGAAACATGAAGATTATGACAAGAAAATCAGAGAAGTGGCCAAAGAACAGTCCAACAATTCCTCCATGAAAGGAATTCCTATAGGAAAAGTTCTCTATCAAACATTTGAAAAATATCTTTTACCTCCAACATGAGGTAAATCATCTCTTCATAAACAAGCCTACTTTTGCAAAATATATAGAGGCTGATGAAATTTTCAGAAGAATGGTAAAAATTAAATTACCAGTTGAAGAAGCTTGGGAAAAGTTGAATGATTAATTTACTGTGACAGTGAAAAGTAAGACAGGTAAACAAAGCAATCAAAGTGAAAAAAGAGCATGCAAGTTAAAATAGTAATAGAGCAGTTAAAGTTAAAGTGAAAGGCAGAGTTTAAAGAGAAGTAACAGAGTTGAGAGAGTATCAGATGACAAGGCAACATAAAAGACACTCAACAGAAAGAATACAGCCATCGTACAACAACAATCAATGAGAGAAAGAAGAAAAATATCAAAGAGAAAACAAAAAATCCAAATAAAATAGGGACATATAGCATTTAGTCTCCTAGGTGTCTCTATCTTCTTGCATGAAGATATTTATTTTTCCTTGAATAATTCCTAAATCAGTTTTAGGATATTTTTTAATATTTTTTGTATAAATACTTCATAATTTGAAGTATTGAGTGTGGATTCATAAACATTTCTATAGTTTTAATTGATCTAAAACCTGAGGGTTTATTGTACCATTTTCAAGTCAGCAGTCAAGACAAGTAATAAAGGCATTGCATTACAGGATTCATGTGTTGAGCCACTTCAGTGAAATTTCTTTCTATTGTTCATGGTTTCCTTAAGTTTTCCACAAACTTGTATGTTTTCCAATTTAAATGTTATAACAGGAATATTATTACAGAACGTTTAAGTACACTCTGTTTTGAACTGTTATTCATTTTGATGTTTTCTTCTGATATTCGGATCTAAGAATCCTTAATTTCTCTCCCATCCTGATTGACCTCTTTCATTTCCTTCATTATCCGGTTTGAGGAATCCTTAACTGCCCCTTGATCCTGATTGAAACCACTTCACCATCCAACCTAAAATATCTGAATTTACTCAGCTACCTTGCCCTGTGAACACTTTAGAACTTGATTCTACCCTATTGCTTGATACATTGACTCCATAGCCCAATGGAAAAAAAACTTGCACCTATCCATCTGAATCGGTAATTCCACCAGCGAACCAAACCAAAATCAAAATGAATCAGTCTTACATAACTAGCCTAAAATCAACTAAAAATAACAAATTTAAATCATAAAAAGGGAGCCCTCTCTAAGCATTAGGAAGGCTAGATCCTGATCTCAAAAGTACGTTGATAGTTACCTCTAATATTTCTTTAAACAAAAATCATAACAACCCTAAGAATTATGTGAGTGATAATAGTTCCTAATTCTACGAGTAAAAATAAACAAGTACAGATCCAAGACGGGTGGAGAGGGAGGTCAGATAATTCTGAACAGTGGCCCAGAAAAACACAGACAAATCACATAAAAAATCTCGCAAAAAGTACAGGTCGCAGTTTCTGACCTATTTTCCGCTGATCTCATATTTTTTAGGCTGTTTTCCGCTACCTAAGAGCTGAGGTCATAATATTTGGTCCAAAAAGTGTGACCTACACTTCTAGCTATCTCAAGAGTAGGTTTCAGAAAAAGTGTTGTCTCTACTGCAGCTGATACCTGTTACCTGCGTAAAGTGCCTAGAAACACATAGAAGTTAGAATTTTTACTGTTTTAGGGTTTTAAAGGTTAAAAACCACATCAAGAAATGAAAAATAAGAAGTTGAAGAAAAACCTTGGGGGTTGAAGTAGCTGGTCATGCAAGGATATGAAAAATGACAACGGTCGTAATTATAAACCCTTGTGGAGTCGCCAGTTGTTAGTGTGAATTCTAATCGCAAGCGTACGAAAAAATCTCACTTTAGCTATGCATAAAAAACAACCCTAACATCAAATATGGCTGTCATTTTCCTTATATCTGCAGTTAGTGATCAGAATAAATGCTATAGAAATTTAGATCTATGCAGTTAAAGACATTAAACAACAAATAATAAGCAAGAGTTTCGCCATGCATCCAATGAACAAGACAAGAATTTTTAAAGAATTTTTTGTATTATGACACCTACGAAGGGAACATAGAAAGATGTTACCAGACCCCTCAAGGGATGGGTTCTTGTATGTCCTCAGCACTTCAGATCTAAGATCTCTCTCTCTTGATGGTGCAGAAAACCCAGACACAATGGAACTCAAAGGGAGCTCACAAGCAAAAAGTAGAAAAATATGACAATGATGGGAGTATCAAAGTCAGACCAAAAGTGTAGATAAAGAGTGATCGCTAGGCATCAAAAGGTAGTGAATGAATGGAAAAACCCTTCTACTTATAACAAAATATTCAGTTAGTCTAGATATTGGTGCATAATTAAAATATTATTAACCAAATCTAGATCCAACTTTTATGGAATATTTTATTATTTTGTTGGGGGGAAAAAGAATTTGAATTTGGTCAAATCCCTTTATTTATAAATCATAAATAAATAAATAAATATATTTATTATTTTAAGAATGTGATTAA
Source organism: Pinus albicaulis (assembly GCA_034641835.2). NCBI lineage: Eukaryota > Viridiplantae > Streptophyta > Pinopsida > Pinales > Pinaceae > Pinus > Pinus albicaulis. The sequence goes on from CM076582.1 coordinate 1,566,882,499, forward strand.
GTAATAATTAAATAAATAGTGATTTATTCAATTATTTATAAATGATTTAGTCAAATTTAACAAGGATTATTATTTAAATAATGTTATAAATAATTATTTAGAAAATAATATGATAAATAATGATATACCTAATTAATTTTCTTGTTTTGAATTAAATATGACCAGGAATATTAATTAAACTGTGTTTTAATTAATTATCCCTTGAGGAAAATCAAACAAATAAGGATTTATTCAATTATTCCTCATGGGGTTTCCTGTTTAGGCCAGAAACAAAATAAATTACGGGTTATTAAGCTATTTTTCATAGTGAAAGTAATTTCACTATGGTAAAATTTGTCTTACATGGTGTACTTTAGTACATATAATAGTAATAGGTTAGATGACCAAAAATTGGTGTAACAACTAGGGTACACACTTTGTGAATGAAACTATTGAAGCTCTGACAGAAGAATTCTAGATTCATCATCAGAAGAGTACTTTGTATCACCCACATGCGAATGGTGCGGTGGAAGTGTTGGAAATATTGTCATTGATGGAAAAGGAGCACAAAGGAGCAGCACCTGAACTATCAAAAAGGAAAAAGGTAGCAAAGTTAGCTAAGAAGAAAGGAAGACAAGGAGCAATGGAAGAAAATAAGTATAGGCAGCAAAGAAGCAGAGGCAGCAAAGGCAGCAAACAAAGCTAAGGCAGAAAAGACAGTAGTAAGTAAGGCGTGCAACAATGTAGTGAGTAAGGCGTGCAACAAGAATAATAATCCCAAGTCAGAGTGAATAATGAATAGAAGAACAAGCTTAGGAGAGATCAACACGTTTAGAAACTGAATAAAGCTCAGGAGAGATCAGCGCATTTAGAAACTGAATAAAGCTCAACAAGGATGGCAGAGATGCAGAGTAGCGGTTGTCGCAGAAAGAAGAAAAATTGACTAAGGCAAAGAAAACTTAGAAGAATTCCAAGGGAGGCCAGTGGATGGTCAGGATTAGATCGCAGAAGTGAAGATGAGAGATGAACGAATAAGATGACACCACAAGATGAGTCGGGAAGGACAATCGGATTTTCAAGTAGCATCGAGGATCGTAGATATGGTGCAGATCAACGGTGACAATCACATCACAACCATGAACATATCTCACATTGTAGGGTACAGTTTTTACGGTTAGGACTTCGCAAGTTAATATATTTAACATGCAATGCGAAGTGGATTGACAAGGAGACAAGCATGGACCATCAGATCCAATGAAGACCAACGACGGAGATTGAAAGTGAAAATCGCAAAGTTTAGCACTAAGTGTTAAGGCCATCGCAGGGTAAGTTATTTTATGTGCGATTCGAAGTGGAGAAGTGACACATGTTGGCACAGTAAGGCACGCAGTGAGGACCGTTAGATCATATGGCAGATCAACGACGGACGGTGAATCGCAAGTTCGCACATCGCAAATACTAGCAGACAACGCTAAGGCTTCGCAAGGTATGTTAATTAGTTTGCGATGCGATAAGGTTAGAAAGATGTGATGAGGTGAAAGGGAGGAGCCACGTGTCGCCACTGTGCATTAGCGCACATCGCAGATTTTATGGTTTAAGGTTCACATAATAAGTTATGTTGGATGTGATGCAATGAAAGGTAGGAGCCACGTGTTGGCACTGCACATTAGCGCACATTGTATATTTCATGTTTTGTGCTTAATGTTCACATGCTAAGTTAAGTTGGACGTGATGCAATGTGATCGCATATTGCACAAGATAGGAGATATGTTATTGCTAAACATTAAAAGTTGTAGGCAAAGCCCAGTGCGATGTATTGTGATTGTTCAAGTGCTGTGGGAACCAACAACCCCTATTCCACGTTCTATTATATAAAATATGTGTTTTTTTATCGCTAACATATGTATGTGAAATAAACTACGATATTATAATCTTTTGCGTTAAATGGGAGTTTATGTGGGCCATACTCCACAATTTACAAAGAAAAGACCTGAATGCATAAAAAAGGCCCAAGAGCCTGTGTAGAATAGTGTTGTGGTAGTGGGTCAAATAAAAAGGCTAAACGTGGAAGAAAAGACTTGGGTTACAAAAGAAAAGGCTCAAGTAAGAAAAAGGACCCAGAGCTTGTGCAGAATAGTGCAATAGCATGGGTCGAGTTGGGAAAAAAGGCGGTCATGCAGCACAGTTGGAATATAATTTCATAAACATAAAAGACAAAGGGACAGCAAGAAAAAGAGGACAAACACACAACAAGTCTAAGAAGTTGAAAGGGCTGAGTGAAATATTTTATTGTAACTGTAACTGTATTAATTATTTTATGTTGTTTGTGATGCAAAGGAAAGTCTCCTGGGAAGAGTAAAACTCCAATTTATATTGAAACGAGTGTATATATTGTTGTAAAATCCTAAATATGCTAAGTGAGGAAATGAGTCGGTGGAAGGAAAGTCATGCCTGTTCACTTCATATTCCCATATAGAATGCAAATAGTCTTGAAGTGATCTCTATAAATGATGTTATTGTAATATGCATAGACATGTTAGAGAGTGTAAGAATGAGAGAGAGCAGATAGAGATGTTGTGCAAACCAAGAGCTGATATGAAGCATATTTGAAGGATGGTAGGACAACATTGAAGAAGGAGAAAAATAGAGCTGATATCTAGGTAAATCAGCGTATGATTTTATTGTAGTGTGATGGATTTGGTGCTTCCATATCAATTTGTAGCTTGATGGATGTCCAGTTGTAGCTGGTTGAGGTAGAAGCCTCCTGTGGGTTATAGCCTGCAGAAAATAGATGGGAGTTGGAGCTTCCTTGCAAGTTGTATCTTGCAGAATCTGGGGTAGTAGCCTCCTGTAGGTTGGAGCCTATAGAAAATCAATTGTGAGAGGGATTGGAGCTTTCCTTTGCATCACAACAATAATAAGATGTGGTTTTATCCCTTTATGGTTTTCCACTTATATCTGCCATCTATGTGCTTGATGATTAAGTGTTTATGTGATTTTTTAATCTGTTTAATTAATTGTTGTCCACACGTTATGTTTGTTGATCCATTATGTATTAATATGCTTATGAAATGAAGGTGTAAATGAGTTTAATGAAAAGTTTTAAATGTCCATGAATGTATTAAACTGATTCACCCCCCCCCTCTCCTCTCCGTTTAACTAAGGATTCATCAATTTGTATCAGAGTACTTCCTTCTGTATCTGTTTAAAAACTGGAAGGAGATCCTAGGTCCCCAAAATGGCTAGCCTAGAAGGATTCTCAACAAATAAAGCATCATTTTTCACTGGCACAAACTATGCTTTCTGGAAAATAAGAATGAGGACATACATAATGTATCTAGGAATAGAAGTTTGGGCTGCTATGGAAGAAGGATATGCTCCAAAGGATACTGACACAAAAAAAGAATTAAAAAAAAAAATAATAGCAAATGAAAAAGCCATGAATGCACTTTTGAGTGGTCTGTGTGAGTTAGAATTTATCAAATTAATGCACAGTGAGACTGCCAAAGGTTTCTGGGATACATTATAAAATATCCACGAGGGAGATAAAAAGGTGAAGATGGCCAAACTGCAAGCCTATAGAGCTCAGTTTGAAAATGTAAAAATGAATGAAGATGAAGATGTAGCCATTTTCTTTTTAAAGGTTGCAGAAGTTGTGAATAACATGAAAGCTCTAGGAGAAACCATTAAGGAATGTGTAATTGTACAAAATATATTGAGATCTTTACCATCCAAGTTTAACCCTAAGGTTTTTCCCATAGAAGAAACAACAAACTGGGAAACATTGACCATGAACCGATTGCTTGGAAACTTGATGGCCTATGAGATGAGACTTCCAAAGGGGAAGTCAAATGTGAGGGAGGAAACCTTTAAGGAAGATAAGTGCATAGAAGAGAAGGAAACTACATGCTCCTGCTCTGATGAATAAGAGGCCAAATTTGTTAGAAGATTGGAGAAAGGCACAGGTAATTATAAAGGTAAAATTCCATTTAAGTTCTTTAACCATGGAAGAGTGGGTTATTATGCATCTAAATGTCCTCATAAGAAAATAAAGAATCAGTCAAGAGGGAAAGAGAAAACTAGTTTCAGCAATAGGCCGAAAGGGACCAGATTTAATAGAAGAACATTTTATGCCCAACAAGACAACAGTGCATTTGAGAGCTCAGATGAATCCCTCAATGAAGAAGGAACATCAGAATTCATTTTGATGGTCAAGGAAGAGATTGGCAAAGATATCCAGCAATTTTAAGAAGAAGGTGAGGTAGATATTGAGGGGGAGCTAATTAGTGCCCTGGAGGAAATAGACAGACTTAAGCTTAAGAGTAATAAATAGAAAGAGATTATTCTGAAGTATGAAAAGAAAAAACTAGATTCATAAGATCTTATTAGATTAAATATTGAACTAGAAGAATCAAGGAAAATAGAGGATATCCTGAGAAGAGAAATAAAGGAGAAAAATCAGGAGCAAGAAAAACTGGAAGAAGAAGTGGTAAGCTTGAGGAAGAAATTAGAAAAGGCCCAAATTGAATTAACTATGAATATTTCTCAAATGAAAATCTCTGGAAATTTGGACAAAATTCTAAGTGCTCAAAGACCTCCTCATATAAAGGCTGGGATAGGCTATGAAGGAGAAACTAGAAAATCCAAGTCAGAAAATAACAAGAATATCATTTTTGTAAAAGTTTTAAAGGACAATGAAGCAACAAAAAGGGGATCCACATAATTAGAAACTAGTAAGACCGTGTTATATAATGAAAAAAATAGAAAAAAAAAACAACTTCAAGTGACAAAGAAAGAAATAAGAAACAATCAACTGAAAAAGACTCATACGCTCCTAAGGTTGAATTGAACAAATTCAGAATATGTCAAAGGAGGTTCCTTCCCCCTGTGAGAAGCATCACTTGCTTTGCCTGCCACAAAACTGGAGATATTGCGACATTTTGTAAGACAGAAAATCCATTCCAATCAGCAAAAGATGCAACAAACAAAAAGACTACCTCCAACAACTCTCTCTACTAGAGACAGATACTACTTCCATGGGTAATTCTTTTGTTGCAAAGGGTTCGGCCATAAAGCCATGGAGTGCAGAGCGTATACACAGATACTAAAGTATGTATACTCAAGGGGAATTAAGAACAATGATGGATTCACTCATGTAATCAATCTATTTAGAAATACAATCAAATGTTTTAGTTGCTATAAGAATAGGCACAAGTCTAACGAATGTCCTCTCAAAGATTATGATCCATCTCCTTAGAAAGGTTACAAAGAAAATATTTGCGTGCAATGTAAAAGGAAACTAAATAAATGTGATTTGGTTCTAATTGGTCATGATTAGAACAATCAATGGTATGTGGACAGTGGGTTCTCAAAACATATGACTGGAGACCGAAGCAAGTTTGTCACTTTTGATGAAAATAAATATGGGAATGTAACATTCGGTAATGATAAAGTAGGGAAAATTGAGGGAATAGGAACATTCAGCCTGAATAATGGAAGAGGAGAGGCTCAGGATGTACTATTTGTAGATGGTTTAAACGCCAATTTGCTAAGTGTTAGTCAAATGTATGATAAAGGTCGTGTTGGCACAGGGTCTCCTAACAAGCTGCGAAACTGGTCCATTTTGATTATTTTTTATTATATTTAATATAGTGCAGGGGTTTTGGGGTGGGTCAAAGGGGTAAATTAGGGGTCCGAAAACCATGGGTTGCGGACCATAGGAACGTTGAGGCTAGATTGTTATAAATAGAGATGCATTTTGGACTGTAAAGGATAGGAATTAATGAGTGATTGATGCGATCTGTTGTTTAAGCTATCTGTTTGGGTTTTGGGGAACGGACTCTTGCTGGCTGTGTGCACGGAGATACTAGTCCAGCTGTGTGCGGACCCTGTTGCTGTGTGCACAGGTTGGGAAGGGAATTGTAAGGAAAGGTTGATGAATGAATGAATGCGAAGGATTATTAGAGATCTGAATCTGTGAGTACTGTTGTATGAACTGCTGATCATTACTGTGTTATGTATTTTATATCTTTTTTCTGTGGAATTCTATGTACTGAATGCTTGGATCTAGATCTATTCCACTCTATTTATGTAATGTTGTGTTGATGTTATGAAAAGTATATAATTATATCTAGTGCACGTGGATGCAAATAGATACATAATTAACCTTGCGAAGAAACAAGGTAATCTGGGAATTACGAAACCGAACGCAACTCTGCTTAGCTTACCCTTCCTTTCTCAGGGTGTGGAAACCTCGTTTTGGAACCCACCCATACTACTTCGGGTGAGACTGTGACCTGCGAAAGCAACTCACTACCGAAAGGGCTAGTAGTATAGGGGTTTGTTGGCAAACCTTGCACACCGAACCTGGGTCAGTACCCCTCAAGCCAACAAATGGTTCTGTTTCCGGGACTGGAAGAGGTCTGAGAGAGGAATTGGGTAATGACAAGAGAATACTGGAAGCTTGAAAGAAAAGTGATCGAGGACTGGTTCGAAAGACAGGTCCAGGAGTTCGCAGTAAAAGAGAATCGTAGTGAGAAGTTAATGGTGGAAAGGTGGAAAAATGGGTATGTTCTTACTGAAAGTTACGAAATATTATTTTTGACTTTTGTGATTGAACTCCAAGAGTGGCTGGCCAGACTGGTGGAATTCCAGAAGTGTTGGAAGGACGAGCGGGTCACTTTGTGGACCCTGGAGTTGCTCGAACAACTTGATAAACTCATAATATTATCACAGGTATGGTGGATCACTGGAGGATTTGTGACAGAATTTTCCATTGATCAATTTGTATCATACTTTGAGGCCGAACGGCGATTTTTCAAAGGATTCCAAGAAAAATTCCTGAGGACATTACCATTGCTGATCAAGAAATTACTGTGCGAAAAAAACATTTTTTGTAGTCATACTAAATGAATGACCTCGGATCTAGATGGGAGCGCGACCCACAGTGGTAAATACTATCGGACCAACCTTGACGGAGGGAGATCTGCCTACAATCCATTGCAGGAACCTGCTGCGCACGATCCTCCGGTTGTATCGCCACGTCAGACGCGAAAAGGTGAGAGTTCACCTATACCGCCACCCCCACTAGACAGTGATATGGATGCACATTTGAAACTACCTACCTTCAAGGGGGTAGGAGACGAGGATATGGATCGGTTTTGGTTTGTAGCAGACTCCATATGGACTGAATAGAATGTGGCAAGTGACACAATAAAGAGGGCGTAGCTATCTTTAGCATTCAAAGACAAAGCTCTGGACTGGTATATGCGATACGTTGCCCAGAATGGGATTGCCTCCATTCAAGATATCAAGGATTCTCTGAGGCAACAATTCCGGAAGCCGAAATCTTATTCCCAGCTAGTAGCGGAAGTGAAGGACTTCAAACAAGGTTCATCTGAGTCAGTATGGGAGGTTGATCAGCGATTGAAGAAGGAAATTAGGGAAGGAGGGTTCGAGTATGATGATAGACAACATACGAAGTGGTTCATCGCCATGTTGTTACCTCACCTGCGTACGCCGATGAGTCATCAGACCTTTGAATCACAGGAGAAAGCTATGGAAGTCGCTATGAAATTAGAAGTTGCACCCTAGGAGGATACGTCAGTAGGGGTACAACAAATACAGGAGCAACTTGGGGCTATGCATATGGAGATACAAAACCTGTGAAAAGAGCAAGGAAAGGACATCTGTGTAGATATTTGGTGCATACGTTGCTGAGTGTCTAACCATACAAAGGATCAGTGCCCTCTGCTGACCGATTATATGCAAGCCGGAGGGCCTAGTTCGATACGCCCAGGGGCAAGTAGGGAACCTGTCTTGTTGCGACTAGGATCAAGTGAATCTACGCTATGGTGTGATTATTTTTGAGTAGCAGGCCTACATGATACGAACCATTGCCCTCGGTTGGGTGCGTACATCCCAGAACTAAAGCAACAATGGTGCCAATTTTGCTGATCAGTAGGACATGATGAGCAGAACTGTCGAACATATGACTTAATGATGGATCATGGGAACTTATATTGGGTGCAATCAGACCTTGCATCACCAAGATTTTCTTCACACTTTGGAGGATCACCGGCCCAAGGCAGAGGAGGTCGGGGAGGAAGCGCAGGCCGAGGGCGAGGTCAGCTAATATGTTATAACTGTGGAGAAATAGGGCACTTTTCCAGAGAATTCCCTAATCCTACCAGGTCGTCGTGTAAATATTGTAGAAAGTTGTACCATGAGGTGGAGGACTTCCCAATTTTAATAGCCAAGATGCAGGAAAATCATCCTACCCCTACGCAGAACGTATAGAGGGTTAAAACTGAGCTATGAGAGGCAGATCCAAGTGTAAAAGTCATGAAACGTAGTGGGTTGGACACCCAGGGAAAAAAAGAAGGGCTTGCCTCTCAGAAAGGAGTGGCTTGCAATGAACAAGCACCATTGGTAGCCCCCGCGCAGCCTCGGATCGAAGAAGGAATTGAGCCCTTTTTAAAGGAATGTCTAAAGTTGCTAAAGAATCCGCAAGCCGTAGGAAATCTCCTAGCATTACTGAATACCTGTGCAGCTTGGCCCACCTTGATACCTGAGACAGGGGATGTACACAAACTGTACAGCTATAAGAAACGCACCGGGAGAGAAATGTAGTTAACTGCACAGATCAAAGACTGTGAAATGGATCAGGTTATCTTAGATCTTGGATTGGATGCCAACGTCTTACCAAAACAAACATGGCAACGAATGGGGGAGCCTAAATTGGAATGGTCCACTATCTAGCTACGAACGGTAAATCAACAGAAAATCATCCCTCTGGGTAGGTTACCGAAGGTCATAGTTGACATTGCAGGGGTCAAGGTCCTAGCTAATTTTGAAGTAATAGAAATAGTTGAAGACGTGGACCCCTACCCTACGCTCCTTGGGCTAGACTGGGCAATAGACATGGGGTGGTCATCAATCTCAAGAAACGCAACATGGTGTTTGAAAACAAAGGTACGCGTGTCATAGTACCCCTAGATCCAGTAGAAGGTACACAGTATACAGAGCCAGCCTATGCAAAGGAGGAATTATATCACATTTATAAGATAACTACGCATGATGAAGATCGGGTTAATCCCACGGATGAAGGAATTCTCTGTTGGGAAAATGACAGTGAATTTTTTTCCGACTTCGATGAGGAGCTAGAGAATTGGCAAGCCAGTTGCATGAGGTTTCTGCGCTTCGCAACCTTCAGACCATCAGGAATTTTCGTCACATCTCTACCACAGAAATAACCTTACCCTTCCAGGAGGACGGAGGTGATAATCAGCAGCCTAAGAAACCTAATATTCCCATGGAACGCAGGCCAGAAGCACTACCGCTAACCTAATGTGAAGCACCTACACAAGGACCAATATTCTTTACTCAGGGGAAGTACTGGAGTAGAGTGATCCTGCGTATAGAATCCCCAGTGGCCAGATGGGCCCCAAGGTCAGTCGACCTACGTGGATACCTGCTGACGTGAAACATTCAAGGGTGTGATCGACCCTTGCCTGACCAGACTTACCAAGGTACCACTAACCTAAGCATGCGTAGGATTACGACCATGTATATCTGGGAGACTTTGCAAAAATCTCAAGTAATAAATAACATGAGGATGTATGACGCAGCCTTCTCACACAAGGACGTCCTGCCCGCGAACAACGTAAAAGCCTCGAAAAGACTGTTGATCAAATTGCAAGTCCACCTCGCGTCAAACCTCCTTCAAGGTACGAAAACGACCTCCAAGCATCATCCATGGTCTGACATTCCATGGACATGACTTTGGGCACGAAGGATGACCATCCGCACATCCCGATTTAATGATAAAAGACACTTGCAAGCACAGAAAACAGGCGGTGGATCATCAATTTCACCATTTATGATAAGTACGGTCCGACAAATCGAGGGTACGTGCCATGCACGAGCTACCTCGCCATTAAATTGCTTCGGTTGGGGTGCGGATGGCCGGAAAACTTCGGGTCAGGCTATTTATTCACCCTTTCATAGGCTTTGGCTATCTGCATTCTAGTTTTTTGTGTTCATCCATACTCTCTGTAATGCTTGTCTCTCGGTCAAAAGGATGGACCCCAACCCGCCAAAGTAACTGCTAAGAGGACTTGGGGATGATGAGTGCAGTAATAGGAGTGCACACAGGCTTCCAAAAGAAGGGATTATCTATGAACCATGCCTAGAAGGAACGTTACGATAACAGGACCTGTTGCGACTTCTCTGTCGTTTCCAAACGCGGCCCACTAGAAGTAGTGTACGTTTACTCCCTCGCGCTGCCATAGTTCGCGTTACCCACACAATTACTAGGGACGTTCAAGTAGACTTCGCACAGCTATCTAGTATAGAGTTACAAGGACTATCCTCCAGAGTGTTGTGAGAGGTTCGCCGCCGTGACCGAGACAGGTGATAGTAGTATGACATGCCTCTAGAAGAACGAGCCCAGCAGATTGTCGTGGTCACTGATGCAATGTGTATTATTTAGGAGTAGCTGGTGCAGGGAATCCAATTGGTCGAAACGACTACGTAGCTATGGATGGCAATACAACACCATCCCACGCTTCAGCATGTCCAATAGGAATTACAACAGGAAGAAGCTGTTTTGGAGCAAGTCCTGGCATTTACACCCCGTCTCCGCGCAGTGCCTAGCCACCATGGACAGGATTGAGGACCTTAACCACTCCAATAAGGTTGTTCGAAAATGGTTGAAGCCCTGGTCTGATACTAGACTCCAGCATGCACATGATTCTCAGTCTGCCATCGCACGTCTCCACTAGCTGTTAGAACTGGTTGCTGCGGATATAGATGGGCCTACTTCTCTGGCGCTGCTCAAAATTGTGGAACACGCTGCGGCCCAAATTTAGGGCGTACTCCCTCGACTTGTCTATTGTCTAGCTACCTTGTGCACATAAATAGAAGCCGCACCAGTGCAGTGACTTGATACGAGTCACAATATTGTGTTGGGGAATGTTGGAACGGGGTCTCCTTACAAGCTGTGAAACTGGTCCATTTTGATTATTTTTTATTATATTTAATATAGCACAGGGGTTTTGGGGTGGGTCAAAGCCCCAAACGCATTGTAATGGGTCAAAGGGGTAAACTAGGGGTTCAAAAACCATGGGTTGTAGACCATAGGAATGTTGAGGCTAGATTGTTATAAATAGAGATGCATTTTGGACTGTAAAGTATAGGAATTAATGAGCTATTGATGCGATCTATTGTTTAAGCTATGTTTTTGGGTTTTGGGGAACGGACTCCTACTGGCTGTGTGCGTGGAGATCCTAGTCCAATTGTGTGCAGACCCTACTGCTGTGTGCGCAGGTTGGAAAGGGAATTGTAAGGAAATGTTGATGAATGAATAAATGCGAAGGATTATTAGAGATCTGAATCTATGAGTACTGTTGTATGAATTGTTGATCGTTACTGTGTTATGTATTTTCTATCTTTCTGCTGCAGAAGTCTGTGTACTGAATGCTTGGATCTAGATCTATTCCACTTTGTTTATGTAATGTTGTGTTGATGTTATGAAAAGTATATAATTATATCTAGTGCACATGGATGAAATAGATACATAATTAACCCTGCGAAGAAACAAGGTAATCTAGGAATTACGAAATAGAACACAGCTATGCTTGCCTTACCCTTCCTTTCTCAGGGTGCGGAAACCTGGTTCCAGCACCCACCCATACTACTTTGGGTGAGACTGTGACCTGTGAAAGCAGGTCACTGCCAAAAGGGCCAATAGTATAGGGGTTTGTTGGCAAACCTTGCACACCGAACCTGGGTCAGGACCCCTCAAGCCAACAGGTCGTGAGGTCCTTTTCAGAGCCCAAGATTGTGAAGTAAGGTCAATCACCACAGGAAAGACCTTGGTCAAAGGTGTTTGAACTGAGAGTAATGTTTATATATTATAAGAAAAGAATGAATCATGCCACATCATCAAACTTGACAAATCTTGGCTATGGCATAGAAGATTGGGACATCTAAATTTTGACAACATCATCAAACTGAGCAAAAAGGAAGTTGACAGAGACTTGACTAAAATAAAGAAGCCACCAAATACCATGTGTAAGTCCTGCCAACTAGGAAAAAAAACTCCACAATGTTCAAAGATAAAGAACAAATGTCCACAAGTAAGCCTCTTCAGCTTGTACACATGGACCTGTGCGGACCTTCAAGAAAAAATGCACTAGGTGGAGAATCGTATTTCATGTCGATAATCGATGAATTTTCCAAGTTAACATGGGTGGCATTTCTCAGATACAAATCCAAAGCGTTTGAAAATTTTAAGATATTCAAGGCACTGGTAGAAAATCAAACTACATGTAAACTAAAATGCATCAGATTAGATAGAGGAGGTGAATTCACAGATGATGATTTTTTAGACATGTGCAATGAATGTGGTATAAAGCAACAGTTTATAGTTGCAGGTACACCTCAACAGAATGGAGTGGAAGAGAGACAAAACAGGCCAGTACAACAGATTTCCAGAGCAATGATGCAAGAAAGAAGCACTCCCCAAACCTACTGGGCAGAAGAAGTACATATAGTTGTCCATATTCTCAACAAAGATCCTCTTAGACCAAATTGTGACAAGAATCCATATGAATTATGGAATGGGAAATCGACATCAATCAAGAAATTTAGAGTCTTTAGTAGCAAATGTTTCATAAAAAATAATGATGAAAAATTGGGGAAGTATGATGCAAGAATTGATGAAGGAATATTTTTGGGATATGCATCCAAGAGTAAGGGATACAGGTGCTACAATAAAAGGCTGCATAAAATTGTGGAAAGCATTGATGTGAGATTCGATGAAGATCTACCAGACAGAACCAGAAGCACAAACTGCACCAATCCTCCAGATGACCATGAAGATGATAATCAAGAACTGACCATGAAGATGATAATCAAGAAAATTAAGAACAAAGTAAACAACAGAAGATACAGAGATATACTCAAAAGGACCCTCGAGACACACTCAGAAGAACCATCCTGAAGACCAAATTATTGGAGACAAGAGTGTAGGAGTCCAAACTAGAAGACATCTAGCTCAACAGACTGAGGAAGTGTGCCTATCCATGCTGTCACAGTTAGAACCGAATAATTTTGATAAAGCCAACAAATAAAAACATTGGGTAAATGTTATGAATGAAGAATTAGACCCAATTAAGAATAATAAGACTTGGGATTTAATACCAAGACTTGCTAGGAAAAATATCATTGACACAATGTGGATATTGAGGAATAAGATGAATGAAAAAGGTCAGGTAATCAGAAATAAAGCCAGACTTGTATGTAAGGGATACTCTCAAATAGAATGAATTGACTATGATGAAACTTTTTCCCCTGTAGAAAGAATGGGAGAAATTATAATGTTTTTGGCTTTTGCATGCTATCATGATATCAAGGTATATCAAATGGATGTGAAATCTGCCATCTTGAATGGATATCTAGAGGAAGAAGTCTACACGAAACAACCTGAAGGATTTTCTTTAGCAGATAAACACGAATTCATGTGAAAATTAAAGAAATCCCTATATGGTTTTAAACAAGCACCACGTGCATGGTATTCTAGTCTAGAGAAGTACTTTCAAAAACAAAAATTCAAGAAGGGAAGAGTAGATAACAATATGTATATAAAGGCTGATGAAAATGAACTCTTAATTGTAGTAGTATATGTATATGACATCATGTTTGGTAGAAACAAGGATGAGTTAGTAAAAGGATTTGAAAAATAAATGAAGTCATAATTTGAGATGTCTATGATTGGAGAGTGTTATGAAACCAACTCCAAAAATAGAAGAAACGAGAGATCAACGCCTTATAAATCAACCACTTTGAGTGGGAAACCTCCAATACATTACATAAATGAAGTGTCCTCCTAAAGGAAAAGTGTGCAATTCCAAAATAATCTTTTGTTTTAGTTGGGAATTCTTACAAAGATATAAGTGATCTTTGTACCATAAGGAATCATTCTTCCAACTAAATGTATCAGATGTACTAGGATCTTGCTGCAACTTTTGAATGAGTGTCCACACTTATTCTTCCTTCTTCCATTCATCCCTTGCTTTGGTTAGCCAATATGGTTGGATAATATAAATTTCACAAAGCAATGCTTCCACCTCTTCATCCTTTCTTAAGAGTGCAATTGCAACAACATTTAGCTTCCCTTTTTGTAGATGATTTCAAAGTCATAACCCAACATCTTTGTGACCCATTTTTGTTTCTCTTCTGAAGACAATCTCTATTTCAAAAAGTGTTAAATATTATCATGATCATTTTTTACCTTGAAGTGCCTTCCCATTAGGTAAGGTCGCCATTTCTTTAGTGCATGTATTATTGCCAACATTTCCTTCTCATAAATAGCTTTCTGTAAATACCTTCCTTTGATTGGAAGACTTTAAAAAGAAATGGGTCTTCCTTCTTGCATTAAAACAACACAAATTCCATTTCCTGAGGCATCACATTCCACAATAAAGGTTTTTGTGAAGTCTGGCGTAGTTAAGACCAGTGCTAGGCACATTGCCTCTTTAAAATATTCAAAGGCCTTAGTTGCTTCAGGATTCCATGAAAATGCATCTTTCTTCAATAATTTGGTTATAGGTGTTGCTATTCTCCCATAATTCTTAACAAACTTGTGATAATACCCTGTTAACCTAATAAATCCTCACAACTGCTTTATGGTTGTGGGGACTTTCCATTCCTTAATGGCTTTAATTTTGTTAGGGTATACCTTAACACCCTTGTGAGATACAATATGACCCAGATATTCCACCTCATGTACTCCAAAGAAACATTTGGATATTTTTGCATATAATTGTTTCTCCTCCAATAGTTTGAGCACCGTGTCAACCTGTTGAACATAATCCTTCCAAGACCTGCTGTAGATTAGTATGTCATCAAAAAATACAAGAAAAATTTTTCTAAGGGTTTGAAAATAGAATTCATCAACCCTTGAAATGTAGAAGGTGCATTAGTAAAGCCAAAAGGCATGGCCAAAAATTCATAATGACCCTCATGAGTTTGAAATGTTGTTTTAAGAATATATTCAATCTTCATTCTAATTTGATGATATTCTGAATGATGATCCAACTTGGTAAAATAAATTGCGTCGTGTAATTCATACAATAATTAATCAATCACAAGAATGGGAAATTTATCTTTAATAGTGAGCTTATTGAGATCCCTATAATCTGCACACATGTGCCATGATCCATCCTTCTTGTGCACCAATACTACTGGAGAAGAGGAATAACTTTTACTTGGTTGAATTATACCAGCCTCTAACATTTCTGCAATCATACGTTCAATTTCGCTCTTTTGGAAATAAGGATATCTGGAAGGCCTGATGTTTGGAGGAACACTTCCTGGAATCAAATGAATAGCATGATCATGATCACGAATAGTGAACTTTGGGAGTTTCAAACACCTGAATGACTGGCCTGGCATTTTTGGAGATCCTGAGAAATAGTAAGATTTTGATGTTGGAACTTCTAGTGAGCATAATTGTGCACTTACGACTCGTTGTTCTTTCTTTAGAAGACTTGCCATGACATTAGAGCTTATTATCTTTCCTGGCTTCCCCGTAATACCCCGTAATTCGATTCTTTTTCCGAAAATTTTCAAGAAAATTTACGGAAAAATTAAAAGCTACCGTCTCCAAAGATTGTAAAATTCATTGTACTCCTAACACAACATCGCATTCCCCCATTGGAATGGAAATCATTGGACTATTCAATAAATATTCCCCCATGGTTAGCTTGATATTATGGAATTTTCCAGAGAAATTTATAGTTCCTCCATTTGCAACCATCACTTGAAATTCTGGTGCTTGGTATAGGAAACAATTCAATTCCTTGGCTACCTTACAATGAATAAAATTATGGGTACTACCCTAATCAATCAACACTATTACCTTTTTCTTCTTGATATGTCCTTCTATCTTGAGAGTTTGAGGACTGGTAATTCCTACCAATGCATTACATGATATGGTCGAACTTATTTCTTCTTCTTCTAGGGTTGGTTCGTGGTGTGTATCATCTTCTTTTGAAGTTTCTTATTCATTTTCTTCCTTCTCTTCACAATCTATGTAAAATAATTTCTTCTCAGCACACTTATGACCTTTAGTGTATTTGATATCACAACTATAGAAAAGCCCTAAATTTTCTCTTTTTTCTTCCAATTGTTGTGGTGTCAACCTTGTATATTGTGGAAGTCTAGGAGTAGCAACACTTCCATCTTTATAGATGTGAGTGGTAGGCTTCCTTGTCACCATAATTTTACATTCAATTTTTCTTTCCAACCTAAATGCCTTATCCAATGAATCAAGTTCCAAAAAAAGAAATTTATGTTGGATGTTATCCTTTAAAGTCCCTATGGAAACATCAATCCTGTGTTCCTCTGGAATATCAGTTACTCCTATATTCAATTTTTGGAAGTCCTCAATGTGCTCCACCATTGAACCCTTTTGTTTGAGATTTATCAATTGGCTAAAGAAGGTGTTGCTCTTTGTATCCTCAAAATGTGCTATCATTTCCTCCGTAAAAATTGACCAAGTGACGTTTTTTTATGGGAACAAAGCCATCGATACCATACAAATGTATTTTGTTCTAAATGTAAAGTTTCAATGCATACCTTTTGTGTGTTTTGCACATTATTGAGATCGAAATATTGCTTCATATGTAGTATCCATGTTGCAGGATCCTTGCCATCAAACTTCCTCATATCCATATTTGGAATATGGTGGTTCTTCCATCCAAAATTAGAGTTTATGAAATCAAGATTAACATTTATTTTTTTCTCATCATGAGTTTCCTCTACTATATTTTCGCCATTAGGAAACATTTCTTATATCAACTTTTCAAACCTTCCATATCTGTCTTTCATTTTTTCTTCCATGTCATCCATATTAGCTTCCATGCAAGCTTCCATACCATCCATCTTAGCTTCCACGTCTTTCTTCAAATCATCCATCTTCGCTTCCACACCTTTCTTCAAAACTTCCATTTCATTTTTTTTTTGTTCTTTGCGAGAGCGAAATTTGGTGCACTTGCTCTTGTAATTTTGATAGATCATGTTGCAATTCTTCATATTCATGAGTCATAGTAGAGTATTCTGAGGGATTAATGGGAGTTGAATTATTTTCAGGACGCATTTTAGAACCCAATACTGATATCTATGCTCAATATGCCCTTGGAATCACTTAAAACTAGTTTTTCAAACAAGACCTATGAAATTTGAAAAAAAATACACACATTTTTCTTGCTTTTGAGGAGCTCGATATTGAAACTGAATTATCTTTGTAATTGTGGATCTTTAATAGCTTAAATTTGGTCTTGTAGTATCCCTCTGAATCTTCTTTCGAATGCCACAGGTATTGCTTGCTTTGGATAATTCAAGGAAAAGTTATGTCGAATCTCCCACAATGACCTAATAATGGACTAGTTTAATAGAGTGTATTTGTATGGTGTGCCACGTCTCACTGTTTCCTCCTTCATCTCTAAAATTGATATACAAGAAACTACAGTCCATTTACGTGCAGCTAATTCTTACATAATTCCAATCTGATGCTCAGAGAGAGATTTGTGATGATTTTCCCAAGTTCACCTCTTTGATATGAAATTCAAGAGCTTGAAAAAACCTTAAATTCCACAGATCATATCTCTGACAATATTGCGAACCAAGATCTAAAATTTTTACAGGAAGTTACTTAGGATTTTGGCTTCACTTTGTACAGATTTTAATGTCCGAACCTTCGTAGAGAAAAATTTATAGAAAAAATTCCACGATGACCTGTTTAGGTGAAATTCGGGAGCCTGAAAAAACCCTAAATTCCACAGATCATATCTCCGAAAATATTGCAAACCAAAGTATGAAATTTATATACGATGGTCCTCAGGATTTTGGCTGCGCTCTATAAAAATTTTAGCTTTTGAAACTTTGTAGAAAAAATGTTATAGCGAAAATTCCACGATGACATGTTTGGAGCAGCGAAACCCTAGAATCCAAAGCTCTGATACCAAATGTTATGAAACCAGCTCCAAAAATAGAATAAAAGAGAGATCAATGCCTTAGAAATCAGCCACTTCAAGGGGGAAACCTCTAATACATTACATAAATGAATAATTCTTGGATGATACAAATGACAAAACCTCCTTCTATATATAAAAGTCCATGGGGACACAATAATCCTAGCCGACCTAACAATAATAATGTAAGGGAACAATAATAACAACATGGGGGTTAAAGGGGTACAACAATAACAATAAGGGGGCTACACCAATAACAATATGGGACTACACTAGTAATATGGGGACATAACAAAGGGCTTGCCTACTACCTAGGACTTCAAATTCTACAACATAACAAAGGTATATTCATTTCACAAGAAAAATACTTAAGAGATATGTTAAAAAGATTCCAAATGGAAGACTACAAACCTGTGTCTACTCCCATGATCACTGGATGCAAGTTATGTGCAGATGATGGATCCACAGTTGTAGATCAAAGACTTTACAGATCTATGATAGGAATTTTTCTATACCTAACTGCCTCTAGACCAAACATTATGTTGGCAGTAGGACTTGTGACAAGATATCAAGCAACACCAAAACAAAATCACCTGCTAGAAATCAAGAGGATATTTAGATACCTACAAGGAACTACACATTATGGCCTATGGTATCCAAAAGTCAAAGACTTCACATTGACAACATATACAGGTGAAAATTGGGCCAGCTGTGTGGATGATAGGAAAAGCACAAGTGGAGGTGCATTTTATTTAGGACAAATTCTAATGGCATGGTTAAGCAAGAAGAAAACATAAGTCTCTATATCTACTGCAGAAGTGGAATACATAGCAGCAACAACTTGTTGCACACAAGTAATGTGGATGAAACAAACTCTCCCAGACATGAAGGTAAGCATCACTAAACCTATTTCTATCAAATGTCACAATACAAGTGCAATAAGTATATCAAATAATCCAGTTCTTCATTCGAAAACCAAGCACATCCCAATAAAGTACCACTTCCTCAAAGAACAAGTAGCAGAGAAAATAGTAAAGATGGAGTATGTACCAACAAAGTAATAAACAACAGACATATTCTCAAAACCTCTTGCTAGAGAACCATTCAAATATCTAAGAGACAAACTAGGGGTAGTTTCTATAGATGATACTCTTTGATATGATAGAAAAAAAAATGATGATGGAAATTCACCAGCAAAGGCTGCAATATAAGGAACATAAACAATGCAGTAGACAAGTGATATTCAATATCAGAAAAGAAAGAATCATTCCAGGGGGAGAGCAGCCCATAAACGTTGTCACAGAAGAGCTAGAGCTATGAAGCTGGTAAAGATCTACATAGTATGGTATGGTACATGTCCTCAAGATTGGAGTATTATGACAGAAGTACATCAAAATTGTAGCACATATCACATCTATCAAGCAGTAAGGGATATAAGTACAAAACATTCTGTTAGGGTCCTATAATAATAGGGATCATAATTTTGAATTGGCTATGTTAAGTCTTGTAATATTGTACATACCTTTGCATTTTTGCAAATGTTTTCCATATTAAAAAATGAAAAGAGGGTATGCCCTAAAAGAATAATCAAAGGACCAAAAGAAAGAAAAGATCAAAAAGATATAAGATTTGAACCCCACAAAAAGAAGAAAAAATAAATTTTGAATGTGTTGCACATTCAAATGCCACTACTCTTAGTTTAGTTTACTTCTGCAAATAAATTGTGTGCAGCTTGTTCAAAATGCCACAATTCATGATGATCATGCAATCTAATCTTGATCATTCATGCCTTTAAATTTTATGTTATGATAGTTAGTGAATTTTTTTTTGACCAAACCATTTAATCTTGGCAGATCAGTAATTATTAGAGAATAAAAATGATCTCATAAGTTTAATCTAAGCGATTGGAAGATATAAGGTTAGAAATAAGTCAGTTTTCTTATCAAAAGAAAATAAAAGGGTCAGCAAGCTCAAATGCATCCAATAAAGGAAAGGAAAAATGTTAGCATGAATAAAAGGGTATGTAGAATCATTTTCAAAAGTTCTATAAGCATCATTATGCTTATTCCTTAAAGAGAACTACTAAGTCTCTAAAAAAGAAAGAGAAACTCATTAATAAATCAATTTCCCCTTCTCCCTCTTCATTCCCCCTTATCATAAACCTTTTCCCTTCCTAAAACTCAAAAAACATCTTTCTAACCCTCTTCCCCCTTCTAAATCCCTTTTTCCCTTTAAAAATCCCCTTCCCCTTGTTAAATCCATTTTCCCTTTAAAAATCCCCTTCCCCTTGCTAAATCCCATTTCCCCTTTAAAAAACCCCCTTACCCCCTTATTAAAACTTTATGTTTCCATAAAAAACACAAAATATCCACTTTTTAAATAATTCTAAGAGCACAAAAGGATTATCCGACCCCACTTTCATTTGAACCCTCCGCCTAATTTATTTCCCGACCCCACTTTTTTTTAAACCCCTCCGCATAATGTTTACGTACACCACATCCTTTGAAAATACCTGACTTCGCCTGCCATTCAATCATCACCGTGCAGATCGCACACCTCACAATAAACTTCGCATTCCCCGACGTTATATGTTTAATGCTGATGGGGGTGGCGAAAAGGGTTGTTTTCTCTGCCTGCTCCCCTTCCATAGTGTTTCATAATGTTATCGCACCCCCTCCTTCCCAAACTATAAACCATCTTCCCGGGCATGCGATAAACCACCGATTCCAAACTATAAAATCCCAATATCCCTTTCATTTACCTATCCCTACAAACTTGCAAAAAAAGATTAAAAAGACCATCGCCAACCTGATTGAAGCCCTGCTGCAGCCTGGACCCCTTCTACAACTAAAAATTCAGTACTCTAGGTAATTCTAAGTACCCCACCACCATCAATTAAGAAAATTAATTAAATTAATTGAATCAAAACAATGGCTTCTAAGACCATCCAAACAATAAACCCTCTACAACCACCCCTGCTAGATGTCGACCATACTCCACTGGATGATAAGGACTTTAAAATAGTTGACACAATTACTGATAACAATCTCTTGGAACTCTATTGTTGGAGCCATGAAAAGTTTGTTGATCAGGTGGATGATATAAATCTGTGGAATTCTAACCTTCCAAAATACACAGTTCCACAGACCCACCGGTTCCCTGAATTCATTAGACTTTTCCAACTCAGTTATTTTCCAAATGAAAGATCCATAGTCATCCATGACCAATAAATTCTAATCACTATCACTGCCCAATCCATTAACCAAATGTTGCAGATTCGATCACAACCAGAGGGAGTGCCTCTATCCATTGAAACCCTCACTGAGCTTTACCTAAAGCTATATTTTCCTAAGAGGTCTCAAATCTTTGAGATTTTCCTCCCTGAATCAGTGCAAATTCTTAAAAGAAATCCACCATACTCTGCTACCATGTTCCCAGAACGAACCAAACAAATTGTGACCATGTTGTCCTGTATCCTAGGATATTACTGATGAGTGTGTAGATGAATCCATCCTTGGTTTCCTCTCTACCTTTTTCCTAGGCCAACCTCCAGCTATACTTTTCAACTTTGCCCAATTCCTGACAGATACCATGCATGATCAACTGATCAAAATTCCAGAACAAGGAGTTTTCAAATACTCCTCAGGTATTATTTCATTTTTTCATATATTTTCAGTCAAAAAGGTTTACAATCAACTTACAAAAACTGGACACAGAGGGTAATCCCCAGTCTGTAATCTTCTGGACATCCTTGATAATAAAGGATTCCAATGAATTTAGTTTCAAAGAATTTATTGATTCTTTTGTATACCCAGTGGTTAATATACTTAGCAACAACATTCAACCCAGAATCAGTGATGAAATCAGAAAAGTTCTACATTTATCTAACCAAAGAAAGACATGAGATTGGTATTTATACCAGAATGACACAGAGATCAGAGTATATGGAAGCCAAATAGTCCCTTACAAGTTTCCAAAATACCTCCCAATGACGATATTTGGCTTAGAATACATTAGAAAAACCTTGAATTCTGATGAGGTAAATTTCCTTTCAGCCAAAAAGAAAACCCAGTTCAAGATAAAAAACCAACTAGGACCTTTTGTATGCAAGAGTAGGAATGATGGAATGGAAGCAGAAAAATGCCTATAGGAGTTAAAATTCAACAACAGATTCAAATGGTCATACGACCCTTAAGAATTAAGTCTAAACTCACCCCTTTCATCCATGAATCTAAGCTTGAGATTGAGAAATATTCCAACCAGTCAGAGTGGTTGGGAAACACTCTACAGGAGGTGGAGGAGCATCTTGATACTAGTTCCATCCTTCTTACTCCAGACCCACGGGATAGGAATTCAAAAAGGTCTAGAGAAGAAGGCTCTTACTCAGCAGAAGCTACATCTACTAATAAATTCAAGATTATGTACAGAAATAAAGAAAAGTTGAACCCAGTAATAGAGCAGGAAGAGACAATTGAAATAGAGAAAGCGGCTGTTATCACGGATGATACACATATGACACATACATAATAAATACCTCTTCCATCATCTCCCAGCATAGAAATCATTCAAAAGAAAAATAGTGTAGAGATTTCAACATCCAATAAGCCAGTTGAGAAGGAAAATGATATCATTGAGAAATATAAAGAAATTAAAATTAAAAATGAAGCATTGAAGGTTGTTACATATGAAAAATACTGGAAGAAAACTCCCAATGATCAAAGTAGGTTGCTTTTAGGTTTTGACCCCAGAACGAGGAAAATGCAAATGACATTCCTACAGCCGAAGGTACAGGTGCTCAAAACTTCAAAAGACTATAAAAAGACAGGCTTTGAAGGTCATTCCAATGAATTGGCCAAATTGAATTCCACAAGTAGGCAAGACAGATGATATATTCAACCATGACACAAAAAGCTCGTAAGTGTCCAGAATTTGCATAACTCCCTAGCAAATGTACAATCACAATTTAAGCTAGAGAGATCCTCATCACTAGCAAAAGATAATAGGATTAAGTCATTGGAAGAGTTGGTAATTGAATTTGGCTATAATCCAACTAACATCAAGGCAGCAGAAGAAATTATAAAGAAGAAAAATGTAGACATAGCTGCACTGAAGAAAAAATTAAAACTACCAACTACTGAGCATCCACAAACCAAGGAGGTTTTGGAGATAGACAATCAAAAGGATGAGATGATGAAATTAATCATCCAGTTGACAGCTCGAATAAAAGAAATGGATATAGAGATGGATAATTTTGTAGAGGAAAAACAAGCTAGCATGGAAGGAGATCCCATTACTATTATCCTCATAGTATCTACATCAACACCAAAATCTACATCAGCACCAAAATCAGCAATACCAACAGCCCATCCCACTGATGAGGCCAATACGTTAATCAAAGCAATGGAAGATATGTCCATTTAGACTACAGAGATCAATAAGCTCAAGGAAAAGGTAAAGAGCTTAGAGGATGAAAATAAATTGGAATAAGTAATGCATCAAGCTGAAGTACAGAAAGCCAATAGACTGATTGATAGAATCCACAAGCTAGAGAATGATTTTTCATTAACAGATCCTTTAGCCCAAGAAAAACAGCTATTGTGGGCCAATATAATTAACTCATTTAATGATATTTTTCCTTCTATACAGATTATATTTGAGAAGAATGACTTTGTGAAAGGATATGGTGAGGCAATTCAGAAAATCAAAGCCAATCTTGGAAAGAAACCAGAGGAAGCCTATGAAATAATCAAATTCCTGAATTCTAAAAATATGTATGAATTGGAAGAGATCTGGATAACTGATAGAACAAAGACTATCCTAGAATTAAAGAAAGTGATTTCCAAAAAGAAATATAATGCTACAGCTTGAGGAGAAATGTCAAATCATGGAACTCGCAGTGAACAGTTTTTTAAACAAGTTTGATGTATTGATTTAGAAGGGTCTTCCTAATCTCTAGTAATAAATGAAAAACTCATGACACATGAGGATTATGTCAAGGAGTTAAGGGAACTGGCCAAAGAAACTTCCCACATTTTCTCAATGAAGGGCATTCCCACAGGCAAGGTGCTCCTTTAAACTATATAAAACTTCTTTTACCTCCAGCATGAGGTAAATCACCTTTTTGTAACTAAGCCTACGATTTCCATATATTCAGAGGCAGATGAAATTTACCACAGGATGATGAAAATCAAAATCCTAGATGAAGAAACATGGTAGAAGTGGTGTGATTTACTATAAAGGGTGAAAGAAAAAACAAGTAACAACAAGCAACAAATTAGGGCTAGATATCAGCCTGTTGAAAGGTGTCACTATATTTTTGTATAAAGATATTTTATTTTCTTAGAATAAATCCTAGTTAGTTGACTAGATATTTTCATAAAATATTGTATAAATACTCTCTTCTAAAGAGTAAAGAGGGTTGGTTTCTGAATATTTCATTAGTTAACTAATATCTTGCCTAAGGGTTATTGTATCAATTTCCAGTCGACAGACTGAACAAGTTATAAAGAGACTTATTTATAGGATTCATGTGTTGAGATATCTCAGTGAAGTATAACTTTCAATTGTTCATGTTTTCTTTCTAAGTATTCCATGAACTTATATGTGATCTAAATCTGAATGTTATGACAAGAATATTACTCCAAACTTTGCTTAAAAATTACACTTTGCTTTTAACTGTTATACATTTCTGTGTTTTCTTATGAAATCCAGTTTAGAGAATTCTTAATTTCCCTCTAATCCCGATTGACCTCTTCACCCTTCTTCATTATCTAGTTTAAAGAATTATTAATTGCTCCTTGATCCCGATTGAAATATCACTTCACCATTCAACCTTGAGATCTGATATTGCTCACCTATCTTGCCCTATAACACTTTCTCCATAATTTGATTTTGTTTTTTTTCAAAGCGTATTGACTCCATAGCCCAATGGAAAAAGGAAAAGCACCTATTCATCTAATTCATTAATTACAAAAACAAATAAAAAACCAGTCCAATTAAGTAGACATAACTAGCCTAATATCCATTAAATAAACAAAGTTAAATCATATAGAGATAGCCCTCTCTGAGTTTAGGAAGTCTAGATCCTAAGCAACAAAGTAGGTTTGTAGTTACCTCTGATATTTCTTTTTAAAGGTAGAAAAACCTTTGGAAATTTCAGAGTGATAACATAGTGGTGACCATACTGGGGAAAAATCAGTCCCTAGTTAAAATAAATTTTAAAGGAAACAATTTTCCTCATTTTTCACAGTAAGGTTTTAAAAGTTTGTTTGAATTTATCATATTAAGTTAAAATTATGGCTTCGAAAAGAACATATTATACAAGGGCTCATCCTGATCCACAACCTGTTATAATTTTTGATGATCCTGACAGAATTTTAAGAAAGCCTAAAATAGGATAGAATCAAGGAAGCAATAGTGAGCTAATCAAAGAAAATGAACTTCCTAAAGAGTTATCAAGCATACATGATATTCAATTTGACTTATCATTTGAGCATTCTTTATTTCATACCAAATCTAAAAATCAGTCCATAATACTGTAATAGACCCCAATTTTATTCAATTTATTGAATCAAAGAAGGATACTATACAACCTGATTTAGATCAACTGGTTCTAGATACTTTTGACAAACTTGTGTTTTAACCTCAACCTTGATAAAAGACATAGACGAAGCCTATTTTCAACAGCCAGTTGAACTAGCTGCCCTAACTGCTGCTACCCATATTCTCTCTACAGTATCTTTAGAAACTGTAAATACAGCCTCATTCAGTTCCACCTCACCTATAATATCCACCACAGTTCAATTCCCAAAACCATTCATACCTAAACTTCCTATCCAACCTAACATTTCGAGTCGATCTCCAAGCACCACTGCTTTACCTCCCAATCGAGATAAAATATTAGCCATGGCAGCCATATTTTCCCTTTTGGCTTTACAGGCCCCTTTACATGCCATGCCACAAGATTACTAGAGTAAAAAATTTCAGTTCGATGGTACTAGTTAGTATACTGCTAAACATGTAGATAAATGACAAATTATTTTTAGTTACATGAATTTGGTGAGGCAGATGTACAAATGATATTATTTGCACAAAAACTAATAGGAGATGTTAAAAAATGTTTTAAATCTTTACCTGCTCGCCATATTGCTGATTTAGTTGCTTTCCACCAATTGTTTATAAGTAGATGGGAAAGAAAGAAAAACCCTCTCCAGATATTATCTGAATATGAGAACATTAGAAGATATCTTAATGAATCTGTTTAGGATTACTATATTAGGTTTAAAAACATTTACAATGAAATTCCAGTGAATATCAAACCTCCACCAGGCTTGGCCCTAATTAAATTTCCAAATGGTTTTGATGATGACATGTTCTATCAATTAAGAGAAAGAAACCCTACAACTTTAGAGCAGATTCATAGTGATGCAGTTAGTGTAGAAGCTAATTTACTAGCTTAAAGAGCTAGGATGAGGAATGAGAGGAGAGTGACAATTAAGGAAGAACCTTCCAGTTCAGATGTTAAGATAGATAGTTTAGACAAAAATGTAGAAATACTAATGGATAGACTAGAGAACATGGAAAGAAAACCTCAATGGGAAAATCAACAAGGTCCCCAAATTAGAAACCCCAACTTTAGGAAAAATCCTAAAACTGGACAATCGAGAGAAGTAACACCCGATCAACATATTAGACCACCTTTCCAGGAAAATTATGCTAAAAGTTCACAACAACATGAAGAAGACTAGGACACCCAGATAAACTTGATGGGATTAAAAAATGAAGATTCCATTTTTCTTACCTAGGAAGAACAAGAGTTGTACATGCTACAACAATTACAATTACAATCTGGAGAGTCCTTTGACTACAAAAAGGATATGAATCTACTATCTACGAAGTTCATAAACATTATAGCCTTAGAAGCAAAATTAATACAGAGGTTCCTATTAAGAAATCAGTCCACACCCAAACTAAGAAAACAATATAAGCTCCTGTGACCAAAATTCTACAAATTCTCCCTAGAGAATCTCAGAATGCTTCCACCCCAAATATTGTAGAAATCACATCAACTGCTACTCAAACCTTTCTAGACAAGGAAGTTGAAAACAAAATAGTTGACACACAAACTGAATTACCAAGTGTTAATAAAGAAGACAAAACCACAAAAACCACAATTGGTAAAAATGAAATAATTAAATTAGGAAAAACTCAAATGCCATTTAATATAAAAATTGAGATAGCCAAATTAAGAATACTAGTTCCTTTAACAGAGCTGGTGAAAATGACTCATACAAGGCACAAATTACTAGAACACTAAACATAGGTGAAGGTGAAGATGTTGTCAACCTCAATGATGATCAACCTAAGTTATTATTTGGTCCTGAAGTAAATAGAAAACATCAACAATGGGGTGTCCCTCCATTATATATTAGTTTAAGCATTCATGATAAAATCTTACATAATTCTATGTTGGATTCAGGAGTATCTCATAACTTAATGCCTAAAGTAGTCATGGAAAATTAAACTTAGACATCACCGGACCCTACAAAGACCTATTCTCCTTTGATTCTAGTCAAGTCAAATGCATTGGCCTAATCAAAGATCTGTGTGTAACTCTAGTCTAGTGCCCAACAAAGAGTATGTTTATGGACATAGTAGTTGCTGATATCCCTCCCAAATATGGTATGTTATTATCTCGCTCACGGGGAGAAAAATTACAGGGATCACTACAATTAGACATGTCATATGCTACCATTTCTGTGTTTGGTCAACAAAGGAGGCTAAATAGAGAAACCTTGATGAAATACATGGTAAGCAGTTCAGACATACCACAAAATTACCCTATCTATTCCATCCATTCTGATTTGGACTCATTTATCTTATGTAATTCATACAATGACAAAGATAAAATCACAACTATAGAAGAGAAACACAAAGAAGTAAATACTGAAAATTCAATTACTAATTTTGAAATCACAATAGATGAAAAAATAACACATGAATCTATGTGGCATTTAGATTTTGATGGCTCTGTAAATATATTAGGAGCAGGAGCTAGAGTATGGATCTATAATTTAGAAAATGATCATTCAGAAGGACATGCTTACAGATTAAATTTGAAATGCACTAACAACATGGCAGAATACGAAGCATTAGTGCTAGGCCTTCAAATCGTGAGGAAACTTGGGGCTAGAAGAGTTTCCATCATGGAAGACTCAGAACTAATTATAAAACAAATCAAGGGAGAGTACATTACTAATAACCCTAGACTTAGGTGTTACAGAGAAACCATCCTAGACTTGATAAGATGTTTCCTTGAGAATGACTTTGTTGTCATTCCAAGAAAGCAGTATATGTAAGCAGACATAAATATCCTAATACCCATTAAATAAACAAAGTTAAATCATATAGAGAGAACCCTCTCTGATTTTATGAAGGCTAGATCCTAATCTCCAAAGTAGGTTTGTAGTTACCTATGATATTTCTTTTTAATGCTAAAACAACCTTTGGAAATTTCAGAGTGATAAAACATTCTAGGGTGACATGCCCTCCACAATCTCAATAATTTTCAAAGTGTTCTCTCAACAACTATTATACACCAGCCTGGAACAGCAAAGTATAAAGTCAGAAGAAGAAGGCCTATAAAGTGGGAAAATAAAATTCAAGGATATAATATACACTGGGAAATGTGAAACCCTTTTCCATTGATTTCAAAGGGGGGGGGGGGAAGGCAAGAAAAAGAAGAAAGGCTCTTCAGAAAAGCAAACATAGGAAGAAATACACCTCTCAGAATGAAAGGGGGAGGAAGTATTGGAGTTTTGGAGGAAGTTTTTCCATCAATGCCAAAGGGGGAGGTTGTTGGAAATATTGTCATTGATGGAATAGGAGCACAAAGGAGCAGCACCTGAACTATCAAAAAGGAAAAGGAAGCAAAGGTAGCTAAGAAGAAAAGCAGACAAGGAGCAAAATAAGCAAAGAATAAGAGGAAACAGAGGCAACAAAGAATCTTAGGAAACAACGGAAGCTAAAGTAGACAAGGAAATAGTAAGTAAGGCATTCAAAAATGTAGTGAGTAAGGCATGCATCAAGAGTAATAATCCCAAGTCGGAGTGAATAACGAATATAAGAACAAGCTCATGAGAGATCAGCGCATTTAGAAACTGAATAAAGCTCAGGAGAGATCAATGCATTTAGAAACTGAATAAAGCTCAAGAGAGATCAGTGCATTTAGAAACTAAATAAATCTCAGGAAGGATAGCGGAGATGCAGAGTAGTGGTGGTCGCAGAAAGAAGAAAAATCAACTAAGGCAGAAAACACTTAGAAGAATTCCAAGGGGGGCGAGCAGACAATCAGGATTAGATTGCAAAAGTGAAGACGAGAGATGAACGAATGAGATTACACCACAAGATGAGTCTGGAACGACAATCGGATTTGTAAGTAGCAGTGAGGACCGTTGATCTGGTGCAGATCAATGGTGACAATGTTTATGGTTATTAATTAGCAAGTTAAGTATTTAACATGTGATGCAAAGTGGATCGGCAAGGAGACAAGCATGGACCGTTGAATCCAATGAAGACCAACGTCATTGCAAAGTTTAGCGCTTAAATGTTAAGGACATCGCAGGGTGAGTTATTTTATGTGGGATGCGAAGTGGAGAAGGGCCACATGTTGGAACGGTAGGGCACACAGTGAGGAATGTTATATCATATGGAAGATCAATGGCAGACGGTGAATCGCAAGTTCACACATAAAAAATACTAGTGGACAACGCTAAGTCTTCGCAAGGTATGTTAATTAGTTTACGATGTGATAAGATTAGAAAGATGCGATGTAGTGAAAGGGAGGAGCCACATGTCGGCACTGTGCATTAGTGCACATCACATATTTTATGGTTTAAGGTTCGCACGCTAAGTTATTTTGGATGCGAAGCAGTGAAAGGCAGGAGCCACATGTCGGAACTGCACATTAGCACACATCGTAGATTTCATGTTTTGTCCTTAAGGTTCACATAGTAAGTTAAGTTGGATGCGATGCGATTTGATTGCATATCGCACAAGATAGGAGATACGTTATTGCTAAATGTTAAAAGTTGCAGGCAAAGCGCAGTGTGATGCATTGTGATTGGTCAAGTGTTGTGGGACCTGATAACCGATGTTTCACGTTCTATTATTTAAAATATGCATTGTTTTATCGCTAATGTATGTATGTGAAATAAACTACGATATTGTAATATGTTGCGTTAAAAGGGGGTTTATGTGGGCCATACCCCACAGGTCACAAAGAAAATACCTGAATGCATAACAAAGGCCTAGAAGCCCGTGCAGAACAATGTTGTGGTAGTGAGTCAAACGAAAAATGTTGAACGCGGAAGAAAAGACTTGGGTAACAAAAGAAAAGTCTGAACACATCAAGAAAAGTGTTGGGTAAGAAAAAATACCCGGAGCTCATGTAGAACTGTGCAACATCATGGGTCGAGTTAGGAAAAAAGGCGGTCATGGAGCACAATTGGAATATAACTACAGAAACATAAAAGGCAAAGGGAAAATAAGAAGAAGAGGACAAACACATAGTAAATCTAAGAAGCTGAAAAGGATGAGTGAAATATTTTATTGTAATTGTAAATGTATTAATTATTTTATATTGTTTTTGATGCAAACACAAGTCTCCTAGGAAAATAAAAACTCCAATTAATATTGAAACGAGTGTATATATTGTTGTAACATCTGGAATATGCTGGGTGAGGAAATGAGTGGGTGGAAGGCAAGAGTCATGCATGTTCACTTCATATTCCCATATAGAATGAAAACAATCATGAAGTGATCTCCATAAATGATGTTATTTTAATATGCATAGACAGGTTAGAGAGTGGAATGGGAGAGAGCAGATAGAGATGTTGTGCAAACCAAGAGCTGATATGAAGCAAATTTGAAGGCTAGTATGACAACATTGAAGAAGGAGAAAAAAAGAGCCGATATCTAGGTAACTTAGCATATGATTTTATTGTAGTGTGAGGGAGTTGGTGCTTCCATATCAAGTTGTAGCTTGATATATGTCCAGTTGTAGCTGGTTGAGGTAGGAGCCTCCTATGGGTTTTAGCCTGTAGAAAATAGATGGGAGTTGGAGAGTCCTTGCAAGTTGTACCTTGTAGAATTTGGGGTAGTAGCCTCCTGTAGGTTGGAACCTACAAAAAATAAATTGTGAGAGGGAGTTGGAGCTTGTCATTGCATCACAACAATAATAAGATGTGGTTTTGTCCCTTTATGGGTTTCCACTTATATCTGTTGTCTATGTGCTTGATGATTAAGTGTTGATGTGATGTTTTAATCTGTTTAATTACTTGTTGTCCACACATTATGTTTGTTGATCCATTATGTATTAATATTCTTATGAAATGAAGGTGTAAATGAGTTGAATGAAAAGTTTTAAATGTTCATGAATGTATTAAATTGATTCACCCCCCCCCTCTCAGTTTAACTAAGGATTCATCAGGAAGCTTTCAATAAGATATTAGAGACTACGCTCACTAAGATCTGCAATGCTAAACGAAATTATTGGGATGTGTGCATATGCGTGGTTATTTGGTCATATAGAACCACATTCAAGAATTTGACAGGTTAGACACCATTTAGGATAGTGTATGGGGAAGAACATGATATGCTGATGGGGTACATTGTTTCAATTTTGTGCATTCCAACGTTCAATAATATGGCAGAGCATAATACTATGGAAGAATGATTATTTCATTTGGTCACGGTTGAAGAGGATAAAATTATTGCAGTTTTCTATCATCAGGAGAAAAAGATGCATGAAAAGGCTTGGCATGAAAGGCACATTAGACAAAAGGTCTTTAAGGAAGAGGATTTGGTTTTTTTGTATGACAACAAATTTGCGCGCCACCTGTTATCACTCCAATAATTCATAGGGTTGTTATGTTTTGTTTTAAAGAATATTAGAGGTAACCACAAACCTACTTTTAAGCTTAGTTTCTATCCTTCCTAATGCTCAGAGAGTGCTCTCTCTATATGATTTAACTTTGTTGTTTTTAGTTGATTTTGGGCTAGTTATGTAAGATTGATTGGGTTTTGATTTTGTTTTGGTTTAGTTGTGGAATTACTGATTCAGATGGATATATGTAGGTATTTTTTCCATTGGGATATGGAGTCAATGTATCAAGAAATAGGGCAGAATCAAGTTCTAAAGTATTCATAGAGCAAAATGGTAGGAGTAAATAATTATCTTTAAGTAGGATGGTGAGGAAAATGGTTCCAATCGAGATAGGGAGAGAAATTAAAGTTCTGGGATACGGATAATGAGGTAAATTGTTGAAGTTACCCAACAAGAAGCTGATGAAGGAGGCATCCTAAAACATCATTCCTGATCCTAGTTGGAAAATAATCACCTAAACTAGGTGGGGCTCACACAGGTGATTTTTGTCGCAAAGTCTATTTTTAGACTATGTCTATTTTTAGACATGTCGATCATATTCTATGAGTTGCAGGATGCTATTTGTGGATGGTTGGTCAAGTTGGAAAAATAGATGGACTTCTGTTTTTAGACATATTGGGCGGAATCTATTTTTAGATTGCCAGTCTAAAAATAGATATGTCGAATATTATTAGCTCTTAATAATATTTGGACTCTAAACAATATCTTATTCTCTTGGAGCACTTCAGTTAAGTGCACAGATGTGGCACAGGAGCTGACAGAAGGAATTACGCTATTCCTAAGGGTTAAGTGGAGCTATTGCATGGATACTTCAGTTAGAACTCATGTGAGAGAGTTTGGTGGAGTTGATTGAGGAAGTTAATGGAGTTGTGTTCAGTTTAACTAATCTAAACATAGTTTAGCTAGTTGTATCTAGTCTAACTGATTGATACACTAGTGAGAGTGGTGTGAATTAATTTTTAATTAATTCACTAATTACAAACTCATTAATCAACTAAATAATACATCATTTAACTTCAGTGCATGGACGGTTTCAGTGGAGACCAGTGAAGAGATAGGTGAAAGAGCAGTGTGACTATCAGTTGTGACTATACTGTTGCACATTTTTGCACCATAAATTTAGTGGAGATACCTTTAAGGATTAGCGACAAGGGCAGACCAATTGATTCATACGGATCCATTCATGAGGTTTGGGTAGAAGCGAGGAGCTAAAGAAATTTGGCAAAATATCGATGCATGGTTACAAATCGGGCTTTAGAATTAGTGTGTGGCAGTGCCTTATTGTCCTTGAGCTTGGCAATAAGATTTGTATGAGGATTGTTACATGATCTCTATGAAAAATATTATATACAGATAGTTGGGGTTTTTAGCTTCAGGCTTTCCTGTTAAATAACTATGTTATGTGTATTTTTTATGGTTTCATGTGTGCATTGTAATTGATTTAATTTCCACATGTGATGATCAATGGTGGAATAGATTTTGTAATGTGCATGAAGTTAAAATAGTGTGTGATCAGGATAATCTTGGACATATGCATGCATAGTGCATATAATTTCTACATGGTATCGAAGCGTTGATCATTGGAGCAATTGTAATTATTGAAACAGTTGAGTTTTGTGCTGGTGGAATTCGAATTTTCTGGTAGAAAGGTGTCGAAGGATTCTATTGGAAGGTGTGAAGGATCATATAGTGTCCAGCCTTCATGGTAAAGCCACTCCATTCTTGATGTGGAAGGATTTGACAGAATTGTTCCAAAACAGAAGTGACCAGAGGAAGTTGGCACTTAAAGACAAGCTTAGGAAAATAAAAATGGAGAAGAATGACACTATTCTGGTATACTTGACAAAGTTTGTCCACTGCAAGGATGAGCTTGGGAGTGTAGGAGTTAGTGTCGATGAAGAAGACTTGGTGAGCTTGGTTGTTATCACTCTAATAATTCCTAGGGTTGTTATGTTTTGTTTTAAAGAATATTAGAGGTAACCACAAACCTACTTTTAAGCTTAGGTTCTAGCCTTCCTAATGCTCAGAGAGTGCTCTTTCTATATGATTTAACTTTGTTGTTTTTAGTTGATTTTAGGCTAGTTATGTAAGATTGATTGGGTTTTGATTTTGTTTTGGTTTAGTTGTGGAATTATTGATTTAGATGGATATATGTAGGTCTTTTTTCCATTGGGATATGGAGTCAATGTATCAAGAAATAGGGCAGAATCAAGTTCTAAAGGAAGTGTTCATAGGGCAAGGTAATTGAGTAAATTCAGATCTTTAGGCCGAATGGTGAAATGGTTTCAATCGGGATAGGAGAGAAATTAAGGATTCTCAGATCCGGATAATGAGGGAAATTGTTGAATATTGCAACAAGAAACAGTGAAGGAGGCATCCTGAAACATCATTCCTAATCCTAGTTGGAAAGTGATCACCTAAACTAGGTGGGGCCCACACAAGTGATTTTTGTTGCAAACAGCCGCAAAGATTGAGCCGAATGAGTTCTCTATGAGTTGCGGGATGCTATTTGTGGATGGTTGGTCAAGTTGGAAAAATAGATGGATTTCTATTTTTAGACATATTGGGCGGAATCTATTTTTAGATTTCCATTCTAAAAATAGATATGTCGAATATTATTAGCTCTTAATAATATTTGGACTCTAAACATTATCTTATTCTCTTGGAGCACTTCAGTTAAGTGCACAGATGTGGCACAGGAGCTGACAGAAGGAATTATGCTATTCCTAAGGGTTTACTAGAGCTATTGCATGGAGGACTTCAGTTAGAACTCATGTGACAGAGTTTGGTGGAGTTGTAGAAGTAGTTGGTGGAGTTGTGTTCAGTTTAACTTAGTTAGACACAGTTGAGCTAGTTGTATCTAGTCTAACTAATTGATACACTAGTGAGAGTGGTGTGAATTAATTAATAATTAATTCACTAAATAATAACTCATTAATCAACTGAAGAATACATCAGTTAACTACAGTGCATGGACAGTTTAGTGGAGACCAGTTGAGAGGTAGGTGAAAGAGCAAGTGTGACTATCAGTTATGACTATAGTGTTGCATTTTTTGCACCATAAATTTAGTGGAGATACCTTTAAGGATTGCGTGAGAAAGGCTGGACCAATTCGATTTCATCCAGACCCATTCTTCAGCATGGATTTCACAGTAGAGGCAGGCTAAAGGATGGCAAAGATCGATGCATGGATTTGCAAGATCAGGCCTGATTAGTGTGTAGCGATTGTATTGTACTGAGAGCTTGTGATAAGCTTTGTATGAGGATTGTTACATGATATCTATGACATATATTATATACAGATAGTTGGGGTTTTTAGCTTCAGGCTTTCCCGTTAAACAACTGTGTTATGTGTATTTTTTATGGTTTCATGTGTGCATTGTAATTGATTTAATTTCCGCATGTGATGATCAATGGTGGAATAGATTTTGTATTGTGCATGAAGTTAAAATAGTGTGTGATCAGGATAATCTTGGACATATGCATGCGTAGTGAATATAATTTCTACATGGTATCAGAGTGTTGATCATTGGAGCAATTGTAATTATTGAAACAGTTGGGTTTTGTGCTGGTGGAATTCGAATTTGCTGGTAGAAAGGTGTCGAAGGATTCTATTGGAAGGTGTGAAGGATCACA
Organism: Pinus albicaulis; assembly: GCA_034641835.2. Classification (NCBI taxonomy): domain Eukaryota; kingdom Viridiplantae; phylum Streptophyta; class Pinopsida; order Pinales; family Pinaceae; genus Pinus; species Pinus albicaulis. The sequence continues at coordinate 1,566,918,097 of CM076582.1, forward strand.
TAATGTCCAGCCTTCATGGTAAAGCCACTCCATTCTTGATGTGGAAGGCTTTGACATAATTTTTCCAAAACATAAGTGACCAGAGGAAGTTGGCGCTTAAAGACAAGCTTAGGAAAATAAAAATGGAGAAGAATGACACTATTCCTGTATACTTGACAAAGTTTGTCCACTGCAGGGATGAGCTTGGGAGTGTAGGAGTTAGTGTGGATGAAGAAGACTTGGTGAGCTTGGCTCTCCTTGGGCTTCCGAAGAGTTGGCATAGCTACGAGGACTCTGTCAATGGACGGGAGAAAATTCCGGGATGGGAGCAACTTTGGACGGATCTTGTGTAGGAGGAGATAAGGTGGAGTACTAGGGATGGCTCTTCATCAAAGAATGATGATGAAGAGGATTGTGCTTTGGCTGCCAAAGCAAGGAAAGGGAAGGGGAAGAAAAATCTTTCTCAATCCAGTGCGGATGGAAAAGAGCATGACATGTCCAAAGTGAAGTGCTTTCACTGTCACGAACATGGGCATTACGCCACAAATTGTCCACAGAAGAAGAAGAAAAAGCAGGCTACTAGAGCTGTAGCTGGTGAGGCTCTTGCCTCACAATTTGAACTAGACTTCTCATTGATCACATGCATGGTGTCTAGTGCATTGGAATCAGAGTGGTACATTGATAGTGGCACTTCCTTTCACATGACGGGAGATGTGAACCTTTTCAGTGACTTGGTGGAGAAATATCTCCAGTTACATGTTGAGTTGGGCGAAAATGGACAATAAAATGCGACCGGCGTTGGTACCAATACCTTTCAGAGGGAGTCAGGTAAACTCATTCTTTTACAAGATGTAGTGCATGTTCCAGGTTTAAAGAATAATTTAATCTCAGTCGCAATGTTAGAGGATAAAGGGTATGATGTTGTCTTTAGTGAAGGAAAATTTTTCCTTTGGCATAAAGCAAAAAGACAAGTCAAGAAGGTTGAGATTCGAGCTAAGAATATCTACAGAATTGAAGTATATGGGATTTCTACAGAGCTTCCTACTGTTAGGAAGTGCGAGAAAGTCATGCAATTGAAGCTTGCAAGGGAGCTGGATTTGCATGCAGGTAAGAGTGAACCTCAGGATGTGGAGCAGCCATAAGATGAGGATCATGGAGTGGGAGAAACCACTCATGCAGAGAAATTTCATGCCAGATGGGCAGAGGGAGTGCATGCAGCTATACCACCAGGTGAGAGGTGGGGTGACATGCATGAGTAATCCCAAGAGGAGATTTCTGGGCAGGATTCATTAAGATGGTGTGGATCTCATGAATTGAACCTGGATACGAGGTGCCCATAGAGCAGCAGTAGCATGATCAGTTGGATTGATGCAGGCAGATCAAAGTGACAGTGTCGGATACTGGAGCGTGGTTCAGAGTTGATAGAAAGTGCAGAGTGCATGGGTGTAGAGTTCAACAACGCAGTGGTTCCTGAAGACATGTGCAGTAGCTAAGCAGAAGTTGAATACTTTGATATATGCATTATAATGATTGATTTTTTTGGAGGCTATTCAGTTTCGGAAGATTTGTAGAGCAGATGCATGGAGTTGCATGGTGCTTGAAAAGGTTGCAAGGCGAATGCATGGAGTTGCATGTCGCATGCAAAGATATTCCTTTCTTGTTGAGAGGGAGTGTTGAAGATTGCAACAAGAAACAATGAAGGAGGCATCCTGAAACATCATTCTTGATCCTAGTTGGAAAGTGATCACCTAAACTAGGTGGTGCCCACACAGGTGATTTTTGTCGCAAAGTCTATTTTTAGACATGTCGATCATATTCTATGAGTTGTGGGATGCTATTTTTGGATGGTTGGTCAAGTTGGAAAAATAGATGGACTTCTATTTTTAGACATATTGGGTAGAATCTATTTTTAGATTGCCAGTCTAAAAATAGATATGTCGAATATTATTAGCTCTTAATAATATTTGGACTCTAAACATTATCTTATTCTCTTGGAGCACTTCAGTTAAGTGCACAAATGTGGCACAGGAGCTGAAAAAATGAATTACGCTATTCCTAAGGGTTTACTGGAGCTATTGCATGGAGGAATTTAGTTAGAACTCATGTGACAGAGTTTGGTGGAGTTGTAGAAGTAGTTGGTGGAGTTGTGTTCAGTTTAACTCAGTTAGACACAGTTGAGCTAGTTGTATCTAGTCTAACTGATTGATACACTACTGAGAATGGTGTGAATTAATTATTAATTAATTCACTAATTATTAACTCATTAATCAACTAAAGAATATATCAGTTAACTACAGTGCATGGATAGTTTAGTGGAGACCATTTGAGAGGTAGGTGAAAGAGCAAGTGTGACTATCAGTTGTGACTATAGTGTTGCATTGTTTGCACCACAAATTTAGTGGAGATGCCTTTAAGGATTGCATGAGAAAGGTTGGACCAATTCGAGTTCATCCAGAGCCATTATTCATCAGGGATTTCACAGTAGAGGCAGGCTAAAGGCTGGCAAAGATCGATGCATGGATTTGCAAGATCGGGTCTGATTAGTGTGTAGCGATTGTATTGTACTGAGAGCTTGTGATAAGCTTTGTATGAGGATTGTTACATGATCTCTATGACATATATTATATACAAATATTTGGGGTTTTTAGCTTCAATATTTCCCGTTAAACAACTGTGTTATGTGTATTTTTTATGGTTTCATGTGTGCATTGTAATTGATTTAATTTCTGCATGTGATGATCAATGGTGGAATAGATTCTGTATTGTGCATGAAGTAAAAATAGTGTGTGATCATGAGAATCTTGGACATATGCATGCATAGTGCATATAATTTCTACAGAAATGACAGAGGTCAATAGAAACTAGGGAGCAATGAAGAATTCCCTAATCTGGATATCAGAATAAAACATGAAAATGAATAACAGTACAAGATAGAGTGTATTTAAACAAGTTCTGAAATAAAATTCCTATTATATCATTTAGATTCAGAAAACATACAAGTTTATGAATAAACTTAAGAGAATAACAAAGAAAAATTGAAATTACTTCACTTAAGTGGCTCAACACATGAATCATGTAATGCAATGCCTTTATTACTCAATCCAGTCTGCGGACTTGAAAATGGTACAATAAACCCTCAGGTTTCAAATCAATACAACTATAGAAATTTTTAGCAATCCACACTCAATACTTCAAATTATGAAGTATTTATACAAAAAATATTACAAAATATCCTAAAATTGATTTAGGAATTATTCAAGGAAAAATAAATATCTTCATGCAAGAAGATAGAGACACCTAGGAGACTAAATGCTAGTTTTCCCTCTTTTATTTGGATTTTTTGTTTGCTTGTTGATATTTTGCTGCTTTCTCTCTTTTTTTGTTGCTCAACGTTGGTTGTCTTATTCATGTTGAGTATCCTTTACGCTGGCTACCTTTAACTTAGTTTTTCATCTCTGTTTTAACTTTAAACTATGTCTTTCACTATTAACTGCCTACTCTAATACTCTTTAACCTGTTACTGTTTTACATTTAACCTTTAACTAATTTGTTTATGTTTTAACATGCATGCTCTGTTTACCTTTATCTTTCAAAGTAAATCACATAGTTTTTCCCAAGATTCTGCATCTGCTAATTTAATCTTTACCATTATTCTAAAAAATTTCATCAGCCTCTTTATATTTTGCAAAAGTAGGCTTACTAATGAATAGATGATTTACCTCATGCTGGAGGTAAAAGAGATTCTCAAAACTCTGATAGAGCACTTTTCTTGTAGGCATTCCTTTCATGGAGGAATTGTTGGCCTGTTCCTTTTCCACTTCTCTGATTTTCTTATCATAATCTTCATGTTTCATCAATCTTTCATTGATAACCAAAGGATTAGGAAAACCTTTCTGTCTCAAAAAATAAAATTTAAGCATAAGGGGAAGCCACTCGCCCACCTGCAAGAGTGGTGTCATTCAGTTCTTAATGTCGACTGATCGGCATTTAATGCCATTTACTCCTCATGCTCGAATCAACCATAGTCCCACTCCTTGATACACATTCGCATGCTGCGACATGGCTCAGCCTCTAGTTCATACTTATGGTGGTTTATTGCAGTTGATTCACAGTTGCACGGTAGACTGGGTTTTTATTATGGAGCATCCCTCTGTTCTGAACAAAATTCCCCCGCCTGTGAATCTGTGGTGCACTCCAGGAGTAGGGCTTTCTAATGTTCGCACTGTAACTGGTAAGAGGAGCTGTCTCAATTGTTGTTTGGATTTTGGAGAAAATCTCCACTTCTCCCACGCTGGTTCCTGCAAGCTTGCTTCTTTCGCCCTGTTGCCCCTCTCGTCTCAGTATTCTGTCCATCTTTTTCCTCCCTGCCCTACTGTCTCAAGTGCGACTATGTCGCGCCTCAGGCAGAGAATGCGCTGCCGAAGAGGCTCCACGAGGCGCCAAATTCGATGCTCTCCCTCCACCTCTGGCACCTCCTCTGTGTCTACCTCCCACTCTGACAGTCAACCTAGAGGGCGCCTTCTCCGCTCAGGCCGTCGCCTTGCTTCCCCCACTCCTTCTGCTCCTCCTGCTCAAACCCACACCGCTCATTTTTCCTTTAACAACACTCTCAATCCACCTAGGGTGACTGCCTCAATTACGGTCATCTTTCGTGAAGAGCCTCAGTAAATTGTTCCCAGTTCTCGCCCGGTGGAATTCAGCCTCTCGGCGGCTCAGGATTCGGCGCAGTTTTTTGGGCTGAAGCACCCTGATAGTGCGGACGTGCAGGGTCAAATGGGCAAGGCCACGTAGGACCTGGCGAACAAGGAAGCGGTGGGTCAACCTACTGAGAGGTAGGACACAGTGCAAGTGAGCGAGGCGCAGATTACTCCTCCTCCTCCCTGGAAGGTGATCCATTCTATTGCTGACCTATATAATGCTGACAAGGAACCAGATGAACTCTGGTGCAGATTTGTCTACAAACCTTCTGATGAGTAGTTCCTCCTCTTCACTCTGGTTTTTTGCTCTATTTCTGCCCATTCTCACGGGCCTTTTCATGTGTTTCCTACTGTCTCTAAAAATGCATCTGTTTTTTTTGCTTCGATATGGTCTCCAGTACTACAATTCTCTGGTTCCCCTGTGCAGGATTTTTCAAATGAACTGTTTCAGACTGGTTTCCCTCTTGCAGGGCAGTCTTCAAACTATGTTTTTATGTTTCAAATGCCACAGCACTCGGCAATGATCAGGATTCGGCCCACTGTACTGTACTCATTTTGTTAATAGAATTACTTTTACTTAGAAAAAAAAAATTTTCATACATGAGAAAATAGATACTGACAAATGGTACATCATGGCCTGATTAATTTCGCTTAGCAATTTCAAATGGTATAACATTTAGTCAACAGTAATCATCAATTTCTACACACAGAGACTAATTTCTCTGGAAGTCTGAGATTTCTTTAGCTTGTTATTCTTATAACTACATTGACATAATTAATAGAGAGATTGAGGACAGAAAAAAATCTAGCGCTTAGTCTCCACTACTCAACATGATTTTGTGAGAAATAATACATAGATTGATTTCTCTGAGTGCCTTAGTGTTCTTTGGCTCGTTTATTTAATCACAACAACAATAAAAAATGCACTGAGGATTTTTTCTTAGTCCGATTATGCAATTTTTATAAGACATATTATGCAATATTAATAATAAACATAAATTTATTGCAATTTAGGGAAAGCTCGTTCATGTTTTTTTCTTTATATTGGAAGGTTACTTGATTTTTGAAGTATTTTTTAGTAGATCATAGCATATATTGAGGAAATATTAGTTTGACAAGAATCAGTTATTTCTCTTGAAACTTTAGGTATTAAAAGTCCATGACATAGATATATCACACTCCAAAATCCAAAGAAAATGGAAGAGCGTTCAATTTTTTTAATCAAACTTTTATTGGTGAAGGGTTAATTTATTATGAGAACATCATTAATGAAGTGCAAAATTTTAAACATAACGTTTATTGACTAGAAAAATAATGACCAAAACGTAAAAAAAAATTGTGTGACGGGTAAAGAGAAATCCAAATTCCAACCCTGCCTGCCACTTGTTGGTGAGTGGAGGTTATTCACTTTTCATTTACAGCTTACCAGGTTACTCATGTTACCAGTATTTTCACATGGCTCACTTTTAGGTGACTAATTATTGTACTTCTTCTTTATAAAGAAAAATTGGTAGATAATTTTATATATTATTTGAAATCTATAACAAATCCAGGCAACAAAATTACAACAAATAGAAAATTATGCAAAAAATTCACCAGGGCACTACTAATGTGTGGATACCCTGTCATTTCTTAGATCCTCATAACTTACCAACACCTACTATATTGGTATACACATAATATGGCATTTACCTGAAGTATTTCATATGTATCTAGAAGTAAATAAGTTGTATGACAATTGTTATGGCAGATATAAGATGTGTATTATAGTTTATATTTCAATTTTTCTTAAGTAGCATGCATGTGTGGTCCATATAGTGACTACAATTACCAAATATATTTCAGTGAAGATGTGAAGATGATCTCTCATTAGCTCCTAATTACTTAAAGCATCATTAATTAGCTTTCCAAATGAATAAAATATGTTAACAAATTAGTAAAAACTAGGAAAACAAATCATGCTTTAAAAAATATGGCACAATGAGTCACACTCTGAGATTTATTTAATTACTCATCAAGTGTCGCTACAACATATATATGATCACCATTACCATAGAAATGGGACATGTGACCATCATTTTGGTTTCGCAAATGACATTCCACATCATGAGCATTGTTTAGGGTTGATTGTGTTGATTTTTTTAAACAAATCATTTATACATTTTATGGAAATTATAGACACAATTTATAATCACATTACAAGATCATGATGTATGGATATTCCTTATCATTTATTAGATACTCACAACTTACCAACACCTAATATATTGATATACACATCATATAGAATTTACCCCTAGAATGCCACATGTATCCTAAAACAAATTAGTTGTATGGCAATTGCTATGGTGCATATATGATGTGTATTACAGTTTATCTTATAATTTTGTTGAAGTAGCATACAACAATTTACATAGTGATATGAGAACCACTCTCTAGAGTATACATCGATTTTGTACACATGGATTTTCAGTTGCTTTTTAAGATATATCATTGGCGATGCTCACATGATTATATAATGAACCATTAAGTTGAATGACCCCGATGTCGGGTATGTCACGTTCTCAAAAAATAATAAATTTTACTTTTTCTAATGTCGGCCAAAGCATTAACCTAAGCTTGAATTTTATATAACTTGAATATTTATATTGTATATAACTTTATGTATTATTTATATATTTTGAATGGATAGCAAATTATATACCTGAATTTGAATGGATCAAAATTTACCTTTAACAAAAAAATTTACCACATCGAATTTCCAAATTAAGTAAAATTTTAAACATCTTTACTCTTTACTAAAGTCAATACCATTTCCTAAATCAAAAGAAAAGAGTTAATTAAACACAAACAATCAAAATCCAAAATATTTTAATATTTCTTTTAATTAAATATTTGTAAAATGAATATTTAAAAAGAAAACCCATATTCTATGGATAAATTAAAATATTTAAAGACATAAATATTTCCCCATCAAAGTTGCAATATTTTAAAATTTAAATAAATATAAATATAAATACACATGAGGTATGGTAAATAAATAAAACACATTTTAATACTTACTCCAGGACTATGGTAAATAAATAAAAATATATATAAACTAGATGTATGGTAAATACATAAAAATTCTTTTTATATTTACTCCATAAAATTTTTTATATTTAAAAAAAAATTAAAAAGAGGTTTTGTTTAGAAGCCTATGGGACTAATACCATGGGACAAATTAATATTGATACCATGGGCCAAATACCATATTTATAAAATAAGTATGGTAAATAAATAAATATAAAAGAGGTATAAAGAGGTATGATAAATAAATAAATATAAAATAGGTATAAAGAGGTATGGTAAATAAATAAATATAAAAGAGGTATAAAGAGGTAACTTAAATAAATAACAATATATCAAATAGGATTATAAATAAAAATCTAAGTATATAACAAGCCTATGGGCCAAATACCATAGTAAATAAAAGAGGTATGGTAAATAAATAAAAATATAAATAAACCAGAGTTATGGTAAGTAAATAAAACCTCTTTTCATATTTACTCCATAATCTTCTTTATATTTACGAATATTTATGTTCATTAGTTTACATAACTAAGAAGAAATACAGAGAGAGAGAGAAGTGGAGAGAGAGAGAGAGTGATAAGAGAGAGATGGAGAGAGAGTGTGTATGTTAACGAGTGAGATAAAGAGAAAAAGTAAGATGTATGGAAAGAAGGGGGGAGAGAAGAAAAGAGAAGGTGATAGGGAGGGATATTGTAATGTAGTTGGAGAGGGAGAGGGGTGGAAAGAGAGACAGAAAGAAAGGGAGATGGGGGAAGAGAGAGAGGGAGAGAGAGAGAGAGAGAGAGAAAGAGAGAGATGGGGGAAGAGAGAGGATTGGAGGGAAAAAAGAGAGGGAGGTAGGAGAGAAAGGGAGAGAGAGGAATGATGAGATAGAGGAGGAGAGTGATGGAGGAAGAGAGAGTATTGGAGGGAAGAGAGAGAGAGAGAGAGATCAAGGAAGAGAGAGGGATTTAGGAGAGACAGAGAGAGGAAGGACGAGAGAGAGGACTTGAGAGAGAGGAGGAGAGAGGGATCGATAGAGAGATGGAGTTGGAGGGGGAGAGATGTAGGAAATCAGAAATATAGAGAGTGAGAAGTGGAGAGAGAGAAGGAGTGACAAGGGAGAGACAAAGAGAGAGTGTGTATGTTTGGGGCTGAGAAAAAGAGACAAATAAGGAGAGATGGAGATAAGGGGGGGAGAAGGAGATATAAGAAGAGAGGGAGGGATATAGTAACATAGTTGTTGGGTGAAGAGAGAGAGAGAGGGAGAGACAGAGATGGGAGAGAAAGGGAAAGAGAGGAAGGAAGAGAGAAGATGTGAGAGAGTGGAGAGAGGGAGGGAAAGAGAGATGGACTTGGAGGGGGAGGGAGAGGGAGGTAAGAAGAAAGACATAGAGAGAGAAATGTGTAGAGAGAGAGAGAGAGAGAGTGAGTGATAAGGAAGATGGAGAGAGAGGGAGAGAGGACAAAGGGAGGAGAGATATATATTAGCGAGGGAGAGGGAGAGAAGGGGAAGATAGAGATATAGATGGAAGGTGAAGAGAGTGAAGAAGAGATATACGGGGAGAGGGGGTGATTGACAAAGAGAATGATATATATGGAGTGCGAGAGCGTGTGTGTTTAGGGGGGTGAGATAGAGAGACAAAAAACAAGAGATGGTGATTTATAATCCTATTTGATTATTTGCACTAGATGCATCGATTTTAGTGTAGATGTTTATTTCTAATGCTATTTGATTACTTGCACTAGATGCATTGATTTTAGTGTTGGTGGTGATTTCCAATACTATTTGATTGCTTGCACTGGATGTGTTGATTTCAATTTAGACGTCTATTTATAATTATATTTGATTGCTTCCACTAGATGCATTGATTTCAATGTAGATTATTTCTAATCCTATTTGATTGTTTGCATTAAATGCATTGATTTCAATGTGGATGGTGATTTCTAATCCTATTTGATTGCTTTGATTAAATTCATTGATTTCAGTGTAGATGTTGGTTTCTAATCTTATTTGATTGCTTGCATTAGGTGCATTGATTTCAATGTAGAAGTTATTTTCTAATCTTATTTGATTGCTTCCATTAAATGCATTGATTTCAATGTATATGTTGATTTATGATTTGATGTAATTGGATATATGACGGTACATTAATTTTAAAGTGATTGGATTAACAATATGCATTGATTTTAGTGTAAGCACAACAAATTATTGACAATGTACATTGATTTTTGTGTTATAGTAATTTAACCTATTAATATTGGAGAGAAAGAGAGACAAGGTATCATGTTTACTACAACAGCTCGAGCTAAAGATTTAATTGGTTTATGATTTAGATTTTATTTTTCATATAATTCATATTAAAAGATAACAAAACTAACAAGGGTGACAATAAGAATAGTAGAAGAAAATAGTTTGAGATTGATCACAATGAAGACTATTTGTAACATGAGTACATTCTTATTATTCACATTTTCTATCTTTCAACACTATTATTGTCACTTTGCATTCAAAAAAATTATTTCATCATTTTTCATCATTATAGTTATTAACAATATTTATCATCTCAAAAAACTAAGGTAAGTAAGAAAATTTAAAATTAAAATGACCAAGTTAATCTCAAAAATATTTAGCATATTTAAAATGATTATATTAATATTTGATATATTTACATATTATTGATAAAATTAATCATATCTTCGATATATTTTCCTTGGCAGTACACGACTGAAATCAGCGTAGATCCATCTTAACTCCGGATCTATCAAGCGCCAAGAGGGATCAAATCTCTCGAGGTGCAAACCTTTTCTCAAGTTTTGCACTCAAAAAAAAGGTTTGCACCTCGAGAGATTTGATCCCTCTCGGCGCTTGATAGATCCGGAGTTAAGATGGATCTACGCTGGTATAGAATTTACCCCTAGAATGCCACATTTATCCTAAAACAAATTAGTTGTATGGCAATTGTTATGGTGCATATATGATGTGTATTACAGTTTATCTTATAATTTTGTTGAAGTAGCATACAACAATTTACATAGTGATATGAGAACCACTCTCTAGAGTATACATCGATTTTGTACACATGGCTTTTCGGTTGCTTTTTAAGATATATCATTGGTGATGCTCACATGAGTATATAATGAACCATTAAGTTGAACTATGAAATTATTCCTCACAACACACACATATTGATGAATTAATAATTTTTCTCATATAATTTTTTTAATCTATTTTGAAAAAAAAAAATTATATATAATTATTTCTAAGAAGAACAAGAGAGAGTTCCTTACCATATCTTCGTAAAACATATAATAGCGACGTTTGGAGGCAATTGCGACATTTGGAGGGAGCCATCTAGCGACGCTTCGGGGCATAATTTCGCAATTGCGAAACTTTTTCTAAGTGTCGGTATTGTGACACTTTTCTCTAAATGTCGGTATAGCGACGGTTTCCCAAGATCAATGGCTCAAAGTGAACCCGATAACTTACCTTTTCCCCGCACCTTTCCTTTTGATCGTGGCCGTTTGCTCATTGAATCCAGATCTGACGACACTAATGCATTTTCGCGCTCATAAAGTAATCGTTTGATGTTTTGTCAAAGCCGCGCGAAATGGGTAGTTTTTCCAAACCACCCGCGCTTACGTGTCGCCACCACATTGTATCGCGTTTGAAAAGCTAGTTTCCGCTTACCACCATTTACCCTCGCGAATACCACTGGTGGTATTCCCTAAACCTCACCCGTTTAACCTGAGTTTAATGTCATTTAACCCATCGTTTAATACATTAAAATTATATTTTTCATTCAAATTTTCACCTTTTCGCTTTAAACCTGTAAAAACATTGCAGAACCGTTTTTCCTCAAAATCACGCCGTTTGAACCCTGAGAAACTTTGCAAAGCCATTTTCAACCTACCAGTACCATTTTTATACGCCCATTGCCCTGAATTTCCATTACAAAGTACTACATTGTCCTCTGCGAAGCCATTTTCAAAAAATTGAAGATTGAGCACCTCTGCAACATCTTCAACCGAATTCCGCTAGTTCTCCAGGTACTTTTCTTCGAAGTTGCCCTCTGAGATTTCAAAATTCCTGTCGATTTCAAATAATTACCAAAGTTACTGCAAAAAAGTGTCCATTTTTCAGGGGAAACTCTGTCAAAATTTCCCTGGAATCCCTAATTGCCCTTTCTCGCAGTTTTTTCCATACCCTGGTCCGTTTTGCTGTTGAAATCGATTTTAAATACACGTTCTGAGCTTTAAATTCCTTGCATTTCCTAAAAACCCTGCTCAGAAACCCCATTTTCAGTAGAAATTCGCCAAGAAACCCCTGTTTCTCGTAAAGGAACTTAGTAAACCATTTAAGCTTGCTTCGTTCATTATTAAAAATGACCAAGAAACAGGTAACCCCCAAGAATGGAGGCCCAAAATCTCAAAATAAGTCTTCTGCAAAGATTCCTCAGCCTATGTCCTTCAATATCGACAAACCAACTCCTGTACTCACGGCTGATTCTACAGAAGTGGTCAGACCAGTCCAGCCTCTAGTCATTTCTCCAGAGAACTGCCCTTTAGTTGATCTGGACTGTAGAATACTAGACCCTAATGTAGAATTTAACCTGTTTGATGTCTATAATTGTTGCTATGGCAAATCAGCGGAAAAGAGTGACAAAGATATTCCAATTTTGGAATCCAATCTGCCTAGATATATTGTCCCTCTCACTCATTTTGTTCCTGACTTTATCAGATTATGCCAAGCCTATTATATGCTAGAACAAAGATGTATTGTAAACAAAGAAAAAGATATCTTGTTTTACATCACCGAAGAGTCAATAAATTCCATGCTGCAAATGAATCATGACCCCAATTCTGCTTCCCTATCAATATAAGATTTAACCCAACTATATCTTGACTTGGAGTTCAATACTAGATTCAAAATATACCAGAATTTTTGTCCAAATCAAGTTGATATTCCTAAGTTAAATCCTCCTTTCGACACCGTTGATTTCCCAGATGAAACTAGACAAATTGTCTCAATGCTCTCCTCCATACTAGGATACGCCAGTGATGAATTCACTGATGTGGCTATCCTAGGTTTTCTGTCAAATCTAAACGCTGGTCAATCACCATCCATTCATTTCAATTTTGCTAGATTTATTGCTGAAAGTATGCATTATCAGTTATCCAGATTACCAGACGAAGGAGTTTTCAGATACTCCTCTTATCTACTCCACCTCTTCCTATATTATCAAACATATAAGTTTCCAATTGAATGTGAGAAAGTGGATGTAGAAGGAAAAGTTCTATCAGTAGTATTTTGGTCATCTATTCTAAGGAAATGGAACAGAAAGTATAGTTTTACAGATTTCAATGACTCATTTATAGCCCCTGCTATGTATCTCTTGGAAAAAGAGGAGATCCATAGGATCAATGATGAGAAAAGAAGAATTCTACAGTTATCAGAGAGCTACAAAATTGGAGATTGGTATTTATATAAAAATCATACAGAAATCAGAGTGTATGGCTCATCCCTGGCCCCATATAAGTTACCCAGATTTGTTACTACAAGAATATTTGCTTTAGAATATCTGAGATAACTATTGAATGTAGATGAAATCAACTTCATAGCTTTCAAGAAAAAAACCCAATTTAAGATGAAAAATCAAATTGGGCCATTCATTGTGAATAACAGAGAAGCTTCCAATGAGATAAATGTCAAACTTAAAGAGTATAAGTTCCCATGTAGTTTTACATGGAAGTATGACCCACAAGGTATTTTGAGTGCAATAAGGGTAAAATGTAAGTTGCTTGTTTACTTGCATGATCCTAAGCCCCATATTGAAATATATGTAAATAAAATTGAATGGGAGCCAAACACCCTATCTGATGATGATTCACAGGCAGTACAGGTAATACAGGTTAGACAGTGGCAAAGGCAAACAGATTGAACAGACACAGGTGGCTTCTACAAGCAAAGATACTGATAATGTACATAAAAGAGATAGAGAAGGAGATAGTTTCATAGCTGAGACTATTGAGGACATAAAATTAAGAACTCCTTATAGTAAAAGAAGCAAGTCAACAGAAGAAGAAAAGGATAAGGCTGTAAATATTGATATAGATGATGAAGCAACAAGAATAGTCACTCAAACATTAAAAGAGCTTCAAAATGTAAAAATTGGAACACAACAAAAAGATACAGTCATGAAGGAAAACCAGGCTACTATCGATTTGCCTCCTTCTTCTCAGGAAAATGACAATACAGAGTCAGAGATTCAGATCAGATTCAGACAGATTAAAGAGAAGAATGAAGAGCTCAAGAATCAAGCTCATTCTAGATTTCTTAAAGAAAAGCCTGGAAACAAAGACAAGATTCTTTCAGCATTTGATTATTCATCCAATAAATTGGTAATGTCATTATTGAAGCCTACAGTGGCTGAGCCAAAATCAGTGGCAGATTATTCCAAAATAGATCTTGAACTGGATGCAAATGCCATTCATGAATTAGATCAAATTGAATTTCATAGGAGCAATACTGAAATGCTATATTCCAAAATTGTCAGTAAAACTATGAAATCAATTAGGCTTGAGAAAACAATGCTCAACCTCCAAAATCAAATGAGGTTGGACAAAGCCTCACTGCATGCTAATAATTTAAGAATAAAAGCACTAGAAGATATAGTGATTGAAGCAGGGGGTGACCCAGCCAACATTGAAGGGGAAAAAGTCTTAATTAAACAGAAAAATGAGGATATAGCTGCTCTTAGAAAACAGTTGAAGTTGCCTCAGAGTGAAAACTCTCAAGAAAAAGAAATTCTACAGCAAAAAACAGAGAATGATGATTTAAAGCAGCTTGTACATCAAATGACAGATCAGATAAAAACAATGGAAAGTCAAATAGAAACTCTAATGAAAGAGAATGAATAACTAATAAAAGCACAACCAATGGTTGTTCCTACAGTGATCCCCACTGTAAACACTGCTATACCATCTAATTTGGCAGAACACTTGGCACCGAAAGGAGTACTGCCAACTGTAGTGCCAATTACTTCTCTAATCTCTGCCTCTTCTTCTTAGTTTGAAAGGCACTATGAAAAATTTAGAAAAATCCAAAAATGATGCCTTGATTACTTCTAGAGGACATGAGCAAAGGGCTGATCGACTACAAGAATAGGTAAAGATTCTGCAAGCATAAGTGAATCTTACAGATCAAGTGGCCTTTATAAAAAGTCATTTATGGACCGAAATTATTGATGGCATTCATTCTCAATGGCCTTCAATTCGAATAATTTATGAACAGAGGGAGTTAATTCAAGTTGCTAGTGCAGAGATTGACAAGACTAAGAGGGAAATTGACAAAAAACCAGCCCAAGCAATTCAACTCATAGCTTTTTTAAACAGTAAAACCGGGGAAGAGTTGGAAGAATTGAAAATTGTTGATAGAACAGAAACCATTCTTCAAATAAAAAAGGTCCTGAACAAAAGAAACATAATGAGTAATCTAGAGGACCGGTGTAAAGACATGAATTTATCCATCTCAATATTTTTAGCCAAATACAAAACATTTTCAGAAGCAGGTTTGCCTGATATTCACGCATTGAATGACAAGTTAATGCCTCAGAAATATTATGATCTAAAAATCAGAAATCATGCAAAAGAGCAAGCCAGACAACAACTGCCTCAAGGATCACCAACAGGCAGAATACTTCTTCAGTATTTTGAAAATCTGTTCTTTTTAGATAATGAGATCATGCATATGTTCACTATAAAGCCTAACTTTGCCAAGTATACAGAGGCAGATGAAAGTTACAAAAAATTGAAGACTATGAAGATCCCCTCTGCAGAAAAGTGGCAAGAATTCACAGATCTGCTGTGAATTTAATGGATAAAAAACAGGAAATTCACTTGGAAATTCATTTTTTACTGTTACCTCAAATGGTAAAAATACAGGGCTAAAGTGCACAACAACAATGAGTTCAAATTAGAATAATCAGTTCTATTTTTGCTTGTAAAAAGGTAACAGCTTGAAAACTGTTTTGCAGCTGTCCCTCTTTTTAAGTTTTCTTTCCTATTTTTTATTAAAACATTATCTCAATTCCTGAGATATTTTTTAAACATTTTTTTTTATAAATACTTCACAATTCGAAGTATTCAGTGTGAATTTTTTTTCTCAAGACAACTATAGTTCGTGCTCTCTACAGGGCCATTGGTCTGTGGGTGATATGGAGTTGTAATCTTGTGCTGAATGTGGTAGTTTGCAATGTTTCAGCTAATTTATTACCTACAAATTGTGGTCCTCCATCTATGATTATGTCCCTTGGGAGACCATAGTGCACAAAGATTTGGAAAAGAAACTGTACTACAAAGTCCTCTGTAGCTTTTGAAAGTACCTATGCTTCGACCCACTTAGTGACATATTCGGTTGCAACTAGGATGTATGTTTTTTGGTTTGAGGGAGGACTAATAGGGCCAACAAAATCAAGTGCCCGACGTTCAAATGGTTCAATCACTAGTTTAGGGTTCAAAGGCATTTCATCAGACTGCCCAGGGCGTTCTGCCCTTTGGTAGCTATCACAGGCCTGCACGAATTTTTTGGCATCCTTAAAGATGGTAGGCCAGTAATAGCCTGTTCGTAAAACCTTATGGGTAGTTCTATGGTTCCCAGTTAGATCCCCTTCTTCAATCTTCTTATCTGTAGCTTAAGGATTCTTAAGTTCCCTTTTGCTCAAATTCCATCCACTCCATCAAATCAAGCCTATACATAGCCTTAGAAGGTCACCTATCTTGCCCTTAGCACATTTGCATCTTTGAGCCTTATTTCTTAGGTCTACTTGCCTAGAGAGTTGACTCCATTTCCCAATATTCTGGTAGATCCTTCTGGTTTACCTTGAAATCTCTTTATTCCCACCAATATTTTAAAATCAAACCCAAATACACAATCATAGCTAGCCTAATATCTGTTACTAAAACAAAGCTAAATCATACGGAGAGATCCCTCTCTAGGGTTCAAGAAGGCTAGATCTTGAATTCCCAAAGCGGTTCTTGGTTACCCCTGGTGTTCTTAACTACAAAAATCCCTATCCCACAACTTGAGAATTACTAGGGTGATAACAGGCCTTGGGGGTATTATGATCCTTGAAGGAAACTCCCACAGCTAGAAGAGTTGACAGAGAAAATTGGATCGAGTAAAAAGGTGTGGCAGGTGGGTTTTACCCTGTACCAATTGTTATGGTGCATATATGATGTGTATTACAGTTTATCTTATAATTTTGTTGAAGTAGCATACAACAATTTACATAGTGATATGAGAACCACTCTCTAGAGTATACATCGATTTTGTACACATGGCTTTTTAGTTGATTTTTAAGATATATCATTGGTGATGCTCACATGATTATATAATGAACCATTAAGTTGAACTATGAAATTATTCCTCACAACACACACACATATTGATGAATTAATAATTTTTCTCATATAATTTTTTTAATCTATTTTGAAAAAAATAAAATTATATATAATTATTTCTAAGAAGAATAAGAGAGAATTCCTTACCATATCTTCGTAAAACATATAATAGCAAGAAAATTAATCTATTGAAATCTCATTTCCAAACATATTCATGAAGTAAAATGAAGATTAAAAGGAGATATTCATGGATTTACCTATAACATCACCTCATAATTAAGAATGTAAATGTACAATATTGATGATACATAGGTTAGGAGAAAATTAATCTATTGAAATTTCATTTCCAAACATATTCATGGAGTAAAATGGATTAAAAAGAGATACTTATGAATTTACTTATAACATCACCTCATAAAAGTGTAAATGTCCAATATTGATAAAATTTATTTATATATGATAAATAATAAATCTTTATCTCACATGTATCATATAATCTTATAAACAAACAATTACACCGGGGGTGCAATCCTCAAAACTTTTAAACTGTCTAATGTATATGTACCTATTTAAAGTATTCGGGGCCCACATTACAAATGCCCAAAGTGAAATATTTGCGCATATGTTATATATGATCCAATGGTTTAAATAAATATTGGGCGGTGAAACAAAACTTATAAAAAAATATTAATAAAACTATATCATACGTCCGGACTTCAAAAAAAAAAACCCGATTTCAATCACAAATTCGCGTTCCAAAATAGCCTGCTGATGTCACCCTAATTTGTGACGCGAAAAATTCATAGAATACGCCATATAAAAATTCGGGTCCATTTTTTGGCTTTTCGTACGGAGGAAAACTGTGACGCAAAAATCAAATTAATTCCGCCCTATAATGTTTCGGGTCCGAAATTCCACAATGCAGACGGGCCAAAAAATAACGCGATCGAATCGCCTGCTTCCACGTGGATGGCTGATTTGGTCTGTAGTCTGTGGGACCACATTCTTCTAAATTAAAATCTCCCGCGTTTACTATTAAATTGCTCTGTTTCCAAAACAATACAGCGCTCTGTTTTTAAGTGTGCAGGGACTATGATTTCAAAACCAAAATTTATTGTTCATCAGTTTTAGAAAGCGACTGTTTGACAGAGCCATTCAAACAGATTTAGAAAGTGGCTAGAGGATAGGGTAGGTAGTTGAAATTAATATTTCAACATCCCTCATTCACTGAGAATACCCTCCTTGGTGCCTTCTTCGCCGGACTACGATGTGTTCATCAACAGTCGTGAACTCGATGTCCATTTCTTCGCCAGGCATCTTCACAACAGTCTTGTTTCCAGAGGATTGCGAGTCTTTCTCGACAGCATAGAATTGCAGGCTGGACAATACATACCTTCACAAATCAAAGACGCAATTAAAGGAGCCTCTCTCATTATTACTATTTTCTCTCCAAATTATGCGCAATCACAAAGGTGCCTCCATTAACTACTCCTCGTGCTGCTCTGTAAGCCGACCATTTTTGCAAAGGCATATAAATGTCGTTTATTGCATATAAGTGTCGTTATACTGACGGCGGCCAGAGCGTCACTAACAGATCCCTCTAAACGTCGTAATTGCGACACTTAGACATTGTGTCGCAAACAAAGCGTCGCTATTGCGATGACTGCCTCCAAACGTCGCAATTGCGACACTTAGACATTGTGTCACAATTGCGACATTTGGAAGCAGCCGTCGCAATAGCGATGATTTGGGGCATAGTGTCGCAATTGCGACGTCTTCCTTCAAATGTCACAATTGCGACACTTTTTCTAAGTGTCGGTATTGCGACACATTTCTCTAGACGTTGGTATAGCGACAGTTTTGGGCGGGATTGAAAAAATTTGGGGAAATTTCCGACATTTGGTCAAAAGTGTTGGAATTTCTGCCAAATGTACTAGCGACTAAAAACAAAAAAATTAAATCATAAAGACAGATCCCTCTCTGATCATTAGGAAGGCTATATCCTATTCTTAAAAAATTAGAAATTATATGCACTAAGCATGCATATGTCCAAGATCCACCTGATCTCACACTATTTTAACTTTATGCAAGATACTGAATTATTCCACCTATTAATATTTTGCGTAAAAATTAATTTCACACACATGTGAAGCATAAACAAAAATATTCAATCGCACATAACACAGTTTTTAACCGGGAAAGCCTAGAGCTGAAAACCCCAACTATATATTATGTAACATGGAGATCATATGACAATCTCATACAAACATACAAAGCTTATCACAAGCTCTCATTACAGTACAATCGTCATACACTATAGAGGCCTAATCTTGCAAATCCATGCACCGATCTATGCAACCTGCTAGCCTGCCTCCACTGCACAA
Organism: Pinus albicaulis; assembly: GCA_034641835.2. Lineage (NCBI taxonomy): Eukaryota > Viridiplantae > Streptophyta > Pinopsida > Pinales > Pinaceae > Pinus > Pinus albicaulis. The sequence goes on from CM076582.1 coordinate 1,566,937,610, forward strand.
TCTCTGTTGAAGAATAGCTCTGAATGAATTTGAATTACTCCATCCTTGACTGCGCAATCCTCCTTGGCATCTCCATTGAGTGTGTGATGCAATCAATGCATCACTATAGTCACAACAGATAGTCTATCTTTCCCTTTCACCTATCTCTCCACTGGTCTCCACTGAAACTTCCATGCACTATAGTTAACTGTTGTATTTTTAAGTTGATTAATGATTTATTATTTTTGAATTAATTAACTAATTAATTCACTCAACTCTCACTAGTGTATCAATTATTTAGACTAGATACAACTAGCTCAACTGAGTCTAACTGAGTTAAACTAAATACAACTCCATAACTACTTCTTCCAACTATGTCATAACTCTGCCACTTGAGTTATAACTAAGTCCTCCATGCAATAGCTCCAGTAAACCCTTAGGAATAACGTAATTCCTTCTGTCAGTTGTTGTGCCACATCTGTGCACTGAAATGAAGTGCTCTAAGAGAATAAGTTGTTGTTTAGAGTCTGATTATTATTAAGAGCTAATAATAATCGACATGCATCTATTTTTAGATTGACGATCTATAAATAGACTTCGCCCAATATTCTAAAAATAGAATTTCATCTATTTTCCAACTTGACCAACCATCCACAAATAGCATCCTACAACTTCACAGGGGGGGGGGCTCGTGATGGGCATTATGCAAAATGGAACATAGTGTCAAAAATGAACATGCCAAAAATATGAGCACAACGAGCCCATAAATGAAGGCAACTCTTTTCACTAAGCCTCATCATTTGTTGAATCTCAACACTCCCTCTCAACAAGATAGGGATTATCCTTCACCACTGATCCTCTATGGTATTCAAATTTTCTCTGGTGGCGCGCCGTCGAATATCTACATCATGATCCTCCGTGAGTAATACTGAAGCAACATGATCTTCTGCTGCACACAATCTCTGATATGATGATACCAGATATCAATATGTTTATATCTATCATGAAACACATGATTAAATGAGAGTTTAATGCAACTCTGATTATCACAATGAATCACCGTGGGATCTAAATGTGAACCAAACAAACCAACCAAATTTTTTTTCATCCAGATAGCCTCACATGTAGCTAAACTTGCTGCCATGTATTCCACTTCCATTGAACTGAGTGCCACGGATCTTTGTTTCCTGCTGTACCAAGAAACTATCGTAGATTCGATACTGAAAATCCCTCCCGATGTGCTCTTTCTGTCTGTTGGGATTCCTTCCCAATCTACATCTGTGAAGCCATGCAACTTCACCTCATCGTCTGTCTGTACCATAATACATACTCAGATGTGCCCCTAAGATATCTCAGGACATGCTTGCATGCCTTCCAAAAGAGCTTGGTAGGCTTAACCATCACTTGTGAAAGTTGGTTCACCGCATAGCATATGTCCGGTCTTGTATTGACTAAATACATGAGCGAACCCACCAACTGTCGATAAACAGTGGCATCCACTACCTCTGTCGATGTAACATCCTCTTTCTTCCAATTTCCTGGAAGAGGAGTGTCGATAGGCTTGCAGCCTTGCATGTGAAACTTCTCCAATATCTCCCGGACATACTTGCATTAGCTCGCTTGATTCCTTCATTTGCCATATTTCCAATCCAAGGAAATAATGAAGGAGGCCCAAATCCTTCATCTCAAACTGCTTTGCAAGATCTGCCTTGCATGAGTGTATCAAATACTCATCACCTATTAGTATTAAATCATCAACATAAAGAAAAATGATTAAAATATTACCCTCCACCATAATCTATTATAGGTTTGCATCCGCCTCACTCTTGGTGAAGCCAAGTCGAGTGAAATAGTTGTCGATCCGAGTGTACCAAGCATGGGGCGCTTTTTTTAGCCCATACAGCGCTCTTTTGAGCCTGCACACATGCGAATCGCTGTTGAAGATCTCAAATCCTTTAGGTTGCTCAATGTACACCTCTTCCTCAATGATCCCATTAAGGAACACAATCTTCACATCCATATGATGAATGTGCCAACCCATCTGTGTTGAGAGAGAAAGGATGGTCCGTATGGAAGAATACCGTGCGACAGGTGCAAAGGTTTCTTCATAGTCAATCCCCTCAATCTATGAGAGGCCCCGGGAAAAAAATCTTGCCTTATACTTCTCGACGCTCGCATCAGCAGCTTGCTTTACCTTGTAGATCCATCTTGATCCTACAACTGATTTTCCCACCAGCCTTGGAACAATCTACCAAGCACTGTTTCTGACAATGGAGTCATACTCCTCCACCATGACATCTACCCATGTTGGCTCCTGCACTGCTTCTTTGAAAGAATATGGCTCTATCATGATACACTTTCTCATAAGAGCCATGTATCCAGTATATCGGTCAGGTGACTGTCTCTATCTGCGCTGTGATGTAGGGACTCCTACATTCTGTGTCACATCCTCCTTCAATCTCTCAGCTTCTGTGGTACGCTTTCTGTCTTGTCTGATGTTTGGTTCTGCATGAGTGGACTCCTCGACTCCATGAATCTCCTCCTGTGGTTGATCCACATCCAGAGGCTCATCTTTCGGAACAAGCAGTTCCTTCACTGCATGCAAGTATAGCTCCCTCTCAAGAATATCTTTTGCAGCACCCATGATTGTTCTATTCTTCCTCTCCACGACCCCATTCTGCTGTGGGTTATGAGGCGCTATGAGTTCTCTTTGAATTCCTTCTTTGCTACAGAAGTCTTTGAATTCACCTAAGATGTATTCACCACCATTATCGCTCCTTAGAGCTTTCACCTACTTCCTCGACTCCTTCTCCACCAATGCCTTGAACTCACAGAACTTTGAGAACATTTCACTCTTCTTCTGCATGAAGAAGATCCAACATCTACGAGAAAATTCATCAACAAATATCACATAATACCTGTGTTTTTCTACTGAAGCAACCGAGAATGGTCCACACACGTCTGTGTGAATTCTCTCCAGGATCATCAAAGCACGGTTCTCCTTCTCATGAAAGGTGGTCTTCACAAAGTTACCCATTGTACATCCTTTGCACTGATCTGACTGCACAAGAGTACCCTTGGGAATTCCAATAGAAATTTGCTGCAAAATCTTCAAAGCGCCATGGTGAAGATGGCCCAATATCATATGCCATAATTCGCCCTCATCGCGGCTCACCGCTTCTTCTGCTTTACCCACCATTGTAGCACAGCCATATACCTCTAGCTTGTAGATATTATTAATTAGAACCCCTATATTCTTGGTTTGACCACTTGTTTTATGTAGAAGGAAAGCTTTTCCCTCACTTAAAACAACATCATAACCTTTGTCTTCCAGCATTGCGACCGAGACCAAGTTCTTATTCAGACCTGGAACATGCATGACATTCTTCAACAAGAATGGATTACCGGACTCCCTCTCAAAGGTAATGGTCCCAATGCTAGTCACACTGTACTGACCATCATCACCCATCTCTATATGCATTTGGAGGTCCTTCTCCTCCAAGTCACCAAAAAACTCTTTGTTTCCCGTCATATGGAAAGACGCACCACTATCAAGATACAACACCGATCCCATGCGACTTGAAACCAAGCATGCAATCAAGGAAAAATCCAACTCAAATTGTGAGGCTAAAGCCTCTCCAGCTACAGATCCAGTAGCCTGCTTATTCTTCTTCTTCTGTGGACAGTTAGTGGCGAAATTTCCATGCTCGTGACAGTGAAAACACTTCACTTTGGAAAAGTCCTGCTTCTTGCCTTTAGCACCGGATTTTGAAGGATTTTTATTTCCCTTCTCTTTCCTTGCTTTTGCAACCAAATCACAATACTCTTCATCTTCATTCTTCGATGAAGATCCATCCCTGGTACCCCGCCTTATCTCCTCCTGCACAAGATTCGACCAAAGTCGCTCCCATCCCGGAAATTTCTCTCGTCCATTAACAGAGTCTTCGTAGCTATGCCAAATCTTCAGAAGCCCAAGGAGAGCCAAGATCACCAAGTATTCTTCATAAAAAGTAGCCCCCAAAATTCCCAGTTCATCCTTGCAGTGGACAAACTTCGTGAGGTATTTTGGAATACTGTCGCCTTTCTCCATTTTTCTTTTTCTAAGCTTGTCTTTAAGCGCCAACTTCCTCTGGTCACTTCTGCTTTGGAAAAAATCTGTTAAAGCCTTCCACATTAAGAATGGAGTGGCTTTCTCGTGAAGGCTGGACACAATATGGTCCTTCACACCTTCAAACAGAATCCTTCTCGTCTTTGTTGTCTTCTTTTTCCATGCATCAAGTAATGCAGCATCGCTAGATCCCAGCTTAGGAACATCGCTATTTATGAACTCCTTCACCCCATTATCTTCCAGCACCGCCTCCATCCTGTCCTTCCAGGCTATGTAATTTGAGATCCCATCAAGGGCATAGTCCAATCTCAACCCGTTGAAATACATTTCAATGTATACTCGATTTCTGCACCAAGAATCTTCTGTAGCAAATTCGAATTGTCCACCAGCACAAACTCACTTCACAATTGCAATATTCAATCAAAAATCCTCTGATACCATGTAGAAATTATATGCACTAAGCATGCATATGTCCAATATCCAACTTATCTCACACTATTTAACTTTATGCAAGATACTAAATCTATTCCACTTGTTAATCTTTTGCGGAAAAATTAATTGCACACAAATGTGAAGCATAAAAAAAAATATTCAATCGTACATAACACAGTTTTTAACCGGGAAAGCCTGAAGCTAAAAACCCCAACTATATATTATGTAACATGGAGATCATATGACAATCTCATACAAACATACAAATATTATCACAAGCTCTCAGTACAGTACAATCGTCATACACTATACAGGCCTAATCTTGAAAATTCATGCACTGATCTATGCCACCTACTAGCCTGAAGCTAAAAACACCAAATATATATTATGTATCATGGAATCATATGAAAATCCTCATACAAAGCTTATCAAGCTCTTATTACAGTACAATCGTCATACACTAATCAGGAACAATATGCAAATCTATGCACCAATCTTTGCCCCCTGCTAGCCTGCCTCCACTGCACAATCCATGCTAAAGAATAGCTCTGAATGAATTCAAATTACTCTTTCCTTGACTGTGCAATCCTCATTGGCATCTCCAATGTGTTTGTGATGCAATCAATGCATCACTATAGTCACAACAGATAGTCTATCTTGCCCTTTCACGTATCTCTCCACTGGTCTCCACTGAAACTGCCATGCACTGTAGTTAAATGTTGTATTGTTCAGTTGATTAATGAGTTATTATTTTTGAATTAATGAACTAATTAATTCACTCCACTCTCACTAGTGTATCAATCAGTTAGACTAGATACAACTAGATCAACTGAGTCTAACTGAGTTAAACTAAATACAACTCCATAACTACTTCTTCCAACTGTGTCATAACTCTACCACTTGAGTTCTAACTGAGTCCTCCATGCAATAGCTCTAGTAAACCCTTAGGAATATCATAATTCCTTCTGTCAACTGCTGTGCCACATCTTTGCACTGAACTTAAGTGCTCCAAGAGAATAAGTTGTTGTTTAGAGTTTGATTATTATTAAGAGCTAATAATAATTGACATGCATCTATTTTTAGGTTGACGATCTATAAATATACTCCACCCAATATTCTAAAAATATAATTTCATCTATTTTTCCAACTTGATCAACCATCCACAAATAGCATCCTGCAACTTTTGAAATATGATCGACATGTTTAAAAATAGACTTGCGCCAAAAATAGCCTGCGGGCCCACTTAGTGAATGCGACTCTTTTCACTAAGCTCATCATCTTGTTGAATCTCAACAAAAATTAGGTTTTTTGTTACCTATAAAATTCTTTAAACCAAAAATACTAACAACCCTGGGAATTATTAGAATGATAATAGTTACCATGTGTGAAGTTGTCATGCTGATAGGAGGTTTGTGATGAGTGAGAGTTCCTTGTAATAAAATGTCTCATGGAGAGATATTTCCACTCATGTTGTGGGAATTTACTTCTATGAAAATTCAACAGCTTTCATGTAAACCATAACCATTTACAGCACCAAATGAAGCGGCCAACACCATCGAGACACCGAGGCTCGAAGACGTAGTCCACACTAGACGAACTCCGTTATCAAACGTCTTGCGTTTCGTTGTGTGATTGTTGACATGTTTTCCTCATGATTATATATGCATATGTGTTCATTAATCCTTTGATAAAATGTAATTCTAACACATCAGATGGAGCAAAAGGTCTTGGTTAAAAGGGTATCACAAATTTACCCGGATCACAAAAGGATTCTCACAACAATTTGGTGTTGACTATGGTGAAACCTTTTCTCCAATAACAAGGTTATACATTATCAGAACCATTTTATAAAAATAAGCTCAACACAATTGGAAATACTATCATTTCTGTGAAATTATTATTTGCAACAAAATAAAATATTTCCATATGAAGTGATGCATACTTTTCCTTAATTAAACTATGTGGCTTAACCTCTATTACTAAGGGTGGTTAAAATAGTTTTAATAATTCCTTTTTATTCCCTCATATCAAAATAAGTGAAAGGGGAAGAAGATACTCAACAAATTGGAAATCAACTTCAATTTATAAATTAAAAATGACTTAACAAGAATAAAGGCGATCCACATGGAAAAATACAATACAAATTCTTTTACTCAGAAGTAAATGATGATTAAATGAACCTAAACTAACTTGGAAAATATTTAGGAGTGGGGGAGGATTATTATTGGTTTCCATTTTACTTAAAAACTAGATAAAAAATTTATAGATGTTTAAAAACATAGAGGCGTGTGGTCATGTGAATAACAATTGCATGGTTTTGAGCAGTATGGAAATAATGGTTGTAGTATCTTTGCATTTATTTCTTCGAAAGTCATGCGGTTCATCTATGTAATTAAAAAATGACACATTATATCAATTAGAGGTTGAATGGAGGATATTAGATTATGAATAGAGGTTTTAAATCAAATATAAAATGAATTTGATAGAGAAAGAAGCCTTAAAAACAACAAGGATTAGTGAAAAAGAGTGTGGGGTCACCAATCTTCAATGTGATATTTTTTGGAAGGGAGTCCTAAAATACACTATATGTGCAAGTTACTGCTACTTTCACAACTAATAATCAAGTATTATAAAATGAAACAAAAAAACATACAACAACAAACAACATTAGCAATGAAAGAATGAATATTTAAAACAAGAACATAATAGGAGTAAAATTGGAAGCAAGGAATTCTTTATTAATAATTAAGGAAGCCAATAACATCTGTGCTAGAGACATAATACAAGATATGGGACTATTAAACCCTTTGGTATATCTTAGAGGAGGGTCCCCTTTTTCTCTCTTTGTAGGAGGTTTCTCTCCCAAAAAATTTTAATCTCACAAATGTTGGAGGTCCAAAATTGCCAAAGGAATGCTAGAATTGAGTGATAATTTGGCTAACATAAATTTTCACTTCTCTTCTTGTCCAAATAATTTCATTTGAAGTGGTATTTATAAGACAAGATCATGTATGTCCCAAGATTATCCAATTAATGAGTTTTGATCCTTGCGTGGGCTTCTCATGCTTGGAGGAGACATGAGAAGTCCTTTGGGGACTTTGATCCTCTCTTCAAGTGTGTAGGAACTCAAGGTTGAGCACTCTGACCTATGTACTTACACCTTAACAAAAATATCATGGTTTCTTGCACAATATTAAAATTTTCATTTTTTATAGATTTTTTCAGTTGTTAAAGAAATAGTCACATGGCTTTTTGCAATTTTGAAATGGTGTCTTTGTGTAGTTTAAATAAAATTTGATTTGTGGTAGTTGACCAAATACATTAGTGTGACTGATTAATAGCTTTTAGGAACCTTTTATTTTATTTTTATTCTTTAAATTTCAGTTTTTTATTGAATATTATATTTTTTTCATACAACTTGATACCTGAAGAGTGTATAAAGTGGAGGAATTAGCCCACATGACCATTTTTACCAACCAGACCCCTGTTTGGAAAATTCAGGTCTGAAATATTCTGGGAGAAATTTGAGGCATTAAATGACATTTAGGGATATAAATGTTCTTATTAATTGTCACACATTTTTTTTCCTATTATACACACAAACATTTCCAATGGCACAAGAATACCTGAATCAAATTGCACATGAAAATGTTATGCCACTCAGAAGTTGACCTTCCTATTTTGTCCATAATAATTTGATAGGATGCCATGTCATCCCCCATTATTCATGAAAAAGGGGCTAGCCACATGATCATGATGAAGAAGACTCTAGAATTTTCCATATTATAACTTTGGTTAACGGTTGAGGGAGTCAAATCCAACCTCTAGTAGGCTATCAAACTGTGTTATAATTGAGCCACTAGGAGGAAAAGGGGTTCCATTATTTTCATGTGCATTTGTTCCATAGACGAGCATTGTAGTTAAGAGGGATAGGAAGATATAACTTAGAGGGTATTTGTGCATTATAGTATCCCACAAGAAAAAAACCTTACTTCTTTATACTCACATCCTTTTCTATTCCAAGAAAGAGAGTAGAAAATCCTCACCTTCTAGCTTGGTTTTCTCCCAAAAGGATTTCCCAGGTTATATCTTGTGTCAGGTTATGGTTTGTGAGTTTTAATACATTGTTCTCTATTTTTTTCATAATTATAATTTGTGTGCATACACAAAAGAAATATTTTATATATCCATAAATCTAAAGAGAAATAAACTCTCATAATGTAGATTTTAGCTTTTTAAGTATAATTTTATTAGATTTATTGCAATGAAATTTCCAGTGGAATATCCATGAAAGTTTATGGATCATTTTCTAGAAATCACTGACATATTTACATGAGCAATTTTTAGATGATAACAAGTAGCAAATAGGATACTTCAATATATGAGATACAATTTAATTCATATGCAATGAAGCTTAGGGAATCTCCTATGCCAACTATTTTGTAGATTTTGACTACTTAATGATTGAAATTCCACTGGAAGCTATGTCTTCAACCTTGGATTTGAAATCGTCACTTCAACTTGCAGGAAAATAAATTCTAATTCTCTTCCTTAACAAATAAAATAATTGGATTGTGGATCATGCATGTTAAAAAAAAATTGGCTTTAACACATACTTTAGAAGTAAAGTATGGATTCAAGAAACAACATCTGGTTCCTCTCTATCATTATGGTTATTGGGGAGCCGCTTCAACATTAATGCAATAGAAACATTGAGTTATGCGTGCACTTCATTTGAGAGTTTCCTTAAGAACACATGTTTGAAGTTCGATATTACATTATAGATGATTAAGCCACTGACATTTTCATGAAGACCCATATAAATGCAAATTTACTAGATTTTTGGTTGATTTTAGTTTTTTAGGAAGTTGTTATTAAGAGGGGATATGTTTAATTCCTCATTCATTCTCATTTTATACTTCTTAAACCTTTCTATATTATCCCAAGTTGTTCTTAATAGGGGATGTTAATATATTTAAACACTATGAGTTGGTTATCACTACAAGAAAAAAGGACATTGGTGAGGGTCGAAAAATGTCATCGTAAGCTCATTGGTGACAGTCAAAAGAGTCTTTATTACCAAAAAATGAACGTCACCATAGGTGGCATCACCAAAAGTATAGGTATTGTGGTGACATTCAAATTTTGTCACTAATAATGATTTATAATGACGGATAGTGACTGTCACCATTTCATGTGAGAAATGGTGATGGAAATTAGCCTTCGTCACCAAAAAGTTGAACATCGCCAAAAATATAAGTGTTGTAGTGACATTAAAGGTTCATCACAAATAATGATTATAATGATGGATAGTTAATGTCACCATTTCATATGAATAACAATGATTTACTGTGATGGACCTTTTATAACCTTCAATATTAATGCATATATATAGCGAAATTCATTGATCGTCACCATTTCATATGACCAATAGTAATTTATGGTGATGGACCTTTCATGACTGCCACTATTGATGCATATATATATATGGTGGTGATCGTTGACCATCACCATTTCATATTTTGGCGAGGGTAAAAAAATGTCACTATAAGCTCATTGGTGATGGTCAAAAGAGCATATGTCACCAAAAATTGATCGTCACCACTGTATATGAATATTAGGGCATGATGGAATCGAACCACCAACCTCCTGCTTGTAAAGAAGGTTCTCTTCCATTGAGCTAGCACCCTTTAAAAGATTAATATTTAAAATATTATACCTTGAAACTCTATAAATTATGAATTCTACAACTTCCAATCAATTATAAAAATTTGTAAATTCTTGACAAATCTTTTACTAAAGAAAAATTAGTTACGGAAAATTAGTTACGTAATGGTTATGGAAGTTATGAAAATTAGGTGCAAGGAAAATTAGTTACGTATAAGATACTCTATGTTAAGTTGAATACTCAATTACAAGTGAAACTTTGAAGACAATTATAGCCTATAGATGACCTATAATTATCAAACCTAAAATTTTCAACTATACCAAAGATTGATTTCTCACCTTGTGAATCATGTAAATATGTTGTGGAATCATAAAAATATTCCTCTAAAAGACTGATTTTCATGCCAAAAAGTAAAAAAAAGTGAGTACATATGATGCAATTATAAATAATGAGCTACATGATTGAATTCAACTAGTTATGGAGTGTAGAAAACTAATTGGGAGTGCTTCTCACTATTAATTTAATTCAAGATGTCAAAATACAACGATCAATAACAATGATTTTGAAATGTAACAACTAAATAGATGTCAAAATTGTAAGCACAAAGTTTGGTTAATATTTATTACAACAACAAAATATCCAAGGGACTTTCAAACACTTCCAAATCCACACCAAGCATGAGTATCAAAATATTCAATTGCATTGATACAAGGAAAGTTATCTTTACCTCTCAATGATAACTATGTCCTCCCACAAGTACTTCAACCAGCAAAAGTGTGTGAAGACAAGAACCTCAAAGAAAAAAGACCTACATAATACAAAAATACACTTTGAGAGTTTTGAACCCAGGTATCCATGTAAATACAAAGCCCAATCACCTCACTACTTACCTCTAGACCACACTCCCATGGGCTCAAAGCTTTAGTTATAAATGGAATCATCTTAAATTTCATTTGTTTCTCTACGTTAAAATTGGTGAATATTACCAGTAAAAAATGAAGTTTAACTAAGACAAATATTATATTCTAAAACAACCAACAACATACAAAATGGCACAAAGCTTATGACTCACTCTCTGACCAAACATTATTGTGCACATTATCTCTCTTTGATTTCGCGGTTTGGTTCAATCATTATAACTAAGTCCTTGCAAAACATGTTCATCATGGGGAAATATTGAACACCCATAAATAGGCTTATTATTATGTTGACCTCAAAGTCTAAAAGGAGATGGAACTCGACATCCAAATTATTCAATTGGTGAGTCCTACACTTTAATGTGAAGATTTTTTTTTTTTTTTAATTTATACAGTACATAATTATAATCTGAAAAGACACATTAACAAGTTTTCGCATATATGACCATCATTATAAGCTCATTGGTGATCGAGGAGTCACCAATGAGCTTATGGTGACTCCTACCATAAGAGTTCCCAAATTTGTTTATAAATGTATGAATTGTTTGAGTTTGGGCCAAACCTAGTCAAATCTTGCTAAGTTCGACCATGATGCAATGAGCTTAATTATGTTTGCCTAAGCTATTCAACAAGCTTGACCTGAGATTTTGAAAAGGAAGTTTGATAGAGATGAGTGCTCTGACATATTTTGACAAATTTTCCCTTTTTGTATGTCTCAAAGAGAGAATTTGAACTAGCCTCCTCTTACCACAATGTGGCTAGATAAGCGAGACAAATTAGAACCAATGGTATCCACTAAGAGTTGCAAGTGATGCGCATTCATTCTGCCAAAATATGCTCAAAACTTGCATATGGCTTCAACCATTGTTTTTTGTGTTATTGCATCCACAAGAACAAAAAAATAATTCATCAAAGAGGCTTGAACACTAATATGGGAAATTTTAGCACCTCACTTTTACCAACTAGGCAAGCCACTATTTCGGAATTTATTTTAATTGTGTAGTTTTATGCCAATTTTCTATTGGGTAAATCCAAATAAGTATTTTTTTTAGAATTTTCCCAATGTTTCCTAGGTCCATGTCTTGTGACTGCACTCTCCAATAAGATATAAATTTTTTAAAATTAATCTCTTTGAATCGAAAACTTGTACCATGATATAAATAGGCAACTCATGTCTTCCAATTTAGAGGTTACCCTAATTGAAGATCCCTCTCCACATTTTGGCCTAGATATGAAGTTGTACATGTTAACGAGGATTGGTCATATAGTTTACAATAGTTGAGCAGCCTTTTAAAGGGTGGTCCCAATTTGAATTCATAGGGAAGATATTTTAATTCATTCAACACTGAAAGCTAACAATTTAGGCATGTCATTCAAGCAATGCTAAGTCAATTTTTAAAATTTGGCATCTGTTTAAGAAAGTAGTAGATTTTGTAAATTCTAAATACTAAATATCAAGTATTATGGGTTAATGACCAAAAAAAATATACAGGAAATGAAAAAAAGGAAATAAGAACAACGATGATGCCATTTAACAAGGTCAGTGTTCACATGGGGTAAGTGGTAACTCTGAATAAAGAGTAAGCAAGCAAGCGGCATAGCATTGGAAATATGGTAGAAGAAGATATGGCCTAGTCCAAACCCCCTGCATATCCTCAAAACCTAGATTTATCCACCATTCTCATACGATTCATAGGTTTATTATAGCGTAAGGAGCCACAGGGCACCTAGGGTATTGACTACCTGTTGGTTGACAATTCGATTCCCAAACGAAATACACACCCCCCGCCACTGAATTTTGGAGGGTTTCGCTGACAAATTATCATGCAGGCGCCATATCAAAGGCTACATGTATAATCAATACTCATGTAGGTGATATCAATTTCTTTTGTCCCAATATTAGGATGGAGCACAAGTTTCCTTATACCAATGGCTACCATCTGACTAAAAATAACTGTTCGTATTCAGAACTCTTTAACCTAGATTCTATATGGAATTATCAAGTACCACAAGATGATGATGATGATAAAGATAATTACACCAACAATATTCAAGTTGACATTAATGGAATTAAAGGTTGTGACATAGTTCTTGCGCAAATAAATGGTGGTTGGGCTAAGAGGCCATGAGATTTACCATCAAAGATGGCTTTAAAAGGAAAATTGTACCATGTTGAACCAAAGGCTAGTTATAACTCATCTGCATGGAAATATGCAGATATAAATGATGAATATTATGATGACTTTGAGAAGCACATATTGGAGGAATATTATCGAAAAAATCTTGGAGAACGTGCACTAAAATTTCAAGAAATCCAATAAGTTCAAAGCAGTAGCGACTGCTGCTGCCCGCATAGATTCCTCCACTGCAAAGCATACTTCAAATGGGAAGAGTTGGAAATTAAGTCATGTTTCTCAAATGGTTCTAAAATATGAGAGGAATCCACATGGATTAGACATTCCTACTTTGTCAAGTCCTCACATAGATGATGCGGTCCAAAATCTGGGGAATTACAACCATCTTGATATTGCTCCTGAACATGATCCTGATTCCTTGTGCATCAACATATGGTTTATTAGAGATGGAAGAGGGAGTTGCTTTTAAAATTCCACCATTTATGACAAACTAGCACCATATCTTAACTTTCCAAAATTTACAGATGTTCAAATAGAGGAGAATTTTTTGAAGGGTGGGCTAGATTTGAGATCTTTGTCTTCCATGATGGCTGCTAATAAAATGATTAGATATATGAACTGTGCTGGAATGGGAGAACCTTACACAAAGTTTGAGACTCTTCAGGGCGGGTTGAAAGTGCTATCATCATCATGTGACTCAAACCAAAATTTATGTCTACAAGTATTTGATTCTGATTTGAAACAATTGCCAGCATAGAAAGAACCATTAGACATTCAAAGGATGATTATGTCAGAAACAGGAAAATTACAAGTTTATTATGTGAAGGTATTGGAGAAACTGGGTAGATATGATATTATTAAATGCAAGCTATACAAGAGTCATCCCATACAAAAATATATATTTATGGTTGAAAGGGAGGATGCTGAGAAAAGTGCAAAGAAATGGGCCAACATTTTCAAAACAAACTTGCCAAAACACCATAAAACTTTCTCATTATATCATAAAAAACAATCAAATGATACTAAAAAATTTGCAGAATATTTCCAAAAGGAGGTTAAGGCTATATCTACATAGTCCTCGAAGTTGATAAAGGTTGCATCAATGTGCACTAGAAAATTAGCTCGAGATATACTTCTATTGTGGATAAAAATAGACAAAGAACAGGCTAAAATATGGGAAAAGAAAGAGATGGATTTAGCAAAAGCTTTGAAGTGTGAGGAAGATCTTAGAGAAGCTAAAAGGTAATAATATAGGCTAAACTTTTTACTTTCACAAACAAAGATTTGCAGTCGTTTCATGCATAATAAAAAAACTTCTCAACCTAATGAACCTTCAATGCTAGTTGTTGGAGCCTCTACTGCCAAATCATATGTGGATCAAAACATAGATGATGTGAAACCAATGGAGGAAGAAGGTCCAAAAGAAACTACATTTAAATAAGAAGCCATTATAGTTGCAAAGAATGACGTATTTGAACAGAGAAAGTGCATTTGATGACGAGTGTTTAAAATTTTGTGGAGATGATAGCCTGACACTTTAAGGTGTGGCTGAAGGTTCTAGGAACATGGATTTTCTAAACCCTTCCTCAATGCCTCTTACCTCATCAATGCAAACACCAAAAAATTTCACTAGTATTCTGAAACAGTACCAACTCAAGGGTCTTCAATGGTTTGTAAATTGTTATGAAGAGGGACTAAATGGAATCCTAGCTGATGAAATGGGTTTAGGCAAGACAATTCAAGCAATGGAATTATTAAATCATTTAGTTGAGGAAAAGAACATATGGGGACCATTTCTTGTGGTTGCACCTAACCGATGAAATTGGAAGGTTCTATCCCGATTTGATATCTCTCACTTACTGTGGTAATGAATGGATTGTACTTTGAAAAAATATAAATCCTAAATGACTTTATTGAAGGGAAGAAAATTTTCATATACTTGTCACAAGTTACCGACTCCTTGTAAGTTGTAATTGATGAGATGTACTTAAGGCAAGTTAAATGGTAGTATATGGTTTTATATGAAGCTCAAGTGATTAAGAGTTCAAATAGTAAACGATGAAAAATGCTCTTGGGTTTCAACTATCGAAATCACCTTTTGGCTACTAGAATTCTCAGTCAAAATAACATGGCAGAACTTTGGGCACTGCTTCATTTTATCATTCCAACATTGTTTGATAGCCATGAGAAATTCAATGAATGGTTCTCCAAAGGCATAGAAAACCACGCAGAGCATGGATGCACTTTGTGTAGAAATTTAATACAAAATATGTATTGTCTAGATTCTCTTGATCTAACAATTATATGTCACTGTTAAATACATAATCACTTCTACAAAATATTTGTGGAATTTAAAACACAATCGCCAATAGAAATATCATGAAGAAAGATCAATCACACATAACACAGGTAATTTATTGTGGGGAAACCATATAGCTAAAAACCCCACTATCTTCTATTATGTGTTATATCATGGATCATGAAACAATTACATGCAAAGCTCCAATCCAAGAGCTTTGCAGTAGCACAAGAGAATGTTATTTAACTATATACTTGAAAGGTAGGAACTAGAAAGAGAAAATTTAATTTGGAGAGGAAGCCATCTTAAACCTAAAAATGCATAGAAAACTATGAAGGATTCAGAGGTACCTCTAGAACAAATTGATCCTCAACATTTGAGAACAGATGGTGATTCTGAACATAAAGGAAGACCTGGGAAGAGAATGAAGAAGAGTGCATATGACGTCTCACAACCAAGCAGACTTGTTGAGAAAGTTAGAGAGGCTTCATAATCCCCTTCTTTTTTTAATACAGGTAATATTGATGCCAATGCAGACATTGAAGAAGAAAATTATTCTTGAAGCTAGTCTTCTCCAAGATAGAAGACCATTTGGTGGGTTTATCTTCAACTAGCATTGCAATGCTATTGGTACTATATTATCACATTGGGCTTGGTCTTATCCAATAAGAAGCATGTAATGGCAAGAATTTGCACAGGTATGATCAGTAGTAGAAAATGGTGGACTTCTATGATTCATATTCATTCTACCTTTTGTTCCTTTGAAACTACTATGTAGTGATACACATATGCCCTATTCTCAAGGTGCTTAATCTAACGTAACTCCCATGTTCTCAGACTTAAGTATGCACAGAAAACTTGAAGCAGGATAATTTTTGGCATATGAGAGGTTTGAGAGCTATCTGAGGACCCGATTCAATGTATTATATGTTCTAAGATAAATTAAATCTTCCTACCTTGCATAAAATATCAAGTAACATATTCTATCAAGTTTCATGCATGTTGCATCAAGCAATGTAAATTAGAGGAAC
This sequence comes from Pinus albicaulis, assembly GCA_034641835.2. Classification (NCBI taxonomy): domain Eukaryota; kingdom Viridiplantae; phylum Streptophyta; class Pinopsida; order Pinales; family Pinaceae; genus Pinus; species Pinus albicaulis. The sequence goes on from CM076582.1 coordinate 1,566,954,179, forward strand.
TGCACTCAAGAAATCTAATTTAGCATAAGAGTGATGAGATAGGTACCATGGAAAATTAGGCAACTTCTTCACAAATTAAAATGGGAATTTTTAAGAACAGATAATTAATTGAATATGATTCTCTTCTCTTCCATGAAAGTTAATAAAAAGTTACCAAATCCCCTTCATATACAAACGAACATCTCTAGAAGTGAAACCTTGGATGGTTCAAACTATCACCTTAGACATTGCAATTTGCTACTTCTCTTTCTTTCTAGAGTTAATTATCTACATGGTTGGCTTCTTTCCCATGTGCCATAATCTAAGCTTCATTCGAGCGTAAAATCTATGGTTTTCTATAATGAAAAATTCATCTACAATATTCCCTATGTATAATTCTGTGTATGTGCACCATTTTATGTTAATTCCATGTATCTAATCTAATTCTAGCTCTGTAGACTAGAATAAAAAGGAAAATATTGGGCACAGAGAAACTTAGTTTTATAACACCTTGCAAAACAAATTCAAGCCACAGGTTGAAAGTGCTTGAAAGTTGAATACAAAAGCTGTAAGTTTAGAAACCATAGGCACATTAAAGTTCAAACCATTTTGTATCTCAGATGTTCAAGTTCCTTGGAAAACAGTCTGAATCAGATCACTCAACTTCTTGAATAAAAGTCACTAGTACACTTGGTTGAGGCTAACCAGATTAGATGGTTTGTATGATATCCAAATTACAATGAAGAAAAGTAAAAAATTGCTCAATCAGATGATGTCTTTCATGTCCCTGCAATAGCACTTTGCAAATATCCCAATTAGTAACCCAACCTAGTAGTGTCAAAATTCCTTCTATGTTAGCTGGAGGAACTAGTTCTGGCCCTATTACTTTAGCATCTGTGCTAGAAAACTCCTATTTCATCCAAAAAAGTCTACTTAAAGTAGAGATGATGTTGGAAATATGCCTTTTTATGGGACTATGAATATCAAAAGGCTTGATAATTGAATTTGGAATTTAGAAATATATATTGAATTTCCATGGTTTTCTCAACTCATAGAAAATCTCATTTTCTAGGCTGGAGATGACAAGTTGTGCCTTGTTATGATGGAAATATTTTTTCTAGCTGAAAAGGCACTGAGGAAGACTTTTCATCCTCAATTATTAAGAATATAGATGAAAATTGTGGAAGAATTTTCACCTAGCAAGGCATGAATGTGAGTTAAGAATCCAATGGTAGAGTCTTAGGAAAAATCCAAGCATAAATTTGATGATTATATAATTGAATTCCATAAGTACAGAATTATATTGCATATTTCCTAAGTCACCTAACATGTCTTAGCCACTTATGAAGGTGTTTTAAACCTGGCCCTCACCAAGAGGGTGAGGAAGTGAGGAAGGAAAGGATATAGTAAGGGTCAAAAAGAGAAATAAGACTTGAGGTACTCTAATTAATAAAATTAGGACTTAAGCCATATCAAGTGCTTCAACTAAAACAAACATATGATGCTTAAAACTTCCACCAAGTTTCTAGGATGGGGGAATGTGGGAGTTGGGAGACATACACAGGGGACATGTGGAAGCACCTCCAAAGTTTTCATAAATTCAGTGAGGACAGGCGGACATAGGGGTACCTAGCATACAAATCTCTCTCATATATATATATCATAAAATCCCAACTATAACAATTAATTTTATGCAAATTCATCATTACACAATGTAAATGCTAAAATGTAAGCAATAAATAGTATTAAATTCAAATTTTTAAATGATATAAACATGATTCTAACTCAGATTTAGTAATCAAAATATATTGATTCATAAATAATAAATGAAATGGAAACCGATATATCAATAATATATTCGTCATTCTAGAAAATATAGTAGATGCAGAAGTCTGAAATAGTAAATTGAAATTACTCAAACTCAAAAAGAGTAAAGTGAAAAGTCCAAGACTCAGTCTGAAGTCATTAGTATCTAGAGTCAACACTTGAAAGTTAAAACTGAAAATTAACAATGCAAAATTAATATTGAAAACAAAATGAGTATCTAGGGAGGGTTTTTTTTATATTGTTTTTGTTTTTTGTTTTTAGCTTTTATTTTTTCATTTTTTAAGTCTTTATAGGAAAAAAATTGAGGGGGATGCCTAGAATTCCCCCTTTTGGGGAAACACGTTGCTCACACTGGAGCAAAATTTCTCCTTATATTTCCCCTAATTTCCCCAAAAACCCCCCACTCTCCCTCCCAAGAGCATGGGAAACATGTGGGGCACACCCCCATGAAACACTACGATGCTTCTCAATGTCCCGAGAAGAAAGATAAGGGTAAGAAACAATAACCGAAAAAAATTCCAAGAAGCGTTGAATATTTCAGAGTGGATGAGTCAACTGCGAGGTTTAATGCAACCTTTACCATGGTGTCATCCCTTTCCATCAACATAATGTCAGGTTTTGGGTGTTATGTTAACAGTGAGGCCTCCAGACACATCCCCAAACAAATGATCTCTCTTAACTAGAAAGAATAAGATAACAACATGAAATTTGAGTTTGGTGACAATGGAAAGTACCTAATAGTTGTATTTGGATCCATCCCATTACATGTGCCAAACGGAGAAGTATTGGATGCACATGAGCGGTATATATGACTAAAAAAATTCCTTTTGTTTTCTTGTCTACCATATTTGAAGTAGAGGTTTGTTTTTGCCATAAAAAAAGTAATCATTGAAAATCTAAACCTTGATTTGAATCAAGTGCTGGCTAAAGCAGTAAAAGAGGGTGATCCTTACAAACTCCTAGAAAATCCCAGAAGCAGAGAGATTCGTTGACCAACAATGGCAATCTATGTGAGCTCTAGAACAACAGATTTAGTCTCCTAAACTATGGTTCCCTACCTCTTTTGAAGAAAATGATGGTTGGATTCTATGACTTCAAGGTCAAGGAGATAGAGAGGCATGCAAGGATGTGCACTCGACAAGAATGCCAAGGTTGCCTTCCCAAGCAACAAGCATATATTTCAAGGGATTCTTGATTTAGTTCATTCATATATTTTTTATCCATGTCATCAACTTTGTAGTGAGGTGATATTCTAGTTTTAGCCAACAAAAAGTAATCATCAAAATTTTGATCCTTGATTCTAATAAAGTGTTGGCCAAAATATTCAAGGAGGGTGGCCTTTACAAACTGCTAGAAAATACGATGAAGCATATAGATTTGTTGACGAGTAGTGACAATATATGTGAGTGTAGCACAAAATATTTAGTCTCTTAGACTGTGGATCCCTACTTATTTTGGAGAAAATGGTGGATGGATTGCACTGGCATGAGAGTTTGACATGATGGAAATTGGACTCCTACATTGTCTCTTGGGTCTAGAGGTCTGGAAAGGTGTAGCTAAATTTCTCCTTGCGCAAGCTACATATTTGATATCATAAAGAGGTTTCACGTGATAGATTTTAAACCCATGACCACTCCTATGATTCAAATATGAAGTTTCATGGTGACTTCAGTTTTGGTAATATTTCCGTGCATAAAAAGCTAATTGGATCTTATATGTATCTATCTAACATTAGAGTTGGACCTAATATAAAGTTTGAAATTAACACCTTGACCTAGTTCATGGTTTAGATTTGGAGAATAATGAATTCACTAGATTGCTACAAAACATGTACTGCAATAACTAAAGGGCATGGTATATTTTTGTTCAAGATGTGTGGAATATGCTAAGTTTATTTTACATGGATTTGTTGATTCTAACTTGCGAGGAGATGCAGGTGGCAGGAAGAATGCTTTAATGTTGTTTCATTTAGGGTTCAAGAGTGATATCATAGTTCAATAGGGGGAAGGCTTTAGTAGCATTAGTTCACCTCGAACAAAGTATAATAGATTACATGGTAGATAACACTGCTAATAGTTGAGCCATCTACCTTAGAAATATGGTTGCAAAGTTGACATTCAAGGTGTTGGAGTTGGAGCCTACTATGATATATTGTGACAATCAAATTTATATCACTCTCTAAGAATAAAATTTCTATTACTTCTCCAAACACATTGACAACCAAAGTTGGATTTGAATTTCAGAGAATCCTGTGTTCCACGACCACTCCAAGCATATTGATATAAAGTACCACTTTATCTGAGATATGGTATAGCAAGGCGCCGTAAGGCTCTATCACATTGGGACTGATAAGCATGTTGCATATATTCTCATGAAGCCCATGGGGAAGTTCAAATTCTTAACCTTTAGTGAGAAGCTTGGAATCTTAGACATACCCTCTTATGAGGGTCCCGCTTGAGTTGGACTTTGACCTCTGCCAGCTTCAGGGGCTTAGGGATAGCTTCTTGGAGCTATAAGCAACCACGGGGCTAGGTTCACCCTCTCTTGATTTATGCCCCACATACATCCTACCCATGTAGTCCGAGACTCATGGGAAGTACCTCTCATCTGGCCAATGTGTTGGGAAATGAGGATAGAGACCATATAATTACCAATGGATGCATTGTGTATTGTCGTACTCTTTATGTATAGGATGGGTTGTGTCCAAAAACTTGATCTGGGATCAAGTCTGGTTGAGGTTTTTACCTCTAAACTGACTTCGGGTTAGTGGAGAGTGGTAAGGTCTTTGTGAATCACTCTCAATCAAATACTCTTCATTATTTATTTTATAGAAAATCAGAGCCAAAAAAGTACAGAAAAAAAAGATGATATATGATAGTGCATGATGGTACTTGATGATAGGATTGCACAGGTTGACATATGGATGGACAGGTGGAGTTCTCCCTAGTTGACAGCGAGTGTTAAATTTGGAAACTAGGGCCAAACTCCACTTTTCATTGCTCATATGATGGAGATGATATTTTCGTTGGATTCCTCATTCGAAGAGGTGCAATATTGATCTAAAGATCATCTTGTTTGGATGAGTAGAAGTTGGATTTTGAATTTATTTTTCACATGTGCAAATGGTCAAGGTCAGACATAATTGTAAGTAGGCTCACAAGCCCCAAAAGATGTGTTGCAAACCCTCATTGATGGATATAAATAGGAGAGACTCAAAATTCATTTTGGATATCATCTCCTCACACATTTTGTCTCTTTCTGATTGGTTCGTACAACCTTAGGAGACATTCTCTCTCCTCCACACGTGTGAAAGGTTAGTTGGATATTTCAGATTGTTTAAGGGTTTCTGTAGTAGCGTTGACCTTGGGTCAACTCTCAAGTTTTGTCTTTGATATTTGGGTAGAAATCTGATTTTTGGAGGCTGAGATTAGTGGCACATAAATCAAGGAAATCTGGGTCATTTGACTGCAATGTTGACTACAGATTTGACTGCAGCATTGACCAGGTTTGACCGAGAATTTGTGGGTTGTTTTGGGCAAACTTTGACTATTTCTTAATGCCGAGTTTGACTGGCTTTGACCGAACTCCATTGGGAGACATTTTTTTGGTTTGACCAGAATTGACTTTGTTGGATAGGGCATCTTGTTGACTGCTGAAAATTGTACTTTCCCTCTCTACTGAATTTGAAGAATAATAAAAAGATTTGATCAAAGGGTTTTCTGCGCATTAGGGTTTTTCCCTGGCATCCACAAAATTATTGTTTCCTCTTGTCTTGGCTTGTATTTTGGTTATTTATTTATGCTCTATCAACATTTATTCTCAATGTTAATGGTTATTAAGAAAGATTGAAGTAAATTTCTCTAAGCATAGAACATAACATCGATAACCAAAATTAACAAATTGCCAAGATTGAGACCCTAGGACATAGGAGATAAGTTTAAATTTTTGTTCACCCACAATGTTATACTAGATTTGGTGTAGGTTTAGTATTTTTTTAAGCTATTCTTTCAAGTTCATCCCTTTCCTTAGTGTAGAAAAGTGAAAATGAATAAATTCCTTCATTATATATCTAGAATTTGTGAACCTGTTGTGGCATTTTTGAAAGGATCTTGTCAAAATAAATTTATTTGTCGAGGTTGGAAGCTTAGAACCAAAGAAAAATTGAGGGAAATTATGTGATCCAACTAAAATTTACCATCAAGTTCAGTTTCCAAAACATTTACAAAATAATCTAGTGTGTGATTGAAATCGTATTGTATTTGTCCAATTTTTTCTCTAGGTGGATGTTGAAGAAGCACCTTTTTTAATTTCTTTGTTTATTTTGTGTGCATACCTAATAAAATGTCACAGAAAAATTTCAATCCATTTATTCTTTAATTAAATTATGAATTCGAGAAAACAATCCTTATATAGAGGTTTTAATTAATTTGCAGAAGATTAACCCATTGTGAATTGAGTTAATTTCTAATTTGATGGAGGCCTAGATTTCACACAATCGTAAATATTTGCTTTTGGTTTAAGGACCTAAGTATATGTTGTATGTAGAAGAGGTTTAACTGCAGATTAATTAGACATGAGATATTTCTGAACCTCACCATATAATTTATAATAAATTAATTGAAAAGTGCTATTACAATTGAAAATCAAACCCATTGATTAAGATCTGAACTGGAAACTGGACAACCAAAACTAAACATATGAAATTTTTGACAGATATAGGAAAATTATATTTTTGAAACATAAATCTAAAAAAATTGTAAAGAGAAAGGAACAATACTTTGGCATCAATCCAGCTAGCAATATTCCTATTGTTACTGTTGGGCCATAATTGTGAATTACGGATAAAACACACTTCCCTAGACATATGAAAATCTAGAACAACATATTAAAGACTATATGACTACTTTTCCTAACTCAGAACAGACACACAGAAAGGATTAGAGGCTTACTTGTAATCCAGGCGCTTCTAAATGGCTCCTTTTATCACTTCTGTTGTAGCTTCAAATTCAAGCGGTTTGTAGGAAAAATGCTTCCTGCAAGAAAGAACCACTAGTACATTTGGTGGAAATTTCGACACTTGGTTCCGACACTTTTGACCAAATGTCGGAAATTTCCCCAAATTTTTTCAAAATTTTCAAATCCCGCCTGAAACTGTCGATATACCGACGTTTAGAGACAAGTATCGCAATACCGACACTTAGAGGCAAGTTTCGGTTTTGCGACGTTTGCAAAATAGCGTCGTAATTGTGACGGATTTCTGAAGTATGTTGTTATTGCGACATTATAGAGACAAGGTGTCGCTATTGCGACATTTAGAGGAAGGTGTCGCTATTGCGACGTTTAGAAGAATGTGTCGCTATTGCGACGTTTGGTGTCAAAGTGTCGCTCTTTCGACAGTTGGTGAAAATGTGTCACTCTTGTGACGATTGGTGGCAGAGTGTCGCTCTTGCGACGGTTGGACGTAATCCATTCCTGTAGTTGTGGTGATTAAATCCCACGCAAAAAGAAAAAGTGAAGAAACGTTGTGGTAGAGGTTAACCCGAGGTGTTAACAAACAAAGGCGTAGAACTGTGAACAAAAGAGGTGGAACCAAGAAGTGGAACCTTGATTAGAAAATATTGGAAGCGGTTTCGAAATCGAAAACCAACAGTATCGCGTGGGTAAGTAAGCTGTAAGCAGATTTCAAAATCAAAATTCCATATGGGCCTACGATGGACACGTGGCCATAATTAGTTTACGAAAACCATTTATATTGCGTGATGTTGGGAAATTAACCCTCGTGCAATAAATTAACGCGATATTAGTTTACATTCATCGGATCACTCAACCCTACGCGATAAGTTGTCCACCGTTGGATGCGAGTGGCTTGTTAATGGAGGTGGGCCATATGTAATGTGGGTTCCATGGAATGTTTGAATGGTCGAATGTTAAGTCCACATAGGCATAGTTATAATTTGGGTTTTAATCCAAGAGCGATATATATATATATATATATATATATATATATATATATATATATATATATGTTAATAGATATGCTATGTCGGATGTGAGGTTTTAAAATCCACGATCATGATTATATTTGGATTAAACAAATTTTAAGGTTGAACTTAAGTAATGTGGCGAGTGCGAGAACCCAAGGCAACCATTGAGTTATGATTCAAACTTTTGATCGTGAACTGTCCCATAATTGAAATGTGGACCAGATATTAATTTATGTTGGCACTGGAATTTAAATTAATGTCGTGGAGGTTCCATGTAAATTTTGTTGATATACAGTGGTAATTTCATGCGAGTGTAAATTAAAAGAGAAACCTTGGATACGGGATCTATTTGGGCTTTAATAGAAGGGCAGTTATAGGTGTAAATGAGTTATGTTATGGTTTGAACCATATATGTAAGCTCCGCATCGAGAATTGAAATTATGGGTTGGTTGGTGTTATAACCAGGAAAAAGAGAAAGGGCTTCCGAAGGGAGTATTGAAATTTTCATCTTTATGTTAAACTAGAATTAGAATATTCATTCAATTTATTATAAAATGGGCTATTGCAAGGGTGTCCGGTGGGATAATCTCACATTCACCGGGTGTATAAGAAATATTTTTGTTTATATACGAGTTGAGGTTTTACATGTTTTGATTACGAGCCTAAGGCTATGCACACTCATACAATCAATTGGGACTCAACACATGCACTCAGCCCCACCCCTCATGAATTGGATTTGGTTGTGGTTTAGCTTGTGGTTCTTCACCTCAGTCCTGTGGTGATTAGTGTAGGTGCTGAGCTAGGTTCTCGACGGAGTAAAAAGCCCACAATTTTATTAAAAATATAAAAAATTTGTAAAAATCCCACAATTTTATTAAAAATATAAACAATTTGTAAAAAGCCCACAATTTTATTAAAAATATAAACAATTTGTAAAAAGCCCACAATTTTATTAAAAATATAAACAATTTGTAAAAAGCCCACAATTTTGTAAAAAGCCCACAATTTGTAAAAAGCCCACAATTTTGTAAAAAGCCCACAATTTGTAAAAAGCCCACTTTTATTTTCTTTTTGCTTATTGAGCTCCCATTGAGTTCAACACATCTTGGGTTTTCTACACCATTGAGAGAGATAATTGCTAAATATAATTATTATTTTCTTTATAGGATAATTTGCATCAATGGAAGAAAACATTAGAGGTGGAAAAAAAATTCAAAAGGGTGAAAGGGGTGATGGTATAGTTTATTGCCCTTGCAAAAAATGTTGTATGAGAAATAATGTTATAGTTTTAATAGCAACAGCAACAATGCATTGTAGGAAATATGGGCACATTGATGGTGGATCGAATGACTATCGTCCCGTGGTAATTAATTATCTATCTTCATTATCTATCTTCATTTTGATTATATCGTAAAATTTTATATTATTTTAATATTTTTTATATGTGCACTAATGTTTAATGATTAATTTTTGTAATTTTCATAAAGGCACAGTTGCCCCCCAACTTTTTGCAGATGATTAACCAGCTTCCACAGCTAAATAGTAGTAGATTAGATGATGTTGCACCAATACAAGAGAATATTGCAGCAAATATTAGTATTGGAAATTATGTTGTACAAGGTGAAGAACATGAAGCGAATGATGAAGGTAGTTTTAATGATCCCATGGAGGTAGATCATGATGACAGTAATGATTCAGTTCAAATTAATGATGGGACAAATCAAATTCTCCAAGACTTGTATGGTGATTCAGATGATGATGGTGGAGATAGTGACGGTATTTATGATGTACCTCTGATTAAAAGGTCAAGTGAATGACTTTTTGAACACTCAAATGCAACTCTTCTCTCTGCTACATTGTTGCTGGTGAACTTAAAGGTTATGAATAATTTGTCGAACAGATGTATGACACAACTCCTAAGGTATGCAATATGTATATATGATCACATATATGTAAATGTTGATTATTTTCCCTTTTTTTAGTTGTAATAAATGTGTAAAATAATAATTCAATACTTAGATATATATATATATATATATATATATATATATATATGATTAATAATCTTTACATTAACTAGTTTTTCTTTATGTTGTAGATTGTTGGGTGAATATTTGTTACCATCGCCAAATACTTTACCTCGAACATATCGAGATCTACATGCTATTATGAAACACTTTGGAATGGAATATAACACTATAGATGCATGTCCTAAAGATCATATTATATATTATAGAGAACATGTGTTGAAAACAGAATGTCCGAAATGTGGTACCAGTAGATATCGAACAGATCAACTAACCAAAAAGCTGCCTCAAAAGGTTCTTCGTCATATTCCCATAATTCCACGTTTGCAGCGAATGTTCAGGTGTAACAGCATAGCACAGTTTATGGATTACCATTCAAAGAATAGAAGTGGAGATGGTGTTCTTCGAATGCTTGCATATGGTTCTGCATTTAGAGAAATCATGGAAAAATATGTAGATTTTAAAAATGAACCTCGTAATGTCAGGCTTTCATTGGCATCTGATGGTGTTAATCCATTCGGAGAGATTAGATCTACTTACTCAGTGTGGCCTATTTTCGTTATCAACAATAACACTCCTCCTTGGATGTCAATAAAGAGGGAGCACATAATGTTGACTGTGATTATTCCGGGTATTTGATACATTATTTTTTTGAATGTAACATTTTCATTTCTCTCGTTGTTCTCATAAATATATATTTTATTTATTTACTTACTTATATATACATATATCATGGTAGTAATTATTATGTACCATAGTTTTGAACAATTAGGTAAGTACCAGGTCAAAGATATGAATGTATATATTGAGCCTCTTATTGATGAGCTAATACAGTTATGGCATGGCATCACTATGTATGACATCACTAAACCAATCAAGCAGAAGAGATTTCAATGTCGTGGAATGCTTGTATGGACAATTAATGATGCCCTAGGACTAACACATGTTTGTGGTATGTAATATTTCGTTGCACTTTAATATAATACATAATTATCTAAATTAGATATACCATATTGCATTTTTAAAAAATGATCTCATAGTATAATTGTAATTTATCCATCTATTGTAGGTCTTCAAACAAAGGGTAGATTTGCATGTCCAGTTTGTGGCCCTAAGTTGAAGTATCGCCATTCGCTGGAATTAAGAAAGATGGTGTTTGATGAGTTTAGGCACTTCCTCTCTAGGAACCATAAGTATCGTACTACTAAAAAACATCTTTTCAATGATAAAGAAGAAACTGGATTAAAACCACGAAGAATGACACCTCAGTCGTGGAAGTTGGAATATAACAGAATTAATAATCGTCAAGCAGCTGGTACGTAATTTGTGTGTATATATATATATATATATTATTTTTTTATGTAATGTTTGGAATTTTTGTTTTAACTAATGAATTTATTTTATTGTATTTTATAATTATTGTTCTAATTTATTTTATTCTTTGATATCAAGGTCATCGTCGCGGTGAAGGTACTAATATTGTACTTCCACCTGGAATGAAATGTTATCCTTCTCAATTTGCAAGGTTGCCCTACTATGAGGACCTAAAAATAGCTCATTTTTTTGATACAATGCATGTCAGGAAGAATGTGACAAAAACGTTATGGCGAACCATAGATGGTGCACATGATAGAGATAAAATTGACAAAATTTGTGTTGACATTGAGAAATCGAATCATGCAATGAAAAGTGTGATCGACAGATCAAATAACAATGGAGGTCGAAATTATAATAATATTCCATGGTTATTAACAGAACAACAAAGCAATGATGTAAAATAGGTCGTTAGAAGAATTAAATTTCCAATAGGTTTTGCTTCAAACATAAATAATATCTTAACGAAGAAAGGTGACTTCAGTGGGGTGAAAACACATGATTGGCATACCTTTGTTAAGGTAATTTTTTTGGTATACGTTTTTGTATGTTATTGCTTGAATACATATTTTAAATTTTCCTTTTGTTTGTTTAATTTGGAAACCAATAACGATTCATTTTTTATTGTTATAGTATGTTCTACTTGTATCTCTCCCAAACGACTTCGACAACAATGTCAAACAAGTTATATATGGTCTTAGTAAATACATGGGGTAAGTAGTTTTGATTTATACGCAAAATATAATTGCTACAATTTATTCTCGTACTTAATGAAATGATGTATTAATTTACTTGTAATGAAATATATATTATGTTTCAGTGAAATAACCTTGTGTAATGATTTGCAGATGGTTGTCATTGAAAGAAATCCATCAAGATGAAATGAAGTATTGGAAGAGAGAAATTCCTCGGCTAATGTGTGAAATGAAAAAGTATCTACCTCCAACATTTTTCAATGCACAAGAACACTACTTGATACACCAAGTTGAGGAGATTGAAATGTGTGGACCAGTACACACAAGGTCAATGTGGATGGTCGAGAGGCACCTGAAATCCTTCAAGGCTTTGGTTAGACAAAGAGCACGACCTGAGGGTTATATGGTGGAGGGATATGTGGTATATGAATCCATGGTGTATATTAGTCATTATCTTCCTATATTAGCTGCACCAGCCATGAAGGCGGTGGATTGCATTTGGGATGTGAACTCCATCAAAAAAATTGAAGTGGAGCACCTGTTGGGAAAAGGTAGAATGAAGAAAGTGAGAGGTAAAAGATTTATTATGTATAATACATATAATGTTTCATTTTTTTACATCATGTATATGATCATTATATTCATTTAGGTCTTATTCTTTCATAGTTTCTTAATTAATATAATTTACCATGGTTATAAGTAATATTTATTAATATTGGTGAATTATTGTTTTTTTATTCAGGTGCTCAAGATTATGAGGCACTACTTTTATACATTGCAAACAATCTTGAGTGGATGAGTGAATGGATTGAAACATGTAAAGCATGTAACGACGGTAGGTTATCATGGAAACTACAGTCTGAATTGATTAGAGAAGCGTATCATAGTGGAGATGGAAACGTTACGGACAGGGAAATCGATTTAGCATATGGTTTGAAAGATAGAAAGGTAAGCAATTAATTCACCTATTTTATTCATTAATTATTTTATACTATATTTATAATGTGACAACAAGTTTGATTTTTCAGATAATTTTCATGCTGTGTAAATTATATGATTAATTATTAATTGAGAATGCATCTTTTTCATGTTTGGCATATTGTAGTTGAAACACCACAAGGCTATGTAGTGCAATGGTCGTAAATTTCACGTTAAATAGTTGGATGATAATAGGAAAACTTTTGATAGTGGGATAACTGTAGTATTCCAGGTCACTAATGTTTCCTCCAGGAGTGACAGACATCCTCGAGAATCTGAAAATAGATATTATGGGTTTTTAGATGATATAGTTGAGTGTGACTTTAATTCCTTCAAAATAGTTTTGTTCGACGTCAAATGGTATAGGCTACGAATGAATGTATGTGATGATGATAGAACACTTATTCAACATGAAAATGGATTTCCAATGGTTAAAACATCGCATTTTGAAGTAAGAAAATATCGCTATGTTTTTCCAAGCCAATGCGAACAATTCTTTTACTCAGAGGTTCCAGGTGAGAACGAATGGTCATTTGCTATTAGATATGATCCAAGAGGAAGGCCAGTGGAGTATACTGTAGAGGAAGAAGATGATATTGATCAAGGAGAAGATGATGCAGTGGCAGATGAGTAGGAAGATGCATTGACAGACGAAGAAGATATCTTAGAAGATGAACCAGGCATAGGAGATGAGGCAACAATTATTGATGATGATGTCGATGAGGATATTATTGAAAATGAAATAATTGATGATGATGATGACATGGTCGATCATTTCAACACCATTTCTGAATCAGATGTTGATATAGATGTCGATCAGTTGGATGAAGATCAAGAAGATACAAAAGAAGAATATTGATATAGATGTTATGTTCGAGTATGAGCTGGTATGTTATAACTTTATATTTTAATATGTAGGAATTATTGTCTTTAAATAATTTACTAATTATGTGGGTTTGTTGCATGTTGTTTATTATTTCAAACCAATAAATAATGGCCTTACTATTGTACAAGCTAAACTAAAATTATATGCCATTTTAAAATCAAACCTAAGTTGGCATTTAAAAGGTTTGAATACCTATTTATATGGTGGAGCATTACCGCCATAAACTATGGTTTTAATAGGAATTTCAAACGAATTACAAAGGTTTTGGATTAATCATGGCGGGCCTTTCAAAATTTTACATTAATCACTATAGCTACCATTCATGTAATCAGTACTACAGCTCCTTGCCTATTCTAATCGACTCAAACCCTACTGGATATATGCCTTTGCAGATCATTACTACAGCTCCTTGCCTTTTCTAATCGACTCAAACCCTACTAGATATATGCCTCCTACTACAAAGAACTGCCTGTCACGCAATAAACTCCAGAAAGCAGGCCCTTGCTGCAAAGAACTGCCCGTCGCGCAAGAAACTCCAGAAAGTAGGCCCTTGCTGCAAATAACCGCCCGTCGTGCAAGAAACTCCAGAAAGTAGGCCCTTCCTCCATCAGCAGGAAAAATGGTATGGCCAAACAGAATTTTGCCAGATTTTGAAAAGTGATTTTACCATTTAGAATGCCCAAGATTTGAAACAGAGAAATAAATTGGGCTACTCATTTTCCTTGAATAGGGCATGCCTATAGATTTAGTTTTGTTTTTAATAAAATTCAATGTAAGACATAACGAATTCCCAAAACCTCAATCTCCAGCATGCTTTCCATAAAATTTGGCAGTTGATTTCCATCATCACAATTTGGTCTTTACAAGAAGAAAAATTGATCACCATTTCCTACCATTTTCCTTCAAACAATATGAAGCACATGCATTACCATCCGATTTTGATAGATCCATCTAACTTTGATAATACATCACAACTCACACAAATTGCATCTTCATTTTCAACCACAGGACAATCAATAAACTCACCCCCATAGCTTTCCAAGGCTATCATGCACAATTGACTCAATCTCTGTACTAGTGCAGGGTGAAAATTAAACCCACATCTGTTCATATTATAGTCACACATGAACATACTATTGTAATAATCAAGTGCTTGTAATTGGAAAGTATCAATAAATATAATTTGTGATAATTTATCAGCACAATCACCACCCCAAACATTGGCACAATTTCCATGTGGCATGGATGATACATCTCCCTTGACAGGATATATACATTCAGCATAAGGGCCAGATAAGTTATCCATGTGGATATAACTATAGCTAATGCTAAACCTCAATCTCCAGCATGCTTAAAACTAGGATCAGATCAAAATCTGGCTACAACTATCATTGAATGTAGACAAGTATGCGAGAGAATTTCTATTTTGGTTTTAAGCTGGCGAAGCCATCTTCGTGATTTTTAGGCAGCATCCACTTTCTCATTATATCTTGGGAGTTCTGCAAGAGACACCTAGTCACACTGGGGTCAAACCCAGTTCACCTTTTCCTGCTGATTAGCCTCCAATCTGTTCACTTTTACCTAGAGAGATTTAACATATCTAATAGTCTTATTAAGGACAACAGCAGTGTCCATGTAATCTTCACCGGAGATTATATTTCTCAAAAGTTGGACCATTCCTTTAATTCTGTCTTTTTTGGATTTCTTGGCAGAAGCAAATTTCCCTGAAAGAGATTTATGTGACTGTCTGCATCTAAGTGCGCTATTCTTTGTAATTCCCTCAGTCAGCATGCTAACAGCACTCAATACACAGATATTCTTGTTGTTGCATTCATTCTCATTTGAATTCTTGCAATTATTGGTTTGGATGTCCAATTCCTGGGTTAGAGTGACCAGAAGGAAGCTATCAAACAAAAAAACTGGATCCTTTTGACAAGAAAATGCTACAAAATAACCCACATACAATGAATGTAGTTGTCATCTCGACTTACAAACAGTAGTCAGCCCATTCCTATCCATTTTCTATTGTATCATCTGATTCAATTACAACCAACGAAGTTACAATACAAGTCTGTAGTGCCAAGTTTTAGGATAGTTGGACCCTTTTCTGTTGGGTGTGGAGCCTGATTATCTTGTTTACTTTGTATCACAACAATGGACCCCTATACCTTAAAAGGGGTGGCAACACTGGCCGTAATTAATTGCTGCCGTGGGGGGTCCAGGGGGGGCGGCAGCGCTTTTCGAAGCCCCCCCCCTGGCGGGGGGTCGGGGGCAGCGCCCCCCAAGCTAAAAACAGATGTAAAATTTCCTTGTAAAAGTATAGTAATTTCTAGTCAATCTGGGTTGTTCATTAGGCAAATGATCTGACGATAGAAGTTATGTTTAGATTAGGGTTTTTTTTTCCCTAGAAGGCAACCCCTTGCTTTTATGAGGGCATTGTATTGTGGCTTTGCATTGTATGTGTGTATTCTTGGAGCGAGAAACAGAGAGGGATACTGTGAGAGAGAACAGAGGATATTACAGCGGATCTGCTGTAGGTTTTGTCTCTTCATTTTTGCTGGTTAATAGAAAGGAAGGTCTGGCTGTTCGGGGTGGACGTAGCCCAAACTGGGTGAACCACGTATATCTGTGTCTCTCTGGTTTTATGTGTTTTGTGTGCTTGTATTTTTCTGCATATTTTATGTGTTTCATTGCTCCATAATATTTAATTTTCTAACAACCGTACTGAGTCAAGGCATATTTGGCCGATAAACTCGCAGAAAGAAGGGTTCCCTTGGTTGAGTGGGAGACAAGGACGATGGTAAGTTTAGGGCTTAGAATGACCACAAATCTTCACTGCAGGAAGATAAAATGGAAGTATTTATCTAGACTGGAAAGATCCGTACCTACCATTGAGTAAAAACAGAAGCCAAAGGCCATGACAGACGCGGAATGGAACATTCTTGATAGAAATGCACTCGAAATAGTACGGTTGTGTCTTGCGGCATCAGTCGCCTTCAATATTTCGAAGGAAACAACAACAGAGGGTTTGATGCAGACGTTGGCGAAACTATATGAAAAACCCTCATCCTCAAACAAGGTATTTCTTATGAAACGACTATTTAATATGAAGATGTCGGAAGGTGGATCTGTTGCAGACCATTTAAATGAATTTAATACAGTTACCAGTCAGTTAAGTTCTGTAGGGGTAAACTTTGATGATGAATTTAGAGCTCTGTTATTCTTGTGCTCATTACCAGAAAGCTGAAATGGTTTAGTTATGGCCATTAGTAACTCTGTCTCTGGATCTAGTACTTTAAAGTTTGATGATGTTGTGGGTGCTATCCTTAGCGAGGAAATGCGACGGAAAAGCTCCGGTGAGACATCAGGTAATGCTTTGAGTGCAGAGTCTAGGGGAAGAAGAATGGAAAGAGGAAATAGCTCGGGATATCGCAGTAAATCAAGGAAAGGCAGATCCAAGTCTAGATCAGGGATAGTGTGCTGGAATTGCGGAAAGAAAGGACACCTAAAGAAAGACTGTAGATCTCGGAAGGGAAAAGAAGGAGACACACAGCAAGAAAACAATCATGAAGAAAATGTGACAAGTGATGTGTTACAAGATGCTTTGATTCTTTCTTTCGAAAATGTTACTGATTCTTGGGTTGTAGATTCAGGGGCTTCATTCCATGCCACACCTGATAAGAAATATTTTCATGACTATGTTCAAGGAGACTTTGGACAAGTTCGTTTGGGTGATGATAAACCCTGTAAAATTGTTGGAAAGGGTAAAGTTTTTGTAAAACAAAAGAATGGAAACCAAGGCCTACTAAAGGAGGTAAGCCATGTTCCAGATCTGAAGAAAAATCTGATTTCAACAGGGCAGTTAGGCAGTGAAGATTGTGTGACAACTTTCACAGATAAAACTTGGAAGGTCACCAAAGGAGCCCTAGTAATAGCAAAAGGTGAAAAGGTTGGTACATTGTATTTATGCAATGGTATTTCTAACTCTGTTAATGCTTTAACTTACAAAGGAGCAGATGCAGCATTATGGCATCATAGGCTCGGACACATGAGTGAGAAGGGAATGAAGATTCTTCACTCAAGAAATTTGTTGCCAGGTTTGAAGAATGTTGATTTGGATTTCTGTGAGAATTTCATTTATGGAAAACAGAAGAGAGTCAGATTTCTCAGAGTTGGGAAAGAAAAGAAGAGCGAAAAATTGGAGCTTGTGCATACAGATGTATGGGGGCCTGCTCAGGTATCATCTCTCGGTGGCTTTCATTATTATGTTACTTTTATTGATGATGCAACTAGAAAAACATGGATTTATTGTATTCAGAATAAATCTAATGTATTTGATACTTTCAAGAAATGGAAATCTTTGGTTGAGATTGAGACAGGAAAGAAGTTGAAGTGTCTCAGATCAGACAATGGAGGTGAATATTGCAGCAAAGAGTTTGATAGGTACTGTTCGGAGCATGGAATTCGTAGAGAGAAGACAGTTCCAAGAACACCACAAGAAAATGGTGTGTCAGAAAGGATGAACAGAACAATCATGGAGCGTGCAAGGTGCATGAGATTGCATGCAGGATTGCCTTTAAAATTTTGGGCAGATGCTGTAGATACTGTTGTTTATCTAATAAACAGAGGGCCTTCAAGTTCCTTGGATGGTGGTATTCCAGAGGAAGCATGGACAGGTAAAAAGGTAAACTACTCTTTTTAAAGCCTTTTGGTTGTGAGGCCTTTGTCCATATTAATAAAGAAAATAGAACAAAGCTTGAGGCAAAATCAAAGAAATGTACTTTTATTGGATATGGTGCTAATGATTTTGGTTATCGCTTATATGATTATGAAAATCACAAAATCATTAGGAGCAGAGATGTAATATTCAATGAAAAGGTCTTTTATAAGAATCAGTTGCAGGAAAAGAAACAGGAAAAAGAAAGCAAGGAATACACGGTTCTTGATGAGATAACTGAAAAAGTAAAGGTGCCTGAAAATAATAATAATCAGCAACCACAGCAACAGCAACTACCACAACAGCAACAGGCACCTCAAACACCTCAAAGTGGTGTTAGAAGATCTACCAGGATAAGTAGACCCCCTGAACGATACTCTCCTTCATTATATTATTTATTGTTGACTGATTCTGGTGAACCTGAATGTTATGAAGAAGCAATGCAGGTTGAAAGCAGGAAGAAGTGGGAGCTGGCCATGGAAGAAGAGATGGACTCCTTAATGCATAACCAGACTTGGGACTTAGTCAGGTTGCCTGCAGGTAAAACTACATTGCAGAATAAATGGGTTTACAGGCTGAAGGAAGAAGATGGAGGAAAACAGAGGTACAAAACTAGACTTGTGGTGAAGGGGTTTGCACAGAAGAAAGGTATTGATTTTGATGAAATATTTTCTCCTATTGTTAAGATGACTTCAATCAGAACTATTTTAAGTCTTGTAGCAGCGGAAGATTTACATCTTGAACAGTTAGATGTAAAGATAGCATTTCTCCATGGAGATTTGGAGGAAGAGATATACATGTAGCAACCAGAAGGATATGAGGTCAAAGGGAAAGAAAAATTGGTGTGCAGGTTAAAGAAGAGCTTGTATGGCTTAAAACAGGCTCCAAGGCAGTGGTATCTAAAATTTGACAAGTTTATGTCTGAACAAGGTTATACTAGATGTCACTCTGATCATTGTGTTTATCTAAAAAAGAAAAATGATGGCAGCTATATTATATTGTTATTGTATGTAGATGACATGCTTGTTGCAAGGTCTAACATGCAGGAAATAAATGTGCTCAAAGAAAATTGGCAAATTCATTTGCAATGAAGGATTTGGGAGCTGCAAAACAAATCCTTGGTATGAGGATAACTAGAGACAGGAAAAATCGCAAATTAACATTGTCTCAGAATGAGTACATAGAGAAGGTGTTGAAAATATTTAATATGCAGAATGAAAAACCAGTTAGTACACCTTTTGCTAGCCATTTCAAACTTAGTAAGGAGATGTGCTCAAAGACCCAAGAAGACATGGATTATATGTCTAAAGTTCCATATGCATCAGCATTTGGAAGCTTAATGTATGCAATGGTCTGCACAAGGCCTGATATTGCACATGCAGTGGGAGTTGTAAGCAGGTACATGAATAATCCAGGAAAAGAACATTGGATGGCAGTAAAATGGATTCTCAGATATTTGAGAGGTACCACGAATCAAGCATTATGCTTTAGTGGTTCAAACATTGCTCTACAGGGATATGTTGATGCAGATATGGCAGGTGACAGAGATAACAGGAGGAGCACTACAGGATATGTATTTACTGTAGGTGGAATAGCTGTCAATTGGGTTTCAAAAATCCAAGGTGTTGTTGCAATTTCAACAACAGAAGCCGAGTATGTTGCTGCTACAGAGGCTAGTAAAGAAATGATTTGGTTACAAAGGTTTATGGATGAATTGGGTAAGAAGCATGATATGGGCACACTATACAGTGATAGCCAAAGTGCTATTCATCTTGCAAAGAACTCAGCATTTCATTCGAGGACTAAACACATACATCTCAAGTACCATTTCATACGGTCAGTATTGGAAGATGGAGAGTTGAAGCTGGAAAAGATACACACTAGCCAGAATCCTGCAGATATGCTAACAAAAGTTGTAACCAGGGAGAAACTGAGAACATGCTCAGTTTCAATTGGTCTTCAAGGATGACGATGAAGATGAGGAACATCCAGGTCCAAAGAGGAGTCATTTTCCAGCAAATGAAGCAGCGGTGGAGCTGCTACAATCAGTCTCCAAGTGGGATATTGTTGGGTGTGGAGCCTGATTATCTTGTTTACTTTGTATCACAACATTGGACCCCTGTACCTTAAAAGGGGCAGCAACGCCACCCGTAATTAATCGCTGCCATGGGGGGTCCAGGGGGGGCGGCAGCGCTTTTCGGAGCCCCCCCCTGGTGAGGGTTCGGGGGCAGCGCCCCCGAAGGTAAAAACAGATGTAAAATTGCCTTGTAAAAGTATAGTAATTTCTAGTCAATCTGGGTCGTTCATTAGGCAAATGATTTGACGGTAGAAGTTATGTTTAGATTAGGGTTTTTTTTCCCTAGAAGGAAACCCCTCGCTTTTATGAGGGCATTGTATTGTGGCTGTGCATTGTATGTGTGTATTATCGGAGGGAGAAACAGAGAGGGAGACTGTGAGAGAGAACAAAGGATATTACAGCGGATCTGCTGTAGGTTTTGTCTCTTCATTTTTGCTGGTTAATAGAAAGGAAGGACTGGATGTTTGGGGTGGACGTAGCCCAAACTGGGTGAACCACGTATATTTGTGTCTCTCTGGTTTTATGTGTTTTGTCTGCTTGTATTTTTCTGCATATTTTATGTGTTGCATTGCTCCATAATATATAATTTTCTAACATTTTCCTGAAGCAAGAGTTATTCAAATTAAGAAAAGAGGAGGGTTTCAAGGTTTCAAGAGTTTAGTTCTTGACTCTAGCTGAAAAAATGGAATGAAGGGAAACCAACGAGCCTTGTTATATTCGACCTGTGGAGGAGAAGCCTTGAACAAGCTAGTCGGGTGATGTAGCGGTTAGCCCCACACACACTATTTTTTAGCTTCGATCACCTTTTTATTTTTCCAGAGTATCCTGGGCAGGGCAACCTTGCCACTTTATAACACTTGTATATTTTACAATTTCTTTAATATCAGTCTCCCAATATTTCAATTCTTTCTTGAATACCAAAAAAAAGTTGTCCATATCCAAATTGAGGATCACTAACATTTATTCATGGCCATTTACACTCTCACTTCTACACTTTCTCCTCCATCTCATTATAGATCATGACATCTATGTTACTAAAAAGTTCGTTGATCGATTGATATTGTTGTGAAGCAGTCAACACAAATCATTTGATTTAACTCTCAATTTTTCTACAAAAACATATTCTAAGAGGCACGGGTTTTCAAAGATCCAAGCAACTACATCATTCATCTAAATACAGACTTAAATACAGATTTTTAATCACCTATAGTCATATAAGGGACCAGTTGTATCCAAAATGAAGCACATGAGAATGATGGTTGATTAATATAGGGTCATATACAGAGTTTTCTTCATATAAGGTCTTGGTTTTTCCTCTTTCCCAATCTGCATGTGTTTTATGTTGTGGCTCTAATGTATCAAAATTTATATAGAGGTTGACATCCACTAGGTGTTCCAAGAGGATTCTTTACTACATCAAAGTCAAACCTCTATCTCATTTATTTCTTGAAGCTCAAATGTTGTGTGAACCTTAGGCATCATTGCACACTAAAGAAGCCCCAATAAAAGGTAATTAATAGATACCAAAAAATTATCTCTACATGGAGTTACAACACAGGAGAACAAAAAACGTATTAAGATAGGTCTAATGGGAAAATAATGTTAAACAAGAAGAGAGGTAGGTCTTAGCGAGAATAATGGATTTATTAGAACCACCAAAGATTTGATATCATGTCATATAAAGGTGTAACTCCAAACTTGGATCATATTCCATTAACATGAATCCATATTTAATATGGTAATAGGACTCTTGATTTCATCTTTCAAGAGGTTAATTGACCTTTCATGTTGACCTATCTATTCATATTTCTCATATTATTTATAAATGATTAAAATGACAAAAAAATGAAGAATTATATGTCCAATAGCACTAAACCCAAATTGAACTACGATCTCAGCTTGCCAAAACCTGCTGAAACTTCTTTCACTAAGGTATATTGTTCTACTTGAATTCACTTTACACGAGTTCACACTTGTTATCTTGCACATGTGTTATGCCTTACATTTTTGCTATCTTGTACATGTGTTATGCCTTACATTTTGGTATTCATCATCCTTGTCTCTCATTTTTTCTCTCACAACAAGTACCTATATGCAAGCATGTCACTCCTTGTTCCATCACATTGTTCCACATAAAATGAGCTTGCCCATTCCCATCATGCACTGGTCCAGATAACTTGCCTTGTCAACCCATGTGCTAATTCATTTCACCCACTTAAATTATCAAGATAACATGCATGCCAACTTGTTTTACCCACTTAACTTATCAATCTAACTCATGTGTCTTCTCAACACACATTGCACCAAACTATGTTTAGTATCATTGTCAACTCATCTCTTGCTTGGGTGCCTTAATATGCAATGACATGTTTCCAAGACTGAATTCAATGCAAGGCATATTTGAAACTCTAAATCTGTCTTCCGGTGTCTTATTAGAAATTATTTCAGTTTTCATTTTTTGTTTTCAAGTTAGATATTTTTTTCAAGTTTCTACATTTATAATTTTATTGCAATGTGACAGACTGATCAGGGCAGTACAGGAATAACCCCAAGACAGGATGATCGCAGAAAGGGGCCAGTGGAAGAACATGTAAAGTGTCAGCATTTCTCTATCTTCAGGTATTTTAGTTATTTACATAATTGAAATAATATTAATTTTGTTCAAATATGCAGACACCTAGCCATGGTATGCTTGATGATTCCCTCTATGAGGAAGAGCTTTCTTCATCCCTATCTCCATTTCTCTTGCTTCAAAAAAAGGCACGAAAAGCAAGGTCAAAATTTGATACTTTGATAGACGCGCCTCAAACACCTGAAACAGAAGAGAGGATAAAACAACTTATGACCTAGCTAGAAACATATCAGGTAATAATAAAAAATCAAAATGATATTTTTTTTGTTCTGCATGAGATGAATTGTGATAGTTTGATTTTTAATTTTTAGATTGACTAAACTAAAAAAAAGTTCTTTTGTATGTAGCGTTATCTGACACTTTCTAAACCCGGTGTTGGTGGTAGTGGGACACAAGGGCAAGAGATTTCCCATCAACCCTCTCGTACACCTTCTACTCCTTTAGGTGCCAGCCAAGAAACACACCCTGCCCAAGCAGACACCCAGCCAACCGCTGAACGTGTTGGCAGTGATGAGGCTGATATGGCCAACTTCATTATTGCGTTTCCTGGAGCTACATGTTTCAGCTCCATGGGGAGCATTAATGGCATGTTTTTGGTGAACGATGAAGGTGTCCCTATAAAGCACGTACAACTCCCAGGTAAGTTTTAATATTTTAACTATTTCATTTACTCTATCTAAAACATATTTTATCATGATTTTATGTTTAAATTAATGATAATATCTTCTTCTTTTTTCTGTGTAGGAAACAATGAGTTCTACGGGTTTTTGGAGAGCCATGCGTTGGTAATTTTTGGCCCAACCATATGCACAAGGTGGAATTCCCATAATTCCAACCTGAAAAAAGAACTTCTAGATTATCTAGAAGCCCTAAATTGCGGTGGGCACATTTGACAGAACAACGGTGGCTCGGGTAGCTGGAAAATATTTGAAATATACCAGGGATACCTAGAGGACGCAATTGAAATTTAACCCTAGATACGAGCGTCCTCTCACAGTTCCAGAGAGTGAGTGGAGAGCACTCATCCATGACGGAAAAGAGAAAAGGGAAAATAAAGAAGGAAAAATGCCAACTGGACCCGCAAGGTAAATTACAACTTTAATTCAATAGCTTTAATTTTATCTATGTCTAAAATAAAAGTGTGCTACGTCATATCTGACTTCAATATTTTGATGATAGGTTGTCTGACACCTTGAAGGAAACCAAAGCTAGGATTGAAAAAAAAGACCATCACAATCTAGGCCAGGGCGGCTACTTGAAATTAGTCACAAGAATTGTAAGTAGCTAAACATCTTATAATTAATTGTATCGCCTTCCAACATTTTTGTAATCCTATCAAATAACATTAAAAATACACAATCATATGTAATGTAGGGTGATGACTTTGAAACATAAACTACAGAGGAAGATAAAAATATCACTTTCCATTTCGGTTATCAAGCCGTAGTTGAACGTCGCAGAAGCTTGGGGCAGGTCCCAAGATCCTGAATGCCTGATAAGGTAAAACGTTAACCTTTCAATATGTTTATTTTCGTCCATAAATTTAATGTCTAAAAACTTTGTTTAAATCAGGGGAGCAGCATTGCCGATGAGGCAAATAACCCAGTTGTAGAGCCAGATGTAGATGTTCCTCACGTGCAACCTGATCATTGTAGTGGGGACCAGGCCGACAATGCTACTATCAGTGAGGGTCGTGACGGTAATTAATTTCCACTTATATTTTTTTCTAATTATACCTTGATGGTTGTCCTTATAACGTTTTTTTTTAAATGATAGAGAATGTTTCCCTTGAGGATCTTACCACCAAAGAGGAAGACAGGGAAACAGTCCCAACGGTGACAATTGGTGCACCCAGTAAATAATCTCATTGCAATTTTTTTATTAATATTACCAAACGAGTTCAATGATATTTAAAAACTGACAATTAAAATTTAATATTGTCTGTTTTTGTAGGTGATGCTCCATCACTAGAAGAGACCAGACATCATGACTATGAAACTAGGTCAGCAGTGCGGGTCAAAAGGCACGAAACAGGAACAGAGCACGATGATATTGATGATGTAATTAGGAGCTTTATAAATATGAAGAAGAAAAAGAAAATTTGATAATGTAAAATATTGTATTATTATAAGACAAACATTACCATACTTGGAACATTTTTTGCGTTATATAAAAAACTCATTTATCATACTATTTTTATGTCAAGCATTAATTGCAATGTTTCCTTGCGTACTTTTTGTTGAATTGTTTTTTTATTAGTTATTGAATATTTTTTTTTATGCTCATAAAAGTAAAAAATGAAATATAGATTGGGTATTGGGGAATTGAGAGTGATGTGAGGGGGGGGAGGGGCCATAAGAGCTTCCACCTTCACGTGGTTGGCCCTGTTTAGTAGAGAATAATTTATTGGAGCAATTTAATCTTGGAGCAAACCTCCCTCGATCCAACATAGCAACAAAAAAGTCACTGTTGACTTAGTTTCTACTCTTTCAGATCGTGGGAGGCTTGTTCCAAGTTCATGCGACTCCAAAAAATTGTTCTTGAAACGAAGAGGAGCTTATTCAGGTATGTTTTGAAATTTTCAACATATGTTCTAACATTATCATAAGAATGCATCTTAGAGTAAAAAATACTACATCAATTACTTGTATTTATTATATAGATAATGATGGATTTTGATTGACTTGGCAGTGCAGGTACAAATCCTCTTGCATCATGAGCAATACAACTTGTCAAACAAGGTCATGTCTAGGATATTTTTGCTTGTACGCTTGACCAGGTTCGTAATGTCACATTTTGTAAGTTCCTTTACAGTTCATAATTCAATATTAATCTTGTTCATGATTATTATCTAGGTTTTTTGTATGTGTTTTTTCATCTATTTGATTGTAAGCAACTCTGCATGTTTCCTGTTGTTCACTATGATTTCTCCATTTACCACTCCCAGGATGAATCCAAATTTATTGTTACATAGGTTACTTTATTGTTACTATGATTTCTCCATTTACGATTTCATAGGTGACATCATGTAAAGTTGTTAATCTCAGGTTGGTGATGAGATTTATTTCTCTAGATTTGGGGCTTTTCTGATATTTTCTCCCTCATGTCATTCCTGCATCACCTCATTGTTTGAGAATGCCAATTTTCTACCACTTGTACGAATTGGCACATGTCAATCTCTGAGTGGTGCCACATTTCACCTATTTTCGGCCCACTTGACCACCTGAAAAACTCAAATCCACACACCATGTGTCTTTATTATGAAGTGCCACATGTCCTAGATATTTTAGATGCTAACATCATGCTTCTAATGTATTATGTCAACCAATCACAGTGGTCCATGTGGCCTTGTGCCATGTCACTAGTCTGAAAGAGAGATTTGAGCCTTTTCTTTTCATGATTTTTCTATTATAATTTTTTTCTTCAGGACGGGAAATCCCTTTTGCAATAGATGTGGATTTTCCCATTTCCCTGGAGTCATCTCCTAGGACACCCTTCAAGCCATCATCCAAGAGGCAATCTGCAAGTCTCTGTTGTTTCCCTCTTGCCCTTGAATTATGCGCCTCTAGAAGACTATTTAGGGCACTCTTCTAGCTCTTATTCCATTGCTTCATCATTGTATCAACTTCTCTCACAGGCTGCTTCTATTTTTTGTCCACTTAAAGGAAGAAAACACTACCCTAGGGCGAGGTTGCTCCTCAAATATCCCTACCGCACTTATGGACCAACCAGCAATATGAACGTTTCCCTTATGGAGACACCCCCTATGCTACTGCACATTCAATTCCAGGAGCTACTTGCTAAGGAACACTCCTACACTATGCCTAACAACCCTCCAAACAATCCCTCTAACTATTGTTGTATAATCCCTTGTGTAATCCCCTCTCCTTCCTCGACACATCTGGATAGAGGGCAGCTATTCTGAGTCAGTTAATTTGATTTGAACCCATGATCAATGTGCTACTGTTTGCCATAAAATTGCATTTTCCTGACAGGTCTATGTTAGATGGCCTGTCAACGTGCCTTTATTTCTCATCTTGCAGGTCCAAGCCAGGCATTGAGTCCAATTTTTCTTCCTTTATTTCTCATGTATTCGTTTTTACTACTGTTTATATGTACCAAAAGTGCCATTGCCAATGAAGGTAGGTGTTACTGAGAATTTTAGGTGCAATTTTATTTAAATTTATCAAGTTTTTTCCCTGAAAGTTGAACTCTTGAGCATGCATTTCATCCTTGCCTCAGATCTGTCTGGAAGAGCAGACTAAAAATGTAATGGCAGACATGTTTGTTCAAGTGAAGCCTGGCCATATAGAACTACCACCTTTATGGACTCTGCAAGAGGATTGCCTTTTTTTTTTTTTTTGCAATTAAAGTTGCATTTTGTTCATCAGGAAATACAAACACTTATCAAATTGCAAGGTGTAATTCCAATCTAACTAAGATGGGGTGGAAAACATGCCATGAACATCCAATTCAAAAGTGATTGTTAGGGTTTAAGTAGCTTATAGTTCTTGTTCCTGACATTAGTTTTTGAAATATCAATTGGCTAAACTGTTTTAACCAAATTTTCTCTTGATTTTATGGAAATTGGGTGTTTGGATCTAGAAAATTTAATCTATATTATTTTGGCTTCTCTTAGTATGAATACAATTTTAATATGTAAAACCCATTACAGTAAGTAATCAAGTGTTCACTGGAGAAGCAATACCCAATTTCAATACTCATGCTCTCCTCCTTATTATGGTAGTTCACTCAAGTCCTCCGCCTCCTTTATACATCCTGACCTCTGAATTAATTAATTGTGAGACTATCATGCTGGGATACACCATGTTCAAAATATTTTCCAGAAGAGCAGACAAATTCATCTCCATATGGGCAGAGAGGAAGAAATTGCAAGTTTAAGTTTTAGTCATTGAAAATGGAATCACCGCACTTTTGACTATTTTTCAATCCTCCCAAATGCTATTGAGGAAGAAAAATTAAGTATATTGTTGATCCATGGACACCTATTAAGCCTTTCAGATAGTTGGAAGAAACCTACTATTTGAGAGGCTGAAGGTATACCTCTCCTATGCTTGGCAATCTCTATAATTATGACCCTATATGAGATTCAAATGATCATCTCTGGGGTCTATTATATACATTAACATAGTAGTCAAGCAAGGGTATCGACTGCCTCACATTCTTTGGACTTCATATTTATGGATGAGAGTTTCTCATTTCAAAATCCATGGGTGGTAATGGTGGAGGCCCTATATGGGATATCCATTTCACTATTTTTTGACAACATTGTCCTTCTATTTCACGAATCCAAAAACAAAATTACATTTTGAGCTCATTATGGGATGAACATGGTCTTCAAGTCCACCTTGCAAACACAAAAGCATGTAAGTTATCTCTCCTTCTTTTCAAGGATAGCAGGTAGAAATGGTGACATCCTAGTCTTTCCTTTGAATGCTATTATTTGGTTCATCTTTTAACTTGTTTTCGACATTTGTATCAATGTTGAATAGAGGATTGCAACATTAACAACCTTGGAGAGATGATGTTTCCAACTTCATTTTTAGGATATTTAGGCTAAGTTTTGGTTTCTTGAAGTCTTTTCATAATACTTTGTTACACATGACTTTCATTTTCTTCTTGCAGAATTTCTAGAAATGAATGGATATCTTGTGGACTGTTGTAAACAAATTTAGTTCTATTACCATGCTCAAGAGAATTTAATGTTTTTCATTATTGGAGGACAGAGATATACCATAAGAGCTCGATTATGTGTTGTAGCTTTTTATTAAGACTTGAATCAGTTAAACCCTCAGACCTACTGCAACCCTATATTGAGGCTTGGTTCTATTGAAGCTGCCATAATTTGGACCTCTTCACTGCAGTCTCAGGCTAGGGATATAGCTACAGTATTTTGACATATTTTATGCAGTGAAAATCTATTAAAATCTCATATTATCTCCTATTTACGGATGCTTGGACATAACTTTCGAATTAGCTAAGTCACCTATTTACTTAAAACTAGCACATTTGGCAGATTTTTTTTTTAAATATTTTTAACCAAGATTGAATGTTATGTACTAAATATAGAAATCTGGGGCGGAATAGAGTGTTTAGGTTGTACAATGTATTACTTCAGCCTTATGATTTATCAATGTTCTGTTGGAAACTAAGTTGATTGCTGGTAGAGTTTTGTTGCGTTATTCTGTTGTAAATTAAGCATGCATTTCATCCCATTTGGTTATTTTGTCATTTTTGAATCCTGAACTCATCAACCCTTTCTGTCAAACTGATAAAAGCTACATAAAAAAATAATAACCCTTTCCTCATAAAAAACTGATAACCCTTTCCTCATAAAAAACTGATAACCCTTTCCTCATTGTATTGTTTGTATAATTCTGAATCGTTAAATTTTGTAGAGATTTATGGTTGGTTGATAGCGGGGTAAAATCCACAGTCCCTCTTATGTTTCAAAATTTCAATCTCATAGCTGTGTATAAAGTGCCTTCATGTTTCATTGCCCAACCAAATCCACCCTTTGGAAAACTCACACAGTTCTGATTTCTTGAACTGGTAGTTTCAATAAATGATCTAGAGATTGTTAATATCTCAAATCGGAGATTTGAGATATTAATTCCACAATTCCTTTATAGCTACAACCCCATAAGAAAACTAAGCCAGAATTTCCCCTCTTGTGGAGGCCCCCTATTCCATCAAGGTTGTAAAAACCCAATTTTCATAAAATATACACTTTCGCTTAACCCAATATTCCATCTTCACATAATTCCACTAGCGGAGGTTCCATTTCTATTCTATGGCTCAACCCATAATAATACAATGCATATGCTCCCTTAATAATAATAATTCTACCGAAGACACTGTCTCGTATCCAACCCCTTAGCACACTTTATAAGTATACGTATATCGGTTCACAAGGTATTATGCACTCACAAAATCTACGCTTCTAAGGTTCAACCATCACTCAACCCACATATATGGCACATCTCCTAAGTCTAGGTTGGTTGATTTAATCCCATGGCATTCAGATGTAAATCAACTATATCATATCAACCTTCGCGCATTATTCACACACCACAGATGTACATAAACCCGACTTGACTTGATTCTAACGCCAACAATAAAACATTGGACCACGTATACATTGTTAGGTTCCCGTGATTTGGCCGATTGGTGAGCCAAATGACGATGTAACATCAAACCAAGCTTTGGAGCCCAAGGACCTAGCCTTCCTGGACTCAGAAAGGGCTCTCTCTATATGTATAAAAGATATCGGTGTGTTTGCTTATGGTGTTCTGATATTAGGCTAGTTATGAAGTGAGTTTTTTGGTTTTTTAAGTTTGTGAGGGATAAAACTGATCCAAGATATAAACTGGATAACAAGATGTAGATAAACTGGGCTATGGGGTCAAAAAGGTCAAGGAAGCTATCAGATGATGATGTAAGGCTGCTGTAGGGCCGATTTGATTCATGGTAGAAGGGATCTTTGGGCAAAATGGAGTAAATGAACATCAAGCTTGTGAAAGACAAGGGATTTCAAGTATAACTAGTTGATAGAAGACATAAACATGTTATAGCAAGCCATTAATCATGCTAAATGTAACTATGAGCTAATTAATACATAGAAATCAAACATTCCAGCCATGCATAGAAGTATAAGACCTTCTAACTTCGGGAAAAGGCTATCAGACTTTGGGGAAAACACATAAGAAGGACTAACAACTCAAAATACTATGCCGGAATGCCTAAACATAGTTTCTAAGTCATTGGGAACTTTGACAAACAAGCTTTCATAGTTTTAGGCAAAGGGCTAGATCGGGACTAGGCCTCCTTGGTTCAACAAGATGATAGGATAATCAGTCAAAGAAATAGTTTTATGGACAGAACTATGGACAATCATAGGTAAGCAGGGCACACCATACATCCTACTCAACATACATAGAACTTGTAAATAAAACTAGCAACAATACCCTAAGTTACTAAAGAGCAGTTAAGAATTCTTTAGTATAACTAAGGAAGAAGAAAACATAAAGCTATGAAGATTCAGGAATTTTGAGGTGCCTCCATGGGCATATCTCAAAATTAATCTCTACTGATCTATAGCAACAAGAAGCATGTATCATGAATGAAAACTAGAAGACAACAACAAAGCAAGAAGCACTATACCATTCTACCATGTCATGGAGTCCATCAACAATCCTTCATCATTCATCAAAAGCATCCAAGAGGCAGTCCAAAAATCATAACTCAAATATGTTCTTCAAAGCTCATATGACCAATATATTGATTCTTCTCTCAAGTTCAGCCTCTGTTTTACAATGAAACCCATGGAATAAATAGGCTTGAGGAAGGAAAACCTCATGGAGCAACTAGCTATCCCATTGGTCAAGTCAAAATATCTAAACTTGTCCTTGAGGTTTTGCAAAGCCCATGGCACAAAATATCCCATAAAATATCTAAAAAATGCTAAAAACGGAAATTATATTGACTTTACATCATTTCCCAAGTGTAAAAATAGCTAAACGCACATTTGGGAAAAGCAGATTTTTAAGGTTCAAAAATTACAAAAATACTTCAAATTTATATCAGGAAAAGGTCCCCAGACTTGCCGGAAACATTTGGCAGCCTTCTCGGTGTCAAAATGAGGCTCATGATGGCCCGTTGGAAAGCTCTCTGTGTCTACTTTCCGTCGCAGCTGAAATCACCTCAATATGATGTCTGGAAGTTCCCCAAAACTGTACCTGTGTGTAAAAAACCAAGAAATAGCAGACTGCTGATATGGCGGGCAGAATGTGCAAAAAGTGGGCATTTTTCGCCAATTTGAGGGGGAAAATGATCTCCAAATGCTCTGAAAATTGCTGGGGACCTGCTCATAGAATTATGGCATCAACTGGTATCATCCTTCTCCCTTGACAAATCCTCAAACTGAAATGGCAAAATTATGAGTTTTCGACCAAAAACCCAAAAAATGCCAAAAAACAAAAAGTTGTCGAAATGGGCCCAAAATTGGCACGCATGACCCTCAGGGGTCCATAGCAGCATGTTCCAAAGCTGAGGCCAAAATGTCAAGAGCTGATGTGCTTTTCTCCTCTTTCCGTGTCGGGCGCTTCTTGAAACTGATGTTTATCACTATTGAGTTACTGTTGTTCAGCATTCTTCTCCTCTTTTTCCAGCTGCTGCTCATCTTTACCACAGTCATTCTGCTCCTGTTGTTTTTCCTAGAAGGGCATCTTCATCTAGATGTGTCCCTGAAACACCAAACTACTTCCAAGTCTTTGGAATGCCTTCTTTGAACCAAACCCTGTCAATTCATTGTTTAGATAGAGAAAAATTGTCTTTGAATGACTTCAAAAAGTTTCCTCACAATACAAAACCCCTGCTCTTTCAAAAAGTGGCCTTTCCACCTTTAAAGTATCTCAGCCAGCAGAATTTTTAATAAGAGACCACACAGTGAAAAGGAGACAACAGTTAGGTGAATTG
The DNA here is from genome assembly GCA_034641835.2 of Pinus albicaulis. Lineage (NCBI taxonomy): Eukaryota > Viridiplantae > Streptophyta > Pinopsida > Pinales > Pinaceae > Pinus > Pinus albicaulis. The sequence goes on from CM076582.1 coordinate 1,566,986,853, forward strand.
TCTGTGAAAAGTGTCAAGAAATCACCTTGTTCTTGTGAAGTTTATAGGTCAACAACACATTTATATCTTTGTCTCAAGGTAGACTTTCAAATCATTACAACCCTGCCTTTCCTAGTGTGCCTATTACTCAACACACTTATGTTTTATGCAATCAACCCTTAGTGCAATTAGACAGTCAATGTCACAGTTCTGAACAATGTGACAGAGTAAAAATGCTCCAAAAGTTCAACCAAGCCTGCAATAGTCTTCTCTTTTCAAAATAACTAGGACCTCTTGTCAATGTAACACCTTTGGCTTTGTAGAAAAACCTTTGCTCTATATGGACATCCACTTATCAAAATAAACTCAAAGAACAAAAAAAAGTCAAGTCGAAAACTTAGTGAAAAACTGTCCCTTCTGTGGTTTTAAAGGGTTAATTTTGCCTTTTGGTATCTTGAGGAATAAAACACCTTTGTTCTTTGATTTAGGAAAAGGTAAGAACACACAGTTTTTAGTTCAACACATTCTCTTTTCCCTGTAGGCAACTTCACCAACAGATTCCACAATATGAAGATAGTCAGTCACAAAAACATCTCTACAATCTAAAGTCACTGTGTAATAGGATAGGAGGATAGAGTTTATGATGTTTTGTGTGAGCACAAAGCGCTGTAGCAGTCGAACACCAACAAAATTCCTTTCAAACAAAATATTGCCCTGGCTTTGTTAATCATTTTCATGTTGCTCTCCTGTTTTGGCAGCCATACTGTTCCTTTTCAATCATTGTTTGATCAATGTAAATTTGTCCCAAACTGTGCAACATGTTTGCTTTGGTGTTAGGCCTCTGCTCCTTTGTAAATACTACTCTGTCCCCTTGTATGTCCCTTAACCATACAAATTAGTTAAAAACACAGTTAGTAAGGAAACACAGTCCAAGTCCAAGTGACCTTTTCTGTGTTTTGTGGTAGGGGTACCTTTCCTGTTGGAGTTTTTTAGATAATAAGACAGCCTTGCATTCTGACAAAGGCAAAACACCACAATCTTCTTAAATCAAAACACTGCTCCCTTTCTGTCTCTGCCTCTCAACAAGTATATTAAACACCATTACACAGTTAAACAAGTGTATACACAGTCAAAGGTCACTGTGTAATAGGTATGGTTATCAAGCCCCTTGTGTTTGGTGTGAGCTCAAACAATCCTGTAGGAGTCAAACAATGAAAACTTTCTTTGAACCAAAACACTGCCATGGTATCCAATATTCCTTACCCAAATTTGACAATACCTCCCAATGGTGACTTTCAATTTCACATACTAAAGTTGTCTTAGGAAGTAAAGGAGAAAGCACTGTTTTTTTGCTTCTTTTTATCAAACAGAGAGATCTTCTGGTTTGACAAAAACATTTATATCATGATAACCGCTACTTGAAAATAAACCCACAGTTTCTCCTTTTTGGACGTTGTTCTACATTATTTCAAAAACTGTTTGGAGAGTTTAATTTGGTCCTTTGCCACCCATCAAAAAATATTCCTTTTATTAATGTTAGTGCTGGAAAAACAGAACTACTACAGCCTAGAGTTTTAAACAAAGGCACTTTTCCTTAGAACAACTCGGAACTGTGATTTCAAACCATGACTTTCAACTCCTTTCCACCACTTAACAACTTTGAAAATATCAAGGGAGGCGTATAGAGTACCTTTGAAACACGATGGCAGGCTTTTCCCGAGAGTTTGAGCAGCTATGGAAAGAGTTTTTTAAGGTTTTTGAGTGAATTTTGACCATTTCTACAGGAGTTCTGCGGGCTGCTACAGGCGCGGCGCGCAGCAGTGCATTCCTTTGTAAATTTTGTGCATAGGCGCGTCGCGCACTTTTCCAGGAGTGTCGTGCAAGTTTGCAGTCCATTTTGAAGGCCTTCCCGGTGTCGCAATTGGGCGCGAGATGGCTCGTTGGAAAGCTATGGAAGTCTACTTTCCAGAAAAACTTGAATTTTTTCATTTGGTGTCCATTTGATCCTTCAAAAATTGATTTTCCCAACACTATTCAAAACAGGTGAATCCTGGTGCAGAAATGCATCGAGCTGTTTGTAGGTCATTTTTGAATGCCTTCCTGGTGTCGGAATTGGGCACGAGATGGCTCGTTGGAAATATGTGGAAGTCTAATTTCCAGAAAAACTTGAATTTTTTCATTTGGTTTTCATTTGATCCTTCAAAATCTGACTGTCCCATCACTGGTCAAAAGGATAAATCCTGTTTGTTTTGTTTCTTTGGTGACAATTTTAACACCGAAATTCAAACTTTGAATAATGTCCGGATGAGATATAGACCATTCTCTGCCACTTTGTCAATCCTTGATGTTGATATTCATTATGTAAACCCCACTTCAAAACTGTTTAAAAAACCTGAAGACTGCTTTGTTTTTGAAAGGATAGGGTTTATATTGTCACCATGCTTTGACAATTTTTTTTTCTTCACTTGCTTTCTCAACTTCTGTCTCACTGCAGGTATCAAGCATTTGTTGTACTTATTTGGATTTTCCATAGTCCTTGTATCAATTACTTCTCTGCTCAAAACAATTTATATGATATCTCTGTCTATTGAACTAATGAAAAAGCTTTGTTTGTTTCAAAACATCCAAACCTTGACAGTATGTCAAATGACTTCTTTGCTTGTAGAGGACATTTCGCGCTGCGGGATATTCTTTGACCTTTTGACAGAGATTCTTTTCCCTTGTTTCAACACAAACTAACATCTTTCTCTTAATGCCTTTTTGGAACTAGATGATGCCCACTGTGACTGAAATTTGACTAAGGTGTAAACTATAGTGGTGCCCACCCAGGCTTGATCATCATTTGTCTAAGAAGGTGCTTGCTTTTACAATCTTTTCTCTGCTCCCAGTGCTGATGTGATATCTCTGATCTTTATAATGACAGATTTGTACTTTTTTTGAAAATCTCTTCGAAATCTGAGAGTATGCCCAAAATCCTTTTGTACTTTATAACCCTGTATACTAGCTGCAGTATCTCTTGGGAAAACCGGGCTCAGATTTTACTGTCAAATTAGGACAAACTTATTTTGAAAAGGCACTTGTTCCATGAATGGAATTACTTTCAATAATGCCATTCTTTGATTTGGCTTTGCATGTTGCCCTAGGGTTTTTTAAACTTCAGATCCTAAGCATTTCCTGTCTTTGTATTGAAGATGCAAGTATATAAGATGTGGACAAATTTTTGGCCTATTTCACAGATAACAAAGCTTTCATAGACATCTTCTTCCTAATGACAAACTAAAAATACCAACCTACTGTATCTGAAGAAAAACTCTGTCTTTGTGGTGAGGTGCAGCTTGCAACAGCTGGATTTGCACCAGCGCTTTGATTAATAGTAAAAAGTCTCCTGTCTGAGACTGTATGCCATTTTCTTATGAGTAGGAAAACCAACATCTTTTGAAACATAAACACCATCTATTGCTTGTGTAATGACTTTTTCTTTCCTTCTTTGTCTCTTTCCACTGCATCTTTTTACCAATCAGTCTTTAAAAACATTCAATGCCTTGGCCATCTGCTCATGAAAGAAGGAGGCCCTTCACTTGGCAGAGTATCTGAAGATTGTTTGATAAGCCTGTCTGACAAGGGTTTATCTTGGATATGATGGTAAGAAAACAAACTTGAAAACATCAATACTTTTACCTCTGCCTGTGATCACTACTGTGCTTCAGAAAAACCCTAGTCAAGGTGTCACTGTCTCACTGTACTGCTCTTTGCTGAGGGGAACTGAAAAGTCACCATTTGCCTTGGTCAACTTATGCCAAGTCATTTGAAGAGGATCTCTGTCAGTATGGAGTTTAGCACCCTTTGAAAAACAACCACCCTTTCTTCTGCCTGTGTAATCACATGATTTGTCAACCTTTCTTCAATTTGGTCTTGTTAAAACAGCAGGCTGCTTATGATTAGAATTGTTTTCACTAATGATATGTCCCTCCAAGGTTTTAACGATTCATATGATTTGAAAACTTCAAATAACTTCATTTGCAAGGCCAAAACTCTGTTTTCCCTTTAACTTGCATACTTCATACTGTAGCCCTGCTATGATCATCGCTTACACTCAGAAAACCTAGAGTCCCTGTTTCACTGTTCAGTAAAAAGAAAACCTGGGCTTTTGCAATCCTTAAAGTCAATATTGGCCAGCGCCCTCTGCTTGTAGATGAAGGAGGCGCCCTAACCCTCTGCTTGTAAATGAAGGAGGTTCTTGGCCATGACAAATTACCAGTTTTCTGTGACAGTGGTGTCTTTCTCTTACTGTGCTTTTCATGTTGAAAGGAAGCTGCAAGGTCTTGATGAGTGACTCTCTGTCTTGCAGATATATCTCAGGCTCATGTTTACATTGAGAAGCAACTGTTCTTCTGAATGTAGATTCAAGAATTTTCTCCCAAGATGAAGTTATATTTCCTGACTTTGTAGAATCCATAAAACACTGTAAAACACCTAATAATCAGCTTGAGACTGTGGTCTATGCAGTGCTGAGACCTAGGGGTATAAGTGGCGCGACTTAGAGCTGTGATCAACTTGATTTGCAGAGTGAGAAGTCAGTCATGATTGGTCTGTAGCAGATGGAGGTTTTTTGGCCTTTTGATGGTTGCCAAGGGTAAAATGCCTTAAAGCGCCACTTCCTAACATAGGGGAGGTTTTTGAAACAGACTTGGATTTTTCCTTTTAGAGCTGATGGGCAGACCAGTTGGGCTAAAGCTAGATAGGATAGTGATAATGAGGTTTTGATTTTGACATGGGTGGACTGAAAAGTAGGGGGGCGAAAAAAGTTTTATGAGGGTTTTCTAGATGATAGATTGACATATGGAATTCAGCTTCTAGAAAACTCAGCTATGGATCTAGTCATCACCAACAAGTGAAAAACATTGATGACTAACAGTGGCTCCATTTGGGGAGGGCAGCTCCTCGTCAGGAGGTGTCCAAAATTCAGATTTTTGGCTTATGAAGACCAGTGCCTTATCCATTGGCGCAAAATTTCACCCTTCTTTGATGTTATTTCTGAAAAGTGACAGCATGGTTAACATCAATGATACTTCTACCTACCCCACTATCTTTCCTAACATTTTTTCTTCTCTTTGGCGCATTTGAACTAGCAGCCTTTTGACAATGTATATTTTTCTATTTTGCAAAATGAACCTATCTATTTCTACTCTTATATCTGCTGGGAGTTCAGATTAAACTGATGAACTCCTTCATTACTCAACCTATGCTAGATCAACTGTCAAGATTAAGCAGTTTGACAGGATTTTATTCTCTAATCTAAAACATGAAATTTAAAATGATCAAATCAGGATTAGGCAGTCTGATTTGTCATGCATTTGCGGCATAAAAGACAAGCTGCACACAAATGTTATTTTGCAACAAAGGGAAAGTAGACAAGCGGGGCTAAGATGTACAATATATTTTTCGTCCCTCGCTTCTATCTTTGGTTCTGTTTTTGGCATGTGGAACCAGAATCTCTCCCTAATCTAAGCTCTGTGATAAGTCAATCTTACACAATGTTGACTATCTTTGCACTCACTAACTTATCAGCAAATAAATTTAAACATGCTCAGCTATGATTAGGCTAGATAGCTAAACAAGACATTGAAGTACTAGTAGCGGCATTTAGACTTGCGCGCTTTCTGAAGGACTATTTTTTGGAACATGGGGCCTTACCACTGCTTTTTAGAAACTGCCCTCTTTTTCTACTTTTCACTGTTTTTTGTATTTTCTGCTTTTTCACTTTTTCTTCAAACAAACTACAAATGAAAAGGTGCTCACAAGCTAAGCTTATTTTCTATTGTTGTCTTTCTATCCTAATCTAATCTGTACACAATAGACATTTTTTTGGTGAACTCTGTTTTCCAATGCAACCAGTCAAGTAGATGCTCACATGGGTGATTCTGGTTTAGTTCTTTCATGATGTAGAAATAATGAAAAGGCCACTCCCATTTGGTTTGTTTCTGGACAGTAGAGCTTAAGTTTTTTCTCATTCTTGGTAGCAACTTGTTTATGATATAACCCACTACCCCTACAGATTTCTCAAGGAAAACAACAAATAGATCTTAGAATAATACCTGATCTAGAGGATTTGATACATAGGATTTATTCAAGACTACTCTTTCAGTTCTCAAGGAAAACAACAAATGGACCTTGGAATAATACCTGATCTAGAGGTTTTGAAATATAGGCTTCATTCAGGACTACTCTTTCTTCCACTTGGCTATATTTGGGACCCCCCTGGTAAAGCAACTCTTCCTCATGATCACTCGAACTGTCAGACTCAACATGTATTGCAGTGTAGTTTTCTTTCCAAGCTGATGTGTTCTGATTAAGTGGACTGAAAACTGTGTGAAGGTCATCAGGTTGATGAACAAGGATACATTTTGACAGTAAATTATCTTGAAAGGACAGTGTGACAACTCCCATGTGTTTATTAACCTCTACTTCTTCATCTGCAATTTGTAACTCAATGGAACTTGGTGGCTGCAAATCTGGAGTTAAGGAAGATTCCATGTCCAAAATGATTTCTTCAACTATTTCAGGAAAAGGCTTCTCATTTACAACTTGCTCGAGGATTTCATCATCTTCCTCAAACTCATCATCAAAGCTGAAAAACTGTTGATTTCCAATCATGTGCATGTTATCTCTGACGGGCTGAAGTGAAGTAGAGCAAAGAGTCCGAGACTCTTCACTTACTTCTAAACTCTCAAGGTTCTCCTCATGAGTGTCATAGATGACCAATAATGGCTGCTTACTTTTCTCAAATTTATGAAACTGAGCTTCCTCCCAAAAATCAAAAACTGAGTTTTCTGCAAAGTTAGCTTCTGTTTGGAAATCATCATCATAATCAAAATATTGATCAAACCTTGGAAAATCATCATTATAATTAATCTCATCAACCATGCATATTGGAATATCAGATTTCTTTTCTTCAAATTGATTTACAAATCTACTTTTTGACTTATGGTATGCAAGATAAACATGAGAAAGATTAGAAAAGTTGTGGTTATGTGAAGATTCAGAGGCTGTCTGTATGTTTATAAGTTGATCTATTTCCTCTTCAGTTAAAAAGGGAGGCATTTTCCTCTCTCCACAACAATCCTCTTTCTCTTGGGAAATCTGATTTAAAGGATGAATGTCTTTTTGGGCTTCACCTATGAGAGATGATGAATCATCACTCATGTCCTTAGAGAGATCCTATGGGTTCTCTTTCATTTCTTGCTTGTTTTCATCTTCAACCAATTCTTTATGATGTTGAGGACAGTTATCATGTAATTCATGAGTTTTTTCTGATAGATGTTCAGGGGGCCAATTTGCTTTTATGAACTCAAATGACTCCCAGCATAAAGGTAGAGATCCTACAGGTTTTGCTTTATCTTCTATTTTAGATTCAAATTCCTCTTCAATCAGCTCTGCTTGATTTAGGTGAGAGTTAACTTGAGCAGGGTTTTCCTGAATAATTGCTCAGAGATCTTTAGGATGCAAATTTTCTTTCAAATTCTGGAATGATTTAAATCATAAGGGTATAGATCCTAAAGGTTTTGATTCTTCTTCCATTTCAGAATCTGTGATTTCAAAATGGCTGATAGTGTCTTTAGAGCATTCCTCTAGGTTCTTTATTAGGCCTAAACATTTGACCTAACTTGAGTCAAAGGAATACAGGTTTTTGTAGGGTTGAGTTACTTCTAGTCTTAGGTTTTCCATGACTGCTTTAGGCATGACGTTATGGGAGGCACCAGAATCTAACATGGCATTATGTAATATCTTGTCCCGTATGTTCAGGCTTACATAGAAAGGAGAAACAGATCCTTCTTGTTATTGACCTTCTATTTTCGAGCCGAATAAGAGCTCGGGTTTATCGTCAGTTAGATTTAAAGTATCTGCCTCATTCCCTATGTCAAAAACTTTGAAATTTTGAGATTTATACCTATCTACAGTTATTAGCTCAGTAAGGGGTATGGTAATTTTTACTTCGAAAACTTCCCCTTCGAAACTAAAAGGAGTTTGTAGTTTGGGCAGATTTGTTTCAGCTTTTTCGGACATGACCTTTTCTATGCTCTTAATTTGCTGACTCTGATTCGGGACTTTGCTTGACACCGTTACTTCGGGGGTTTTTGTAGAGGTGCTAAGAGTATCTGAGCTAAGACTTGTTTGAATAGCTTTATCCTTGTTTTGGTCAATTTTCTTGGCCACAATTTTGTTGCTATCCATGGATTTTTTAGGGATGGTGTCAGAGCTTTTAGCGGTGTCAGGGCTACCCTTCTTGGAGTGGTCTTGGTTTTTTCTGCTTCTAAGGTTATACTGCCTATGAGCTTCTATAATGGCATTCTGAAAATCTATGGCAGGATCTTCGAGATCTTCATAGTCGGTTTCATCCTGACTTAGGGAGCACAACTCTTGCTCTTCTGCTGTGAGGTAAACCTTACTCTCATTATCAGAACATATGAGTTTCCAATGATTTTCATCAATGGGTGCGGTATCCTTATTCTCTTCATCAACATAATTCTTACTGAAGGATGGTCTGATCTGCTGATCATTTCCTCTTGGTTTATTTTGAGACTGATCTTTTCTAAAGCCTTGTTTCCGGTTTTGAGGGTTTGGTTGGTTGTCCCTAGGAGGCACTTTTTCACTCATTTTTTCCCACATCTTTGTCATGGATTTTATCAGGCCATCTATTCTAGGATCTAGGGAAGGAGATGAAGTGGAGACCTTATCTCTAAATGGGACTTTTCCTTCTAATCTAGTCCTGGCTCTTTTTTCTGCTAAGTTGGCTTCTGTTTTTATGGCTATTTGTTGCATTTCCTCTAGGGTAGGGGGATCCTTGTCTCTCAGATGATATGTCATGTCTGGATCAAAACCCTCGAGGAATTTTGCCAAGACTAAACCGAGTGGGGGTTTGAAGTGAGGTGGGAGGGCGTTATACACATTGTTGAACCTAGTGCAGTATGCCTGGACACTTTCCCCATTTTCCTGTTTTAGGTTGTTATATTCTGACAGGATTTGAATAGGGTTCCTTCGGACTTCCCACTTGTTCGTGAAGACTTGGCAGAGTTCTAGGATGTTGTGGATGCTATTTGGAGGCAAGCTTTTAAACCATGTTTTGGGTTCTCCACCCAGGCTTTGGGCGAATATTCTCATTCTGACGGTTTCGTCGTGTACTTCCATGTATTCAAAAGCATCGCTAATCCTACTTACATGCTGTTGAGGTGTGGTGGTGTCTTCTCCAGTAAAGTGTGGGATTTTGTCTTGATATTTGTTTGGGAGAGGAGCTAAAGGCGGTGGCAACACCAAAGGTGCGTACCAGGCTGCCATGACGGGAGCTAATGGATGATGTACAAGATGAGGACTAGTAGGCTGAGATGAGGTGGTTTGAACAGGTGTGGCGGATGAACTTGGACTAGTGATCTGGTTTTGAGCAGATCTGGGATGGTAGGAGCCAAATTGATGGAGAAGCTGAAAGTCGGGGGGGGTGGAAGGTGAGGCTTCTCTACTATGACTGTGTGATTGGTCTAGGGTTTCAAGATCGTCAAAGTTTATCTTACTATGAGATCTGCTTCTGAAAAGAGTTTTTGACGACTCTAATTCAAAAGGTGAATCTGGTAGGATAGTGAGATGTTCAGGTACTGATCTTGTTTTACGGATGGATCTACCAGTAGCTAGATGGTCAGTTTCGGAAGCTTGCCACAGAATCTTCTCTGGGTCATCTACTATGATAGGGGGATTTGGGTCTGGATGGGATCTGGTGTTGATTCTTCGTGAAGCCAGATTTTGGATCTAGAGTTTAGAGAGGATGGTATTGACGAATGTTTTGGATGGGTGGTCTCTCTAAAGCTCTACTAAGGTGAAGGATGGTTAAAAACAAAAGGGATGGACTAGTGGAGTCGCCAGGTGGAACTGGGTTGTTTTGTGAAGATAGCTATGGTCCACCACCAGTAACTAATCTGGGAATGTTTTGGATTTTCTGAGTTTTATGTGCAGCCTATGGTTTGTTAAAGTATCCTAGACTTGTTTCAACACTTTTCTATGGTGATGAGAACAAAAAGAGTTACTCTAAATGGGTCTATGGACTGCTTGCTTGTTTAAGTATCTAAAAGACCAAAAAGTCTATAAGAGTTTGCTAGACTATTATGTACTCAGTGTTCCGCCATCTCCTGCTATGTTAGTGAGCGATGGGGTAGGTCTATTGGATAGTAACCTAGAGTTTGGTAAAATAGTAAGGCCTACTAGAGGTTAGTGGAGTCGCCAGGTGGATTATTAGTTTGTTTTGAGATATACTTGTATGGTCCACCACCAATACTGTCAAAAGCCAATCTAAGGGAGTGTTTTGGGGTTTTTTTGAGTTTTATGTGCCTACAAGGTTTGGAAGAGTTTTCTATAACTGACTCATCATTTTGCTAAGATGGTGAAAGAGCTATTTCTACCCTTCAGACAATATCTAAATTTACTAAGCTTGATTGAGACTTCAAGAGTTACTAAGGTGTACTTAGATTGTCACTAACTCAAAAGGTCCTACTGTGAGTGTCACTATGTTAGTGAGCAATGGCATAAGTCAATCAGATAGTATTCTTTAAGGTTTCTTAAGGTCTAGGGAATCTAAGTTTGTTTGAACACTCAGGGTCCCACCGTGATCGCCATTATGTTAGGTTCCCGTGATTTGGCCGATTGGTGAGCCAAATGACGATGTAACATCAAACCAAGCTTTGGAGCCCAAGGACCTAGCCTTCCTGGACTCAGAGAGGGCTCTCTCTATATGTATAAAAGATATTGGTATGTTTGCTTATGGTGTTCTGATATTAGGCTAGTTATGAAGTGAGTTTTTTGGTTTTTTAAGTTTGTGAGGGATAAAATTGATCAAAGATATAAACTGGATAACAAGATGTAGATAAACTGGGCTATGGGGTCAAAAAGGTCAAGGAAGCTATCAGATGATGATGTAAGGCTGCTGTAGGGCTGATTTGATTCACGGTAGAAGGGATCTTTGGGAAAAATGGAGTAAATGAACATCAAGCTTGTGAAAGACAAGGGATTTCAAGTGTAACTAGTTGATAGCAGACATAAACATGTTATAGCAAGCCATTAATCATGCTAAATGTAACTATGAGCTAATTAATACATAGAAATCAAACATTACAGCCATGCATAGAAGTATAAGACCTTCTAACTTCGGGAAAAGGCTATCAGACTTTGGGGAAAACACATAAGAAGGACTAACAACTCAAAATACTATGTCGGAACGCCTAAACATAGTCTCTAAGTCATTGGGAACTTTGACAAACAAGCTTTCATAGTTTTAGGCAAAGGGCTAGATCGGGACTAGGCCTCCTTGGTTCAACAAGATGATCAACAAATCAGTCAAAGAGAAAGTTTTATGGACAGAACTATGGACAGCTTATAGGTAGGCAGGGCACACCATACATCCTACTCAACATACATAGAACTTGTAAATAAAACTTAGCAAACAGTATCCTCAAGTTACTAAAGAGCAGTTAAGAATTCTTTAGCATAACTAAGGAAGAAGAAAACATCAAGCTATGAAGATTCAGGAATTTTGAGGTGCCTCCATGGGCATATCTCAAAATTAATCTCTACTGATCTATAGCAGCAAGAAGCATGTATCATGAATGAAAACTAGAAGACAACAACAAAGCAAGAAATACTATACCATTCTACCATGTCATGGAATCCATCACCAATCCTTCATCATTCATCAAAAGCATCCAAGAGGCAGTCCAAAAATCATAACACAAATATGTTCTTCAAAGCTCATATGACCAATATATTGATTCTTCTCTCAAGTTCAGCCTTGTTTTACAATGAAGCCTTGTGGAATAAATAGGCTTGAGTGAGGAAAACCTCATGGAGCAACTAGCTATTCCATTGGCCTAATCAAAATATCTAAACTTGTCCTTGAGGCTTTGCAAAGCCCAAGGCACAAAATATCTCATAAAATATCTAAAAATGCTAAAAACGGAAATTATATTGACTTTGCAACATTTTACAAGTGCAAAAATAGCTAAATGCACATTTGGAAAAAGCAGATTTTTGAGGTTCAAAAATTACAAAAATACTTCAAAATTATATCAGGAAAAAGTCCCCTGACTTGCCGGAAACATTTGGCAGTCTTCTCGGTGTCGAAACAAGGCTCATGATGGCTCGTTGGAAATCTTTCTGTGTCTACTTTTTGGCGCAACTAAAATCATCTCAATCTGATGCCTAGAAGTTCCCCAAATCTATACCTGTGTGTAAAAAGCTAGGAAATAGCAGACTGCTGATATGGCGGGCAGAATGTGCAAAAAGTGAGCATTTTTCGTCGTTTTGAGGGGGCAAATGATCTCCAAATGCTCTGAAAATCGCTGGGGACCTGCTCATAGAATTATGGCATCAACTGGTATCATCCTTCTCCCTTGAAAAATCCTCAAACTAAAATGGCGAAATTATGAGTTTTCGACCAAAAACACAAAAAATGCCAAAAAACAAAAAATTGTCGAAATGGGCCCAAAATTGGCACGCATGACCCTCAGGGGTCCATAGTAGCATGTTCCGAAGCTGAGGCCAAAATGTCAAGAGCTGATGTGCTTTTCTCCTGTTTCCGTGCCGGGCGCTTCTTGAAACTGCTGTTTATCACTACTGAGTTACTGCTGTTCAGCATTCTTCTCCTCTTTTTCTGGCTGCTGCTCATCTTTACCACTGTCATTCTGCTCCTGTTGTTTTGCCTAGAATGGCATCTTGATCTAGATGTGTCCCTGAAACACCAAACTACTTCCGAGTCTTTGGAATGCCTTCTTTGAACCAAACCCTGTCAATTCATTGTTTAGATAGAGAAAAATTGTCTTTGAATGACTTCAAAAAGTTTCCTCACAATACAAAACCCCTGCTCTTTCAAAAAGTGGCCTTTCCACCTTTAAAGTATCTCAGCCAGCAGACTTTTTAATAAGAGACCACACAGTGAAAAGGAGACAACAGTTAGGTGAATTTGTCTGTGCAAAGTGTCAAGAAATCACCTTGTTCTTGTGAAGTTTAGAGGTCAACAACACATTTATATCTTTGTCCCAAGGTAGACTTTCAAATCATTACAACCCTGCCTTTCCTAGTGTGCCTATTACTCAACACACTTATGTTTTATGCAATCAACCCTTAGTGCAATTAGACAGTCAATGTCATAGTTCTGAACAAGGTGACAAAGTAAAAATGCTACAAAAGTTCAACCAAGCCTGCAATAGTCTTCTCTTTTCAAAATAACTAGGACCTCTTGTCAATGTAACACCTTTGGCTTTGTAGAAAAACCTTTTCTCTATATGGACATCCACTTATCAAAATAAACTCAAAGAACAAAAAACAGTCAAGTGGAAAACTTAGTGAAAAACTGTCCCTTCTGTGGTTTTAAAGGGTTAATTTTGCCTTTTGGTATCTTGAGGAATAAAACACCTTTGTTCTTTGATTTAGGAAAAGGTAAGAACACACAGTTTTTAGTTCAACACATTCTCTTTTCCCTATAGGCAACTTCACCAACAGATTCCACAATATGAAGACAGTCAGTCACAAAAACATCTATACAATCTAAAGTCACTGTGTAATAGGATAGGAGGATAGAGTTTATGATGTTTTGTGTGAGCACAAAGCGCTGTAGCAGTCGAACACCAACAAAATTCCTTTCAAACAAAATATTGCCCTGGCTTTGTTAATCATTTTCATGTTGCTCTCCTGTTTTGGCAGCCATACTGTTCCTTTTCAATCATTGTTTGATCAATGTAAATTTGTCCCAAACTGTGCAACATGTTTGCTTTGGTGTTAGGCCTCTGCTCCTTTGTAAATACTACTCTGTCCCCTTGTATGTCCCTTAACCATACAAATTAGTTAAAAACACAGTTAGTAAGGAAACACAGTCCAAGTCCAAGTGACCTTTTCTGTGTTTTGTGGTAGGGGTACCTTTCCTGTTGGAGTTTTTTAGATAATAAGACAGCCTTGCATTCTGACAAAGGCAAAACACCACAATCTTCTTAAATCAAAACACTGCTCCCTTTCTGTCTCTGCCTCTCAACAAGTATATTAAACACCATTACACAGTTAAACAAGTGTATACACAGTCAAAGGTCACTGTGTAATAGGTATGGTTATCAAGCCCCTTTTTTTTGGTGTGAGCTCAAACAATCCTGTAGGATTCAAACAGTGAAAACTTTCTTTGAACCAAAACACTGCCATGGTATCCAATATTCCTTACCCAAATTTGACAATACCTCCCAATGGTGACTTTCAATTTCACATACTAAAGTTGTCTTAGGAAGTAAAGGAGAAAGCACTGCTGTTTTTCTTCTTTTTATCAAATAGAGAGATCTTCTGGTTTGACAAAAACATTTATATCATGACAACCGCTACTTGAAAATAAACCCACAGTTTCTCCTTTTTGGACGTTGTTCTGCATTATTTCAAAAACTGTTTGGAGAGTTTAATTTGGTCCTTTGCAACCCATCAAAAAATATTCCTTTTATCAATGTTAGTGCTGGACAAACAGAACTACTATAGCCTGGAGTTTTAAACAAAGGCACTTTTCCTTAGAACAACTCGGAACTGTGATTTCAAACCATGACTTTCAACTCCTTTCCACCACTTAACAACTTTGAAAATATCAAGGGAGGCGTATAGAGTACCTTTGAAACACGATGGCAGGCTTTTCCCGAGAGTTTGAGCAGCTATGGAAAGAGTTTTTTAAGGTTTTTGAGTGAATTTTGACCATTTCTACAGGAGTGCCGCGGGCTGCTACAGGCGCGGCGCGCAGCAGTGCATTCCTTTGTAAATTTTGTGCACAGGCGCGTCGCGCACTTTTCCAGGAGTGTCGCGCAAGTTTGCAGTCCATTTTGAAGGCCTTTCCGGTGTCGGAATTGGGTGCAAGATGGCTCGTTGGAAAGATGTGGAAGTCTAATTTCCAGAACAACTTGAATTTTTTCATTTGGTGTCCATTTGATTCTTCAAAAATTGATTTTCCCAACACTGGTCAAAACTGGTGAATCCTGGTGCAGAAATGCATCGAGCTGTTTGTAGGTCATTTTTGAATGCCTTCCCGGTGTCGGAATTGGGCGCGAGATGGCGCGTTGGAAAGCTGTGGAAGTCTGATTTCCAGAAAAACTTGAATTTTTTCATTTGGTGTCCATTTGATCCTTTAAAAACTGACTGTCCCATCACTGGTCAAAAATGGTGAATGCTGGTGCAGAAAAACATAGCGTTGATTGCAGGCTACTTTTGGATGCCTTCCTTTTGTTGAAATTTGGCCCGGGATGGCTCATCGGAAATCTATGGAAGTCTAATTTCCATAAAAAATTGAATTTTTTCATTTGGAATCAATTTGGTTGTTCAAAATCTGACTTTCCCATCACTGGTCAAAAGGATAAATCCTGTTTGTTTTGTTTCTTTGGTGACAATTTTAACAACGAAATTCAAACTTTGAATAATGTCCGGATGACATATAGACCATTCTCTGCCACTTTTTCAATCCTTGATGTTGATATTCATTATGTAAACCCCACTTCAAAACTGTTTAAAAAACCTGAAGACTGCTTTGTTTTTGAAAGGATAGGGTTTATATTGTCACCATGCTTTGACAGTTTTTTTTTCTTCACTTGCTTTCTCAACTTCTGTCTCACTGCAGGTATCAAGCATTTGTTGTACTTATTTGGATTTGCCATATTCCTTGTATCAATTACTTATCTGCTCAAAACAGTTTATATGATATCTCTGTCTATTGAACTAATGAAAAAGCTTTGTTTGTTTCCAACCATCCAAACCCTGACAGTATGTCAAATGACTTCTTTGCTTGTAGAGGACATTTCGCGCTGCGAGATATTATTTGACCTTTTGATAGATATTATTTTCCCTTGTTTCAACACAAACTAACATCTTGCTGTTAATGCCTTTTTGGAACTAGATGATGCCCACTGTGACTGAAATTTGACTAAGGTGTAAACTGTAGTGGTGCCCACCCAGGCTTGATCATCATTTGTCTAAGAAGGTGCTTGATTTTACAATATTTTCTATGCTCCCAGTGTTGATGTGATATCTCTGATCTTTATAATGAAAACTTTGTACTTGTTTTGAAAATCTCTTCGAAATATGAGAGTATGCCCAAAATCCTTTTGTACTTTATAACCCTATATACTAGCTGCAGTATCTCTTGGGAAAACCAGGCTCAGATTTTACTGTCAAATTAGGACAAACTTATTTTGAAAAGGCACTTGTTCCATGAATGGAATTACTTTCAATAATTCCATTCTTTGATTTGGCTTTGCATGCTGCCCTAGGGTTTTTTAAACTTCAGATCCTAAGCATTTCCTGTCTTTGTATTGAAGATGCAAGTATATAAGATGTGGACAAATTTTTGGCCTATTTCACAGATAACAAAGCTTTCATAGACATCTTATTCCTAATGACAAACTGAAAATACCAACCTACTGTATCTGAAGAAAAACTCTGTCTTTGTGGTGAGGTGCAGCTTGTAGCAGCTGGATTTGCACCAGCGCTTTGATTAATAGTAAAAAGTCTCCTGTCTGAGACTGTATGCCATTTTCTTATGAGTAGGAAAACCAACATCTTTTGAAACATAAACACCATCTGTTGCTTGTGTAATGACTTTTTCTTTCCTTCTTTGTCTCTTTCCACTGCATCTTTTTACCAATCGCCTTTAAAAACATTGCCTGGAACATATCTCGCTCATGAAAGAAGGGCGACCTTCACTTGCGTAGCATTCAAGATTGTTTCGATAAGCCCGTCTGGTGAAGGGTTTATCTCTGATATGAGGGTAAGCAAACAAACTTGAAAACATCAATACTTTTACCGCCCGTGATCACTACTGCATTTCGAAAACCCTACCAAGGTGTCACCGTCTCACCAGACCGCTTCTTGCGAGGGGAACTGAAAGTCACCATTTTCCTCGTCAAATTATGCCAAGTCATTTGAAGAGGATCTCTCACAAGAGGGAATTTAGTACCCTTGAAAACACCCACCCTTTCTTCCTCGCCCCTAATGACATGACTTTGTCAATTTTTCTTCAATTTGGTCTCATTGAAACAGCAGGTTGCTTATGATTAGAATTGTTTTCACTAATGATATGTCTCTTCAAGGTTTTAACAATTCATATGATTTGAAAACTTTAAATGACTTCTTTTACAAGACCAAAGCTCTGTTTTCCCTTTAACTTGCACACTTCAGACCCTAGCCCTGTTATGATCATCACTCACACTCAGAAAAACCTAGAGTCACTGTTTCACTGTTCAGTAAAAAGCAAACCTGGGCTTTTGCAATCCTTAAAGTCAATACTGGCCAGTGCCCTCTGCTTGTAGATGAAGGAGGCGCCCTAACCCTCTGCTTGTAAATGAAGGAGGTTCTTGGCCATGACAATTTACCAGTTTGCTGTGACAGTGTTGTCTTTCTCTTACTGTGATTTTCATGCTGGAAGGAGGCTGCAAGGTCTTGATGAGTGACTCTCTGTTTTGCAGATATATCTCAAGCTCATGTTCACATTTGAGAAGCAGCTGTTCTTCTAAATGTGCATTCAAGAATTTTCTCCTGAGATGAAGTTTTATTTCATGTCTTTGTTGAATCCATAAAACACTGTGAAACACCTAATAATCAGCTTGAGACTGTGGTCTATGCAGTGCTAATACCTAGGGGTATAAGTGGCGCGACTTAGAGCCGTGATCAACTTGATTTGCAGAGTGAAAGGTCAGTCATGATTGGTCTGTAACAGATGGTGGTTTTTTGGCCTTTTGATGTTTGCCAAGGGTAAAATGCCTTAAAGCGCCACTTCCTAACTTAGGGGAGGCTTTTGAAACAGACTTGGATTTTTCCTTTTAGAGCTGATGGTCAGACCAGTAGGGCTGAAGCTAGATAGGATAGTGATAATGAGGTTTTGATTTTGACATGGGTGGACTGAAAAGTAGGAGGGCGAAAAAAGTTTTATGAGGGTTTTCTAGATGACAGATTGACATATGGAATTCAGCTTCTAGAAAACTCAGCTATGGATCTAGTCATCACCAACAAGTGAAAAACACTGATGACTAACATACATATCATACCTTTACATCCGACGGTGATTGTCTTTATCACCTTCGGTTCGATGATCCGACGATCATCGCGTAACTGAAGCACACACCTTTTAGTCCCCTAGAATAGCACGATGGAACTAGGGCCCAAGGTTTAAGTCACCCTTCACATCGGACGGTTGATCCGGCATCGTGCCTACTCCGAAGATCCAACGGCCTATATGAAGTTTCGCATTTTTTTGTGGTCCGAGCATTAACGCTCAAGAATTACGCGAAACTCGCAGTTTTTTGAAACCGCTCAAGGACATGTGGTGTCCAACCACCGATATCGCATTTTTTTCCACAATACAACTTATCACCTTATGACTTGCGCGAAAACCGCCTTTCACCTCCAAAACAGCTTTCACTGTTCACTTCTCCTCGAGGTTCTGTTCTTTCCTCATTCGAGGTTTCGTCGTGCTCTTTAACAACGTTTCATCCAATTTCGTAGTCAAACCACTCCGTCGCATGGTTCTAAGGTTTCATTAAAGAACCTTGCCATCGCTTCAGAAATTGCGAACTGAGACTAATGTCATTCGTTGTTCGCCTCGCGCTTCTTACTCAAGCCACCATGTTATAACTCTGAATCTTCCATCTCAAAACTCTATTACAGAGTTCTCTGGCATAGTACACACCTTCTGCCCGTTATGAAACTTAACACACGGGCCCAATTTCATGATATCCAACCGTAGTTGTCCCTAGGCTATCAAAGGCTTGCATAAACGCCATTAACCCATCAATAAATCAATGTCAGAACTTTAATTCAACAAGTTATGCTCATTCAACAAACATCAGATCCTTGACCTGAATGTCTCTTCTCTCCAATGATACACACAATACAATAACCCCAACGACAAAGCATGTATCACACTGTCTCTTGTGTAACAATCTATAAAGCGTAAGCCATTCATGTGGTTAACTATAGAGATTGAGAACATTCTTCACGCAGGGTTTAAATTCAACAAATGCACTCACAATACTGAACAGTTTCTTCCATTATATATATTTGAAATTACTTACAAAAAGCCTTATGTTTGGCCAGATCTTCAATCCCAATGGCCTCCTACTCTCCTACTCTGCCTCTTCGGCCTTCTAACCCTAAGCAGCTCTATGCAGTTCTCTTTGCAGGATTTTCCTAGACCATGCCACAGAGGTTTATTTATACAACTAACAGTAATTGCTTCATCTTCCCTTACGTTCAACAAAACTCTGCAATTCCTACAGTCCTAATTTTAGCCTAACCCTCTGACAGAATGAAACGAACTATCTCTTCCTATGCCTACTAATCATTCGAGCAGTTACATTTTCCTCCACAAATTAACTAAAATTAACTCAACTATGGATATTTTCATAGGGAAACAAAACATGAGACCCCCCTTTATATTTATTTATGTACAAAGGTTGTCTTGAGCCTAATGCCCCTGAATCAGACTCCCCAGGTTAAAATAATTCATGATCTCCTGATCATGTGCTTTCATCTTCGTCTTCTTGGATCCCACACCTTGTTCTGCAACTGGTCATCTATTCCAGTGTTCTTCCTTTGTATTCTTCATGGCTTCCATACTTTGTGCTACAGATTTCCACTGGCTACACTTTGACATCCCCTTTTGGTATTTCCTTTGCTGCTACTCTGTTGTTTCTTCGCTGTTGTCCTTTTCTCAGATAGTCTCAACATTAGTCTTCTCATAAATTCAATTTCTTCATCTAAGATGTCTTCTGACTGTTTCATACTATTCCTCTTTGATTGCTTCAGCTGTGTCTGTAGCTCTTCTTACTGCCACCCAATCATCCATACCCTCTTTTCTTCTGCTACAAAAAAATTATTCTTGACTGTCACTCATGACAATTCCTCCATCCTCTGACTTCAACAATTCTTTAGGCTGGTATTCAAATTTCTAATCATCATCCTCATCTCTTCTATTCTTCTAGACTAAACATGCCTTAGTCCTTCCATCGCATTTTTTGCACGCCTGCCTTTAACACTTCAAAAAACGCGATGGGGGCGGTATTACCCCAATGACGTGGAAACATATTATAGGATCTCGTTTTTTTTAAACAGTTTCACTTTGGCCAAAAGGCTGTGCAATGAGGGTGGTTTTGGTTTCACAAACCCACTCCCGGGTTTTGAACATTGCTCAACCAAAATTTCACCATGGTTAATGCCATTAAACGTAATAAATCCGCCTTGTTAACTCTCGGTCAAGCCTCAATAATATCGTTCAACTCACCATAAAACACATTATTTTCCTGCCTTCAACAGAATTTCAAATTTCTGTGGTAAACGAAGGATAACAGGGGTTTCACTCCTATAAAGCCTGGTCTAAGCACATAGAGCTCGGTGCCTTGTACACAGACTCAATATTATTCATTTGGCTGAGAACCACTACAAACTCATTCAGCCAATGGACTCACTCTCGGCCTCATATAGGGTTTCTATATCAATTTAACACATTCGGATTTATCACTGGGAACCTGTACTCAACCACAGACAGAGAGGGCTATAGGAGATTTAACACAACATTTTTTTTCTTCAAGTTATACATGCACACAGTTCATAATGTAAAAGGAGTAATTCATCGTAGAATGCCAATAGCACATGCACAGTTAGACAATAAGGCTTAAATCTTATTCAACAGAGAATACAGTTTCTCAATTAAACCTTTCACTGCCAAAATCCCCCTTTCACCATTTCAGGGCTACAATTTATAATAAATTACATGAATCTCCGTTTCCTTTGGGGATAGAACATTTTCTTTAACCTAATTTCTAATGCCCCTGCATAATCAAACCTCTGCACAATACTTCGTTCTTCATGTATCTTCAAATAATAGGGTTTTACTTGAGCAAGGGCTACTTCTATGTTATTGAAAAGGTGTCTCTAAAATTTTCATCATTATGTACCTTTTGACATTCATTTTAGCAAAATGAATCAGGCCACAAAGAATCATATAAAGAGAGAGATATGTCATAGAACCCAACTACCACATAGGCATAATGCCACAAAGATTTCAAAACTTGTATGTCAGAGTGTCACAAAAATTCAGTATACTATAATGCCATAAAAGATTCAGATGCCACCAAAGAAGTCATAGGTTTAGATCTATCGTGAATGCTTCTTGTGTTTTTCTATTGCAAAAAATTCTCCCAATATTTTGAGATTAGATGCTTCAACAAATTTATTGTCATATGATCTTTGATACTTCAGATCACATGTCACATATATACATTACTCTTCCAAATTCTGTTCTGCTTCATTTTCTACCTTCATTTGCCCATAAAATATTTATCCTTTTGTAAATATGATTATCATAAACTTGACCTACAACCTTAAGCAAGAGCGAGTTATAATATATGGTTAAGAGGTTTCAAACTTCATTGGATATTCTTTCATCTGCTTCCATAAATCACAAAGAATATTGTATCGAATGTCATGTATAGTCACATGTAACTGTTTGGTGTCATCATAAGTGCTTGTTTCTGTAACTTGGTCGAGAGATTAGCTTCAAAGAGATGTAGGATTTATTCTTTCAGTATTGGTCCTAGATTCCTTTAGGATTCAACCTACAGAACTTTTGGAAAGATGCTTCAGACCATAGTCTCAAATTAGGATATAGACTTTTGGATTGCAGACATAGAGCATAGAGGATAACTTACTTGTAAAAGGAAAGAGAATCTATCAAGAGTATTGATTTGGCTTCCAATAACGTCTTTCAATGATTGCTACTACAGAGAAGATGATCTTCAAGTCTATTTGTTACAATAGCTAGCATTCACTCATATAATTTTAATTACTTCTCAAAAAAATATGTTTTATTTTTTTGATTGTAAATATTTTTAAAGAATCAAAATAAACAAACATTTAATTATTTAGAAATTATTTTAATTATTTAAAAATTATTATAATTATTAAAATATATATATATATATATATATATATATATATTTAAATTAATTTGAGTGGCATTAAAAAAAACACACGTGTTTCATTTCAAAATGTCAAAAATTTTCAAATATCAAAAGTTTTAATTTCCCTCCGGTTACATGGTTTGTCTAGGGAAGGAGGGAAGATGCGGCCATATTGTCGCCGGTTTTGATGAAGGACGCAGCCATACTATTGCAGGTTTGGAGGAAGGATGCGAGAGATTTTTTCCCCTAACCGTGCTCATAGATCTGGCACCATGGATAGTGTGAGGATCTGTGCATTGCTCTCAACTCCACAACTCCAAAAATAGGTATCTTATTCTTCAATACAACAAGAATTTTGGTTGTCGTTTTAGCTTTTTTTTTCAGGATCTTGTCTCATGGGTCTGCTTGTAATTTGTTCTATTTGGACTGCAACCCATTACTAACCCAATCTGATGAAACAAATGCATAGTGGCCTCTGTGGGAGCTTATAAGCCTGATCATACCTTACCACTGAAGTTGCACTGCTATCACTTGTTGCAGGCATTACACTGGCTAAGCTTCACTTGGCTTCATCGCCTTTTCCCCCTTGTTGGAACCCTACTATATGGCACATTTGATTTTCTAGACGAATAATATTATTTGTGTGCGCGTGTAGTGTAATCAAGAACCCTAAAATATATGCACTAGTTTCATCATACTCTTGAGTATCTCAGATCCCAATGAATACACAAAGCATTCCCTTGACATTCTTCTGTAGGTATTTTTTAAAGTTTTGTGTCAGGCCTTCTATACCATTTTTTGCGATATTTGATTTTGTTTATTTATTACCAAAATCTTGTATTCCTTTATCTCTTACCATCATTGCAGACAACGTTTGTCAATACTATTGATGCTCCATCACTAGCATTGTTGGTGCCTATAGTCCACCATGGTATTAGGGAAAGAAGTGCAGATACGTGCAAAGAAAGCAGCCCAGATTGTTGGAAACATGTGTTCTTTGGTAACAGAGCCAAAGGATATGCTACCATATATAAGCTTGATGCTTCCTGAAGTGAAGAAGGTATTGGCACAATCTTTTTCCCTGTATGTGTCTTATTGAGATATTTTGTTCAGACATTTCTAATTAATTTAAATTCTGCACAGGTTCTTGCAGACCCTATTCCAGAAGTACGTGTTGTTGCATCTAGAGCTCTTGGGTCGCTCATAAGGGGCATGGGTGAAGAGAACTTTCCGGATCTGGTGCCTTGGTTACTGGAGACTCTGAAATCAGATAACAACAATGTTGAGCGATCAGGAGCTGCACAGGGCTTGAGTGAGGTAACTGAAATTATGCTAAAAAATTATTTAATTGTGGGCAACTTATGCATGCCTAGACACTTAGGCCTGTGAAAAACCTGCCCGAAATACAAACATTAATTGATTGGCACCACCATGATAGTTTCCTCCACTAGGAAGAAATGTTTCTTTCTCTCATGCCAGTGGACTTGCTGGCTGGCTTACCATTTGGTTGACGTAAAGCCTTACTATAAGGATGGACAAAATGATTGCACTTTTCTAATTATTTCATGCATATGTGTTTGAGTTTATAATTATAGATTAGCACATGGTTAATTGTTGCAAAGTGTTGATTGTGGTACTGTACAGTTACAGTAGCAATGGAGTTTTGTTTTGAAATGAAATCCTTGTGTAATCCCCTCTCCTTCCTCGACACATCTGGATAGAGGGAAGCTATTCTGAGTCAGTTAATTTTATTTGAACCCATGATCTTGTCTCTAAGAACATCCTCAAGCAACTTCCTTTTTCCTTGCTTTGTCTTATAGTTCCTGGATCCTTCTTGAAGCTTATCAATGAGTATTTTACCCTATTCTTGACCTGCAACTTTTGAAAATTCAAAACATTCTTTGGAATTTGGCTCCATGTCCCCTGTTTTGGCCTTCATTTCTTTGAAATCCTTGTATATTATTGTTCTTAAGTAGGTTTTTTGTCCATATTGATGTTTTCTTGTATGTTTCTTTTCCAAGTATGTTATACACCTTTTCATATCAGACTTGTCATTCATTTGCTTTATCTCGTCTTCATATTGAAACCTGAGATCATTATTACAAATCATAGATGCTTCTTCAATTTCTCTTTGTACATGCATCCATAGTTCATAAAAGAATTGTGCTAGGCTGGATCTCTATACATTTGACATTGCCATAGCATAATTTTTTTAGAATTTTGATTGCCATCTATTCCATCTTATGAAATCTTGGAGCTTTCCTTCAGTTGGTCCTCTACCCTGTTTATTTGAGGTCCATGACTTTTTATTTGCATTGCATTTGTTTTCAAGAGACAAATTTTTGTCTTTCTCCTTTATGACAGCTTCTTGTACTCGTTCCTCTTCATATTCTTCAAGTCCTGCAATCAAACACTCATATAAACAGTTAGACTGAAAAACTTGACGCTCATTTGCCCCTATTGATGCCTCTAGGATTAAAATTTCTCCTCTATGCTGGATTGAACTTCTTAATTTTTCCATGAGACTCTTATCTTGTCTCTCATCCACCTCTTCTTCATCAAACATTGGTCCTCTCTCAAGTTCACAGATAAATATTTCTTTCTCTGCCCCTAAGGACTAATTTTCATACCTTTTTCTTCCTTCAACTCATTTTTTTTCCCCATGCCCCTAATTCGGGTAGGGAGCCTGATGGAAAACTCTGATTTCAGTGAATCTCAGGAAGGATACAAGGTTTTGTTGAGCGTGTATGATCTAAGCCAGGGACTTGCGCGACAGTTGACTTCCTCATTACTTGGTAGAGCCATTGAAGGAATCTGGTACAGTAAATATCAAAATGTTATGCTTAAGATGTATTTTTTGAATGAATCTCTTTTTCTAAAAAAAGGTATACGTTTTGCATTAGTTTACATTGATGTTTAAAGTTATATTGAAAAAATTACATTAAGCCTAGTTACAACTCGAGAAATTGCAGACTTAAATTAAGATAAGTTGCTTTGCATTTATTGACCAAAGATTAAGTTTGAACAAAGAATAATTAGCTTGTGTGGAATTTGAATCCTTTCCAATAGGTGAGCGTCTGATTATTGGGTCTGTGTTAAATCTCCGATAACCCTCTCTGTCAGTGGTTGAACGCAAGCCTTTGTGGTTAATGGGAGTGTGTAAATTTAGTATATAACCCTTGTAAGAGGCCAAGAGTGAGGTTATATAGGCTCTCTAACCGAGCGAGGGTATTAAGCCTTTGTATAAGGTGTTGAGTTTGTGTGTTCAAACAAACTTCATAGGAGTGAACCCTGTAATGCTTCAACTTCCCAGAGAGCTTTAAATCCTGTTGAAGGTGACAACTCTGCCATTGAAGAATTTGTGTGTTTTATTGTGAGTCGAGCGATATTATTTGAGGCTTGACCCTAGAGGTTAACAAGGTGGATTTATTAATATTAATGACATTAACCATCGTGAAAGTCCAGTTGAGCACTGTTCAAAACCCAGGAGTGGGTTTGTCAAACCAAAACCACCCTCATCGCGCAGCCTTTGGGCCAGAGTGAAACTGGTTTAAAAAAACGCGATCCTATAATATGTTGCCACGTCACTGGGGTAATACCGCCCCCATCGCATTTTTTTAAAGTGTTAAATTTAGGCGAGTGAAAAACGCAATATTATTATGCGTTGTCCGATTTGGAGGCTACACGATCGAACGGTATTCGCGCACCAAGTTGCAAGGGAGATAGACAAGGTATGGTCCATTAATTTTATAATGAAAACCACTTAATTGTGCGTTTAACGTGTGGGGCCCATGAACCACCATATAACATATATGTTTTGTTAATGTATAACCCATGGTTGATGCAGTAAGCGCGGTTGTTTATTATTAAAAGAGTTGGACCCTTTTGTAATATCAAGCGCTAAGGTTTGAAAAATGAATGTGGTTTATTATATTTGCCTTAGGAGGTTGGCAAAATTAGGATTCATTAAGTTGGACATGGAAAGCGTTTGATATGCGAGCTTTTAATGATGATTAAGCCGTAAGGGAATGAAGGTAAAGTTTCACATGAAGGATAATTTTAAATGGGTTTTATAACCATTTTATGTCCCATTTTAAAGTTTCATTTAAAAAAAAAAAATTTGAACCCGTCATCGCTCTTCCGACGCCTTACAAGCGTCGCTCTTCCAACGCCATGGAAGTTTTCCCTTTTCGTCGGTCTTGCGGCGTTACATTTTTTTTTTTTAAATGCCCATCGGTATTGCGACAGTTCTTCCTGGCATCGGCATTGTGACACTTCTGCAAAGCATCAATATTGCGACACCTTGGGAATGTTTCGGTATTGCGACACATTAATAGGCGTCGGAAGAGCGACGTTGAAAATGTCGGACCACATATCATCGTAATTGCAACAGTCTACAAACGTTGAAAGAGAGACAGTTAAAAAACGTCGGAAGAGCGACGTCCAAAACGTCGGACCGAATATCGTCGGAATTGCGACAGTTTAGGAACGTCGGAAGAGCGACGGTTTGGTAAACGTCGGAAGAGCGATGGTTTTTTGGAAACGTCGGAAAAAGTGTCGGTATTGCGACACTTCGGAAAAGCATTGGAATAGCGATGTAATGGCTAACCACGTATTTTCCGACCTCGAACTGTCACTCTTGCGACGAATATGTCTCGGAACAGCGACGAAGTGGCCGTCGGAAAATTGGCCAAATTTTCTAGTGAACACTAAAACAGCAGAAGATAGCAATATTACAGATGTCTATTCAAGTTAGTTAGCTAAACCAGTAAAGCATAAAAAATATACATCAAGTAAGATATTGCAATATGGAAAATCAAAGTCAATACAGATGCATATAGGGAAAAGTGAGTTGTATTCTTTATTGATGATAGAAGGAGAGGTTACAACAAAATGAATGATTTGAAGTGACCCTTCTAGCAATGATCCTTAGATCCATCATAGTATAAATATCTCCAGCAGTTGTTACAAAAATATAACTCTCAATTGAAAATCCTCCAGCATTTCTCTACTCAAATTCTCCCCTCTTAAACACTCATATTTGTGCTCAATTTATAGATGAATTGAAGGTAGTTTTGCAATGAATGACTTTCCAATAATTGGCAAGACATGTTCCCAGTCATGTAGATGTCAAATGGACACTTGGATTCGAAGCTTGACACATGTGAACTCTTCAAGAAGGCACTGGCCAAGTGGAGATTCTCAAACAATGAAAATTTCGCTCCCAATGTGACCAACACACCCATAGATGTCGGGAAGTGCATTGTAGAGTAGCCTTGCATGGGGCTACCTGCATATGAAATGCACTTAGTCCCCTTAGAGGTAGCGTTGGTGAGCTCCCACATGCTATATAATAAACTTCAAGCCTTGAAAACTTTTTCTCGATGAAAGTTGTGCTTGATTTGTCTTGTTCTTGCCTTAGGGCATGTAGCAACTTGAAACGATAGGGAATGATAGACCCTTAGTAATTGGTCCTAGATATGATGCCCGGTTAACCAAGTCATTGGGAATGGTGCCCAAATTGACCTATAACAATTGCCCCCTAAAGCATGAGGTCAAAATAATAAAAACATTTGATTGATATGCTTTAGAATGTGATGGACTGGAGATGAAGTAGAGTGGTCACCTGCATCAATCTTACAATACATTACATCATGATATATCCTCTTTGATCATAATTTTTGAGGGTAGGCATTCCCATGTTTAGCACATAAACAATCTAATAACATGTACATAATTTAGAAAGTCGTCGACATTGGAATGTTGCCCAATGCAGACATGCCTACAGATATAGGCCCATGTTCGGATGACAATCTGTATGTAAGGTCACCGTACATATGATGTGTACTGTTGGGGTACTGTGATTTGGCTGATTGGCAAACCAAATGACAAGGCAACATATAAACCAAGATTTAGAGCTCTAGGATCTAGCCCTCCTAATCTCAGAGACGGATCTCTCAATTTATTTGTAAGGATATAGCTTGATGCTTTTTAAGAGGTCGATTTTAGGCTAGTTATTAAGTGCAACTTTGTTTGTTTGGGTTTGGTTGGTTGGACATGAATGATATAGGAAGCATAGATAGAAAGGGGAAATATCATAGCCATTAGGCAATGGAGTCAAGAAGAAGTTATAACAAGCTCAATCAATGGATATGGGATATCAAAGGTAAAATATAACTTGGCCAGTGGATCTTGGGTTTAGTGGATGAAATGAAATGGACATTAAGGATTTAGAAGGAGAAGTAGAACTAAGGGAAATTAAGAATCCTTAATTATATGTACTTCTCAACAAAGGGCCTTAAAACATTATCAGAACATGAAGAGGCATTCCATAGACAGGGTTAACCATAAACTCTAGAAACCACACTTCAACAAATAATAATTTAAAGGAAAAATTTTCAAAGGAAATCTAGGAGTCGAGGAACGCTCTATTTCATCCAAATATTTCACCTTCAAGGATAAGAAAACATTCAATATTCACAAATAAATACATTCATAGAAGAGGGAACTCCTAGACATCTAAGATTACAATTATAAAGACCTTCAAAACAATTATCTCAGCAAGAACAAAGGGTATGATCAAAACAGACCTCTTTGGCAGACTGTAAACAATGGTACTTTAAAGGGAGACTTTAGAAACAGTTTTCAAGTGGCAGCAAGTAGGCATGGAAAACCATAAATCATTCTTGAGACCAACTGTTTGAACTATTTCTGAAATGAACAAGCTTAAGGGTTCAAAAGCAGTTAAACTACTCAATAAAACCTTCAGCAGATGAAAACATAAATATAGTGAAGAGAAAATAGGTCTAAGGTGCTTCTAGGAGACATTTCTTAGCCTAAACGTTTTACTCTAATGTATGTATAGAATGATGGAACAAAATGGAAAATAGGAAATAACAATTAACAGATTAGAATACATCACCAACAGCCATGCTCAGGGATCCAATGATAGAACCTTCTCATTAACAAAACATGTCAAAGCATCATCATTCTTCCAATACTTCAATTTCTTCTTAATCTTCAGCCAGACTATGTACAAATTCAAAGAGTTTGAATGCCAGCAACCAACCCCTAACAAAGAGCTCCTCATAGAATATTTATAGAAGAATGAGGAGGTGGAACTCTTTTTAGGGTTCAAAATGTTATTAATTGCAGAGTAAATGCATTCCTAGCCTCGAAAACCACGCAGGGCATAAGGTAGGAATCAGTTGCACTACTTCTCTGATTAATAACTCTGTCTTTACTTATAAGAGAAAACAGGTGAAAATTTTGACTTTTAGGCCTATTCTTAAATATTGCAATAACTGCCTTGACAGACAAAAATATCTTCTGACTGTGTAATAATTGTCAATTTTCTCTTTAGGACATAAAGTAGGCCACAGGTGGCAGTTAGGTTTCCTCGGTGAATAACTGCTTATGTTTAATTTATTCGAGGATATTCTAGCCTAAGTGTTCTTGATTTAATCATAAAATTGCTCTTCAGGCCCTTTTAGGCTTGATTTGTCTTTTTAATTAATCTTCTTCATTGTCTTTCTCTGTTTCTGCTTCTAAAAAACTACTTTATCTCCTTATTATTTATCCTTATCCTTGGCTTTTATCCTTAATCTTTGTTAAGCCTTTAATCCTTTCAGTCTCCATCATTTCTCTGCTGATTTTCTTCCAATCATTTTTCTTGACTGTGTGTTCTTGTTTGTGTGCAGGGTTTTTTATTTCCTATGCGCCGGAGGGTTCTCTGATTAATTAATGATCATGAGTCATTTATTAATCCTTTATGCATAGAATTTTGTCCCCTTTCTTCAGATATTTTCCTCTCGGATTAGCATCCAGGGCTTTCATCCCTGATCCACCATTTAACCTGCAACAGACAAACACATAATTAGTTTTTTAAAACCTGCAATCATGGATTTACTGCATATCAGGTTTCTAGAGGGTTTGAGAGTGATTGCAGAGGTGGAGGATCGAGCGCAGAGGAGGGATTTCAGATTCGGAACAGGAGGAAAGTGGCGGAATTTTAAATTTGGCACGAAAATGAGAAAGGTGGTTTTGTGGAAACGAGCGGTGGTTTTTGCATGGTAGATTGGTAGTAAGCAGTTTATGCCCTTTCAGATGCGATACCATACACTGTTTTCCACGCGTCCAGGCCAATAGCACCCATTTCGCGTGAAAATGGGTCGTTAAACTATGACACCGAAATCTACGCAAAAATAATCGTGCACCGTCAGATCTGGGAGCTCCAGAACTTCGGTGAAGAATGGAGCACGATGTGGGGAAGATGCTCGGTGGAAGGGGATGGTGGAGGATAGGTGTCAAAGGGAGATTGGTCAACGGGTGGAGTAGTAGACAGTGGGCCAGCAGGGTGACGTCAACTGCTTTTTCAGGTAGTGGGAATGGGCTATATGTGCGGGGTTGAGATCAGAGAGACGTCGGCCATTGAATCTGGGTAGATCAACGATGGATCGAGCTCGGAGAAAGGTTATGGAGCGGGGTATGTTCGAGAGAAAGGATGATGGGTCAGGAATATAATGACCATTGGATCAGAGCTTGAGGCTCTAGATCCACGGTGACGATGACCCGATAAAAAAACAAAGCAGGATAAGAAGAAAAAGGGGAAGAGGGCTAAGGGAAGAGCGGAGATGCAATCTGGTGGGTGGTAGATAGGACTGGGGTTTTTAAGGGAAAAGGGACCAAGGGCTTATCAGATGGTTGGGTTCTCAGGTTATATGGAGGAAAGGAGTAGAGGGCTTAAGCCTAAAGGGCTTAAGGCCAAATATTTCAAATTGGGCGGAGATTAGGCGTAAAACAGGTCTTTTAAGCCTTTTTGAAGTTTTTGGTAACGTAAAGAGGGTATTTTAAACCAAGGTTTTTATGGTTTAAAAGGCCCTTTTTAGGAGAATGGAGGATAAATGAGGGAAAATGGACTTTTCAGAAGGGGAAAAGGACTTGTTATGATAGGATTAGAAAATGGAAAAATGGGGGAATGAAATGGAGGTGAAAATGGTGAAAATAGTGTGAAATCAGTTTCTTTTGAAGTAGTAGGTTAACTTGGAATAGATTGAAATGAAGATTTTTAGTGAATTGATAGACTTAGGATAATGAAGGCTATGAGATTTCTAGAACTCACAATGTTTCTTCAAATGTTGTTTCTAGAAATATGATATTTTCAACTTAGTCATCTTTGGATAAAGTCAAAATTATGGATGACTAATAGTGGCTCCACTTGGGGAGGACAGTTTTCCTTTTAGGTGTCCAAAACCTCAGTTTATCAATCTCTAGTTTTCAGCAGACCAGTGGCTTAATCCATTGGGCACAATCTCTTTGTTTTATTGTTGAGTTTCTTTGCATTTTGACAATTCTTCAATGACCTGCAGCATGAAAACTCTTTAAGACAACACCTCTACCTACCCAAAACTACTTGTCCTAGCATTTTTTCTTCTCTTGAGTGCACTTGGACTGGCATCTCTTTTACATATTATTTTTGAAAATAGAAAGATAAAACTATCTAATGCTACCCTTATTTCTTCCAAGAATCCAGATTAAACAGTTGGACTCTTAATTCTCTACCTAATCTACTATCTGTCAAGATTAAGCTGTTTGACATATCTGCATTCTCTACATTCTAAAACAGAAATTTAAACATAGACAAACCAGGATTAAACAATATGATTTTCTACGGTGTCTATGGTTGTATGTACAAGCTGCACATGGACTTTATTTGTAGAAAATTAAAACAAAATTGTGAAGGCTTAAGATCTAAAAATAAAAGACATCCTTCTTTCTTCTTGGCTCAAGTTTTGATCTTTTTGGAGCCATTTCTCTTTTCTTTTCTTGGTTCAGATTTTGAGCATGTTTGAACCATTTTTCTTCTATCCTAATCTATTCTATTGATACGCCAAGATTAAATAGTTTGGAAAATCTTCTTCACTAACCTATCAGCAGTAAATTGAAATCTATCTAGTCATGATTAGGATGTATGACTAAATAGCAGTGTTTTTAGTAGTGGCATTTAAGCTTGCACACTTTCAGATTCTCCTTTTATTTTTTGGTATGGGGATGTACCTTTCTTCTTTTATATCTGCCCTCTTTTCTTTGTTTCTATTTTTTTGTATTTTTCTTTTTCTTTAAAAGTAAAAAACTAACTAAATGCTCACAGGCTGAGCTTATTTTCTTTCCTATCTAACCTAATCTAACTTGGAAAATTTATATATTTAGCTGATGAAATCTCTTTTACAATATAGCCAATCAAGTAAATGGTTCCATGATTGATCCTTGCCCATCTCCTTGAGCATGCTGGACAAACAGGGCCACTCCCATTTCACTTGTTTTTTAGCAGCAGTGCTAAAAAATCTTCTTGCTTTTGGTAATACACTGCTTCTAACCACCTTTATCCCTTTTTCAAATATCTTCAAGAAATGGGCATAGGGATCTTGAAATAATACCTGGTTGGGAGTATTAGACAGGTAAGTTTCAACCAGGATCATTTTTTCTTCCACTGGATCAAGAAAAAGATTACTTCCTCATCTTCATTGTGATCTGAACTGGAGGACTCATCATATTTGGCAGTGTTGTCCTCTTGCAGTCCTGGTATGTTCTGACTTAGTGGACTGAACTCTGTGAAGAGGTCCTCATGTTCTTGAGCAAGGGTATTTTTAATTACCTCCACCTTTTCAAGGGAAGGCTCCTTATCTTCAACTTTCCCAAAAAGTTCCTCATTCTTTTCAACCTCAACATCACAATTGATAGATTGCTTATTCCCAATTATGTGAAAGATATTTCTGATGCGATGCATTGTTTTATTACTGCTTTCAAGCTGATGATAATGAAATTCATGACACCAATCCACTACTGGTTGCCCTGCATGGTTAGTTTCTATTTGGAGCTCATCATCATCATCATCATATTTATCAGTGTTTAGAGAATCATTAGTATAAACAATCTTGCCAATAAAACATATTGGATTATCATCTTGTCTTTCTTTAAATTGATCTATGAGTTCACTTTTTGACTTATGGAAACGAGGATTAGCAAGGGAATGAATAGAAGGTTTTGGCTCTTCTGAATTTTTAGAGGTTGGCTGCTTGTTTAATATTTGATTAATTTCATCTTCAGTTAAAAGAGGAGGAATTTTTCTTTTCTTTTGAATAGAAGTACAACAATTCTCTTTTTCTTGTAAAGGCTAATTTTGAGGCTAGATGTTTTCTTGAGCCTCACCTGGAAGAGATGGTGAATCATTAGTTATGCCTTCAGAGGGATCTTGTGGGTTTTCCTCTATTAACTCCTTTAGGCTATTATGATTGCTGCCTTGAGAATGAAATGTATGGAATTCTTCTAATAAATCTTTAGGATGCCAATTCCCTAAGTTTTCATCAATTTTTTCAAGGTTTTGTATGAAATTTTCAGTAGTGATCACAAAAATTTTCAGCCAAGGATAGAAATGGACAATACCCTATATAGTGTTTGTAAAATACCTTATGGAAATCATTTAAATAAAACAAGATGCCAGGTTCTAGCCATTCATACCAATTTCTTGCCTTACCTTCTAATGTTTCCATGAACATTTTCATAAGACAGTCTTCATTTCATTCAACTTTTAACCTCCATACATGTATATGAAACTTGATGAGATGTAACAAGGGGTCATCAAAATTTTCATCTTGAAAAATAGGCAGGTTTTCATCCAATCTATTTGAGGCATTTTTTGTGGGAATCTAGGTATATGATCTCTGTTCATTGGAGCATATCTCCTTTGTATCCTTGGATCCATGTTTGTAAATCATAAAGGGTCACTGCATCTTTTCAAACAGTCTAGAGTTCTCTACCAATGGAGTCTTTAGGTCTTTTGGAGGTTGTGGAGTCACCAGGTGGAAGGTTTGAAATTTGTTGTGCACCAACAGCATGATTGGGTTTGCTCAATGCATTCCCAGGGGAGTTTACAAGGACTAGTGAAGTAACAGGCCTATTGGAGGCTAGTGGAGTCGTCGGGTGGAAGTTTTTAGCATTTTAAGGGTAAAGTATGTTATGGTCCACCACCAATATTTATTATGAAACCAATCTGAAATTTTTTTGGGTTTTCTGAGTTTCTATGGTTATTGAAGGACTTAGTGAGTCTACAAGAGCTTTCTAGGCTATTATGTACACAGAAGTCCCATCGTGATCGCCAGAATGTTGGTGTGGTGATGAGGCGGCAGATTCACTGGATATTCTTTGATTTACTGAGGGTCTAATGAGTTTTTAAGAGGTATTTATGTGACTGTATGCTCAGAAGTCCCACCGTGATCGCCAAAATGTTGGGGTACTGTTATTTGGTTGATTGGAAAACCAAATGACAAGGAAAAATATAAACCAAGCTTTAGAGCTCTAGGATCTAGCCCTCCTAGTCTCAAAGAGGGATCTCTCAATGTATTTTTAAGGATATAGCTTGATGCTTTTTAAGAGGTCGATTTTAGGCTAGTTATTAAGTGTAACTTTGTTTGTTTGGGTTTGGTTGGTTGGACATGAATGATCTAGGAAGCATAGATAGAAAGGGGAAATATCAAAGCCATTGGGCAATGGAGTCAAGAATAAGTTATAACAAGCTCAATCAATGGATATGGGATATCAAAGGGAAAATCTAACTTGGCCAGTGGATCTTGGGTTTAGTGGATGAAATGAAATGGAAATTAAGGATTTAGAAGGAGAAGTAGAACTAAGGGAAATTAAGAATCCTTAATTATATGTACTTCTCAACAAAGGGACTTAAAACATTATCAGAACATGAAGAGGCATTCCATATATAGGGCTAACCATAAACTCTAAAAACCACACTTCAACAAATAATAATTTCAAGACAAACTTTTCAAAGGAAATCTAGGAGTCGAGGAACACTCTATTTCATCCAAAGATTTCACCTTCGAGGATAAGAAAACATTCAAGATTCACAAATAACTGCATTCATAGAATAGGGAACTCCTAGATATCTAAGATTACAATTATAAAGACCTTAAAAACAATTATCTCAGAAAGAAAAAGGGTATGATCAAAATAGACCTCTTTGGCAGACTGTAAACAATGGTAATTTATGAGGAGACTTCAGAAATAGTTTTCAAGTGGCAGCAAGTAAGCAGGGAAAACCATAAATCATTCTTGAGACCAAATGTTTGAAATATTTCTGAAATGAACAAGCTTAAGGGTTCATAAGAAGTTAAACTACTCAATAAAACCTTCAGCAGATGAAAACATAAAGACAGTGAAGAGAAAACAGGTCTAAGGTGCTTCTTGAGACATTTCTTAGCCTAAAATTTTTACTCTACTGTAAGTATAGAATGATGGAACAAAATGGAAAACGGGAAATAACAATTAACAGATTAGAATACATCACCAAAATCCATGCTTAGGGATCCAATGATAGAGCCTTCTCATTAACAAAACATGTCAAAACATCATCATTCTTCCAATACTTCAATTTCTTCTTAATCTTCAGCCAGACTATGTACAACTTCAAAGAGTTCGAATGCCAGCAACCAACCCCTAACAAAGAGCTCCTCATAGAATATTTATAGAAGAATGAGGAGGTGGAACTCTTTTTAGGGTTCAAAATGTTATTAATTGCAGAGTAAATTCATTCCTAGCCTTGAAAACCATGCAGGGCATAAGGTAGGAATGAGTTGCACTACTTCTCTGATTAATAACTCTGTCCTTACTTATAAGAGGAAACAGGTGAAAAGTTTGACTGTTAGGCCTATTCTTAAATATTACAGTAATTGCCTTGACAGACAAAAATATCTTCTGACTGTGTAATAATTGTCAATTTTCCCTTTAGGACATAAAGCAGGCCACGGGTGGCAGTTAGGTTTCCTCGGTGAATAATTTCTTATGTTTAATTTATTCGAGGCTATTCTGGCCTAAGTTTTCTTGATTTAATCATAAAACTGCTCTTCAAGCCATTTTAGCCTTGATTTGTCTTTTTAATTAATCTTATTTGATGTCTTTATCTGTTTCTACTTCTAAACAACTGCTTTATCTCCTTATTCTTTATCCTTATCCTTGGCTTTTATCCTTAATCTTTGTTTTAAGCCTTTAATCCTTTCGGTCTCCATCATTTCTTTGTTGCTTTTCTTCCAATCATTTTGCTCGACTATGTGTTCTTGTTTGTGTGCAGGGTTTTTTATTTCCTATGTGCCGGAGGGTTATCTGATTAATTGATGATCATGAGTCATTGACTAATCCTTTATGCACAAAATTTTGTCCCCTTTCTTCAGATATTTTTCCTCTCGAATCATCATCCAGGGCTTTCATCCCTGATCCACCATTTAACCTACAACAGACAAACACAAATTAAATTTTTTAAAACCTGCGATCGTGGATTTACTACATTTCGGGTTTCTGGAGGGTTTGAAAGCGATTGCAAAGGTGGAGGATCAAGTGTAAAGGAGAAATTTCATATTCGGAATAGGAGGAAAGTGGCTGAATTTTGAATTTGGCACGAAAATGAGAAAGGTGGTTTTGCGGAAACCGGCGGTGGTTTTCGCATGGTAGATTGGCGGTAAGCGGTTTATGCCCTTTTAGACGCGATACCATACACTGTTTGCCACGCTTCCAGGCCAATACCACCCATTTCGTGTGAAAATGGGTCGTTAAACTCTAAAACCGAAATCTACGCAAAAATAATCATGGACCGTCAGATCTGGGAGCTCCAGATCTACAGTGAAGAATGGAGCATGACAGGGGGAAGCTGCTCGGTGGAAGGGGATGGTGGAGGACAGGTGTCGAAGGCAGATTGGTCGGCGGGTGGAGTAGTAGGCAGTGGGCCAGCAGGGTGATGTCAACTACTTTGTCGGGTAGTGGGAATGGGGTATATGTGTGGAGTTGAGATCGGAGAGATGTCGGTCGTTGAATCTGGGTAGATCAATGGTGAATCAAGCTCGGAGAAAGGTTATGGAGTGGGGTATGTTCGGGAGAAAGGATGATGGGTCGGGAGTATAATGACCATCAGATTAGAGCTTGAGGCTCTAGATCCACGGTGACGATGACCTGATAAAAAAACAGAGCAGGATAAGAAGAAAAAGGGGAAGAGGGCTAAGGGAAGAGCGGAGATGCGTTTCGGTGGGTGGTAGATAGGACCGAGTTTTTTAAGGGAAAAGGGGCCAAGGGCTTATCAAATGGTCGGGCTCTCAGGTTATATGGAGGAAATGAGCAGAGGGCTTAAGCCGGAAGGGCTTAAGTCCTAATATTTCAAATTGGGTGGAGATTAGGCCTAAAACAGGTCTTTTAAGCCTTTTTGAAGTTTTCAGTAAGGTAAAGAGAGTATTTTAAACCAAGGTTTTTATGGTTTAAAAGGCTCTTTTTAGGAGAATGGAGGATAAATGAGGGGAAATAGAATTTTCATAAGGGAAAAGGACTTGTTAGGATAGGATCAAAAAATGAAAAAATGGGGGAATGAAATGGAGGTGAAAATGGTGAAAATAGCATGAAATCAGTTTCTTTTGAAGCAGTAGGTTAACTTGGAAGAGATTGAAATGAAGATTTTTATTGAATTGATAGACTTAGGATAATGAAGGCCATGAGATTTATAGAACTCACAATGTTTCTTCAAAATTTTTTTCTAGAAATCTGATATTTTCAACTTAGTCATCTTTGGATAAAGTCAAAATTATGGATGACTACCATGTACAACAATCCTGAAATCGCAGCCCGGATGGCTGAAACTAGATCCGACGTCTTCTTATCTCATTCACTCAATCATTTAGGTACAAGTCTAGCCATGCGAATCTATGATTTGTCGTCAAACATGGAAAGACATTGTTTGATTACCAGCCAATGATGTTATCTATTAACAAACGCGTGAGAACCACCATTAATGAAAATGGCCCTCAAGGTACTGTAGTACATTTCGTAAGGCGTGAATAGATGATTTGATGTCGAATGCCAAACAAAATCTTTCGGTCGAAGGTCCGGAAGCGAGGATCTTGTCGATGTTGTAACAAGCCTCATGGTACTAGAATCTGATGTTTCTAAGTGAACTTCCTAGATATTGATTTGTTGTCGACAGGAAGTCACCTTATTGCGAAACAGGAGTTACTGGTTTCGGAGACAAGGGTATGACTTGATATAGAAATTTTCAGGGATGACGGTCATGAGAATAAAGGTTTACGAGTATTGCAGAAGGATGAGTTTATTTACTGGATGACTTCTCTTGAACATATCGACAACACTGTGATGAGTTGGTATCATTGACCCAAAACCGAACTGAAGGTATGATGAACCATAGGTGTGAATGAACCATCAAGATGATTACCCAACCCAAACAGTCACGGACATGGAGTGAAGGAAGTGTCATTTTCAAGAGCGATTTTCTACCATAAAGAAATTTTTCTCACTTTTCCCAAA
The DNA here is from genome assembly GCA_034641835.2 of Pinus albicaulis. NCBI lineage: Eukaryota > Viridiplantae > Streptophyta > Pinopsida > Pinales > Pinaceae > Pinus > Pinus albicaulis. Next base: position 1,567,025,189 of record CM076582.1, read on the forward strand.
TTTTCCCCGGTCATTTTTCAACCAGTAACTCTTTATTTTTTAAAAAGCTTGAGGAGGATAACATTTGCTTATTCTATAATTCAACCCTTCGGGTGAATAAAGTATCGCTATTTAATAATTTAATGAGTCTAGCAATGAATGAAACTCAATTCTTGCCATGATCGATAAGACCGTCACTATTTTATGTTTTAACGAGCTTAACAACAGTGATAACCCGATCCTTTTTCATATTTAAAGAGTTTGAAAAAGTGGACGATAGAAAACTCCATAAGTAATTTTTCGTAAATTTGTCACTTAGATCCGAAAAAGTGTAAAATAATATTTGAGAGAACCTCTTTGGTCATGTTTAACCAATATATTCCTTTTTCGTAAATAATATATCTTAGTCCAGAAAAGGGTTAAAATTATACTGAGTAGATATCAATTCATTTACTTTTACGAGCTCGAAAAGACAAGTGCTCGGCAATATTTTAGCATTATCAGAGTCTGAAAAGAGCTAGAAGAAGACTCCAGGGGTTCCTTTTTCGTTGTTATCGAAGCTCGAAAAAGAGACAAAAGTGCACTTCAAATCCTTTTTCGTTTTTAACAAAGCTCGAAAAATAAGGAGAAAAAGTATGCTTTGTGGTCAAGTCATTCTTTGGAATAAATCTGCACGACTAATATTTTCATCAATTGTATTTCCTGTTCAAAACAACATCAAATGGATTAAAAATACCTGTGTCATGATAAAAACATAATAAAACTATAGTCATAGAAATAAATTTAACTTGCAAATAATTAAATGACTATGTAAAAGTAGTTTCACTATTCATTTTTACCATTCCATAGTTACCATTTGTATTTTGGAGCTCTTAACTTGATTTTCCCCTGAACTTCAGCTACTGATTGTGATCGTCTCTATGGACGGATTTTGTCATTTTTTGATCCAGGTTAGTGCCATGAACCTCCTCTTCCCTTTGGTATTCATTTCATCTCCAATTTCTGCAATTTTTTTGGTTTTTAAGGCCCCTAGGGTAAATTCTGCCAAAAATGAGGGCAACGCACCCATGAATGTCGAAAAATGTGTTGCATAGCAGGTACAGTGAAGTGTACTTGCATGTGCAATGCACTGTCTCTTGTCAGGGAGTGCGTTGGGTACAGTTTAAGTTTTTTTTTCTTACTATGCCCAAAATTGACCTAGTTTTTTGCAATAAATGGAATATAATGAATCTTATGGTTGTGTTTCAGGTTTCCATCAGATTATAAGGATGATTACATGGAGGGAAAGAGAACATGAAGAATAAGATACGATTGCCTTGAATGATTCGGGTACTATAAGAGCCCTAAGAGATTGTGGACTACTTAAGTACTTCAAATTGTTCGGGATGAGGCAACAAATAGAACTCTTAGAGTTCTTAGTTCGAGCATGGGATCTGGCGATAGAGTAATTTCATATTAAGAACCAAGTGGTTCCTATAACAGTTGAGGATGTGTATTTTCTCACAGGTTTGTCGAAGAGAGGTTTGCCCATTTCTCTCACAGGGTCTATCATTGGAGGAGAGACAGTGAGGGATTATATTCTGCAGTATTTCTATCCAGGGGCATAACCTAGCAAATATGAAAAAATAAACATCCAAGATGTCAGAGATTTACCTTTGAGAACTATCCTTTTCACAATTTCTAAACTTGCCGGCACCGTTACACTACATGTAGCGAACAGATCATATATGCAGTATGCACTAGAGTGAATGGAGCCAACAGTCTTCAACTGGTCTGAAGTTGTTCTATAAAGGGAAAACTGAACAAAGAAAAGGGAGGAAGGAAGAAGAATTTCATTTATGGTTTTATCCTTATGTCCTTCGCCTTGGAACGAATTCCACTGATGCAACCACAACATGTGACACTAGATATAGCTATTCCTAGAGATCCTTAGATGCAGAGATGGGTAGAACTCATGGGTCGGAATGCTATCCAATCAAATTTTGCGTTCTCTACTACATTCTTTGCCTGGTTCCGGCAACAGATTGTCGACATCGATGAGTATGCGTACGCAGGCATCGATTTTCGAGGAAATCCAGATTTAGCACTACCAGAAGGTGCGCAGTGGGGTGCAATAGGTAAGAATGTTTTGACCATGTTTTTTTTATTTTCCTAAGGTTTATACAATTTTTTTTTGTTTTGATTTCTTTCCAAGACTAAACTAAATGTTTGATGTAATGCAGATGTTGGTCGTGTTCAACCAGTAGTGGAATCAGAGCACAAAGAAGATGTGCCAGCAGAGAGGGTTGTCAGGAGAGCAGTCCTTCAGGATCTTGAATTGGATGAGACTCTGACTGAGCTTCAGTAGCACATAAAGGCTTGACCTTCGGGATTCTGGATTACCGGATCGAAGAGCTTCCTATGTGACTGCAGGGACATACTATTTGGGTTCCTAACCATTGGATGCGGTTACTTCGTAGGATAGCTAGATCTATAGCATGTTACCACGAGCACCACTAGTTTACTTATGAAATGTTTCATACATTTTGAGGTCAGATGACCAATGTGTCTTGGGCACAAATTTTGTAAAAACCTATAACTATCTATCTATATGATTTCAGAGTTTTTCCTATGTTTAATGCGCAATCCTATTCAATGATGTGAATGTTTTCTTTACGTGTGTTGCAAATGTCTGTCTAAAACTTGATTAGCTAATGAATCATTCAATGTGTTCAAATTTCTGGAAATGTGTTGATATTGAATAAAATCAAAATGTCTTTCCAAAATTCGAACTCTTAGGAACAATCTAAGAAGTGTTGAATTTCTAATAGTATAAAGACTAGTAAGTTGTAATACCACAATTTGTGAGTCTAGCCTTATGATTATGCGGTTAATACCAAATCAAATGGAATCAAAGAGAAGTTTTATCAACGCGCTATACTCAGCGATATTGTTCGTCGATATACCAATACAAATCTCTTGAAAACTCACTAACTCACCTTTCGAAGCAAAAATGGCCCATGCTGCAGAGGATAGATTCTGCGTACTACGAATAACACCATCATCATATCCAAAAAATGGTTACGAATATTTAGACATCTGTGATGAAATGTAAAGCAGATTACTAACATCAAGAAAACTCTAAATACAAATTAAGATAGTGAATGAAAATCAACAACATATATACAATATAATACAAAAAATTACCACGCTCATGATTAAGCATAGTAATGTTTCAAATACAACCCATTTCTAGGTTGCGCCAATGGAATTCCATTGTAATCAACTAACTCATAGGGACCCTTAGCAAGAACTCTTTTAACAATATAGGGGCCATGCCATAACAGCTCAAATTTCCCTGTACCTATTACGTCAGCTTCTTGATCGTAGAGAAGGACCAAGGCGCCCTCTGAGAAAATGCGAGGCTAGACGTTTTTGTCGTATTGCACCTTTATACATCTCTTATGTGCTTCGTTGGCTAATTGGGCTTCACGACGTGTTTCATCAAGATGGATGAGGTTAAGGAGACGCGCTTCTTCTTCTGAGGTGTTAGGTAACAAGTCTATTGCGAGTTTTAATGATGATATTTCGCATTGGATTGGTAAGATAGCTTCCAGACCATACACCAATTGAAAAGGAGTAAATCCAGTCACGTTTCTCACCGAGGTTCGATATGCCCACAAGGAAAAGTATAGGATCAAATTCCAGTTTCTTTTACAAACTCCTATCATTCGTTGAAGCTTTCGTTTAAGAATTATTTTAATAGCCTCAACTTGTCCATTTGATTATGGATAATAAGGAGTATAATTATCATGTGACAATCGTAATTTGTCAGTCAATTCAGACATCATGTGGTTGCGAAAATTCTTCCCATGATCTGTAACTGTATCTTGTGAAACCCCAAACCGTTCAATAACGTGGTTAAAGAAAAACAATTCAGTTGTTTGTCCTATGTTGTTGTATGTAGGCATTGCTTCGGCCCATTTGGTAAAATAGTCGACTGCGCCAATAATATAACCATTCCCCCTGGACGAAGGAGGGTTACAGGTCATGAAGTCAATACCCCATTTCGTAAATGGTCTAGCAGAGATAACAGGATGCATTGGCACTGGCAGTTTGCAGATTTTACGATTAAAAATCTGACATGCATGACAACTTCTGACCGCGAGGATGCAGTCTTGAAAAATAGTAGTCTAAATGTAACCAGCGCGGAGTATCTTCTGTGCGGTAGAATATCTAGATAAGTGTCCACCACAAGCGCCAGAATGACAATAATTTAACACTTTTTTGGCCTCCTCATGAGTGAGGCACCTCCTTAAAATGGTATCGACACCACGACGATAAAGTGTGTCGCCGACGATCAGATAATATTTTGTTTGGTATCGAATACGTTGTTGTTCAGAGAGAGAGGTGTTAGGTAGAAAAGTTTGGGTTTGGAGATAAATGATGAAATCCCCATACCAAGGATTAGATGATCCGATCATAAATAGGGACTCGTCTAGAATTGTTGGTTCTGACGTAGTTTCAATACTATTAGAGGGAAGGTCACATAGAAGCTTAGCCAAAACTAAAGACTTCTTTGACTTGGATTTGATAAATTCCAAATCAAATTCCCGCAAAATGACAATCCATTTTGAATATTTTCCCCCCAAAAATTGACGTGATAAGATGTAAGTCATGGGGTTGCAATCTGAAACTATTGTTGTTTTTCGGAGCAGGATATAATGGCGAAATATTTGGACAGCTTGAACAGCTGCCAAGGAAATATTTTTTGCGTATGAGTACTTAACTTCCGTATCATTGAGATTACGACTCAAATAATAGATCAGATGTTCAATTCCTTCTTCTACTTGGACCAATACCATAGCAATGATCGTTTCGGCCGCAGCGATATATAGGAAATAATCATTTTGATAATTAGGAGGATACATTAATGACACTCAGACAAGAGTGTCCTTGATAGAATCAAAAGAAGATTGCACAACTTGGTCCCAATGGAATGGAACCCCATTTTTCAAGAGTTGAGTAAATCCTTTAGCCATTTCAGCGTAATTTGGAATGAACCTCCTTGGGAAGTTTGCCTTTCCTTGAATTTTTTGTATCTGAAGTAAGTTTGACGTTGCAGGAAAATCAAGAATGGCCCGAACCTTCAGAGGGTCGATTCGAATCCCTTATTTTGAGACTACGAATCCAAGAAAACGACAAGAACCAACACAAAACACACATTTATGTGGATTGAGGTGTATTTTTTAGTGTCGGCAAGGTAAGAAAATGGCTCTCAAATGCATCAGGTGATCAGTCTTATTTCGTGAATGCACTGGTAAATCATCTAAGTAAGGTTGAACAATGTGCTTGATGTCATTGAAAGCATAATCCGTTGCTCTCTGAAAAGTTTCCCCAACATTCTTTAAACCAAACGGAAGTTTCTTGTAAGTAAATGTGCCCCAGGGATAGATGAATGTTGTCTTATGTTGATCATCTAAGCAGATATTGATTTGATTGTAGCGGTAAAATCCATCAATGAACGAAAATATTTCACATCCAGCACAATCGTCAATAATCTGGTCAATAAAGGGAGTACGATAGTTGTATTTTGGACAAGCATGATCAACAGCCCGATAATCGACACACACTCTAATTGTTCCTTTTTTTTTTCATGACAGGAACAATATTGGAAACCCACTCAGTTAGCAGAATAGGGTAAATGAAACCAGCACACAATTTTTTTTCAACTTCTGCTTTTGCAGTGGCTTTCTTTGGATGAACAGGACGAAGCTGTTGACACATCGGTTTGACATCAGGATACATATTAATAGTGTGTTCAACTATACTAGTATATATGCCTGTAATTTCCTCGTAAGACCAAGAAAATACGTCACAAAATTCACGAAAAAAAGAGCGATATGATTCAAGTTCTAATGGAGAACAAGATACACCAACATGAATATTGTCTACAACACCAGGTTTGGTCGAAATATCGATAGAAATAATTTCTTCGATATTTGAAAGATTTCGCTCGGAATCGATTGCATTAATGGGAAAATAATTTGAAAAGAAATTTTTGATGGATGGGTCATATAGTTCACTAAGATTATTTTATTTATAATTAGGAAGATGGGAATGATGATGATAATCTTCCCATGGTTCTCCTTCTGACATCATAGCTTCCAAATATTCTCATCTATCAAGAACGTTGAGGAAAATGGATCAGATGGGGTACCAAAATCTAATGAACGATCAACCCAAACACTCGAAGACGTTGATTTCGGATTTGTCACCCAAGCCATATAGATTGATTGTTATGCCAGCTCAATAGGGTTGGGCGGTAGAAACTCATCCAACGTAGAAATATCAAAATCACCCATACTCTCCCTTAAACCAAATAGAGTGGAAGAGATCATGTAGCAGATCTCTATACTTGCAATTTCTGTCGATGTCGCTGGCGGTGGTAATGCAAAAGTTCCCATTAAAGTGGAATCCTTTAAGATTCCTACACCAATGTTCTGAAGTTCTAGTTGGGGTATGTGAACGAACGGAACGCTTCCAGTTACCTGCGAAGCAGAGGCAAAGAATGATATTTGATTAATGATTGTAATTGCACCTTTATGTGGAAAGGAAATCATTCTAAAATATGTTGAAACAATAACAATCATCGCATATACCCATGGCCTTCCAAGTAAAATATTATAGTCAAGGGGTCTGTCAACAACCTCAACATCAATATTCATTGTTTTGCCCCCTAGTTCAAAATGTAGGTTATTAATATTACCACAAGGTTTATATGTACATCCATCGAATGCCTTCAACTTCGTTGATGATTTTGAAAAGCACGACGATCCAAATGACTTCCAACAGTTTAGATACATAATGCATGTAGATTCTCCCTCATTAATAATAGTGCGATGAACAAGGTGATTGAGAACATTTACCTGTATGGAGAATGCCAATTCTGCTGGTAGTTGTGGCACATAGCCCATACGATTAAAGACAACAAGATTAGAATAAGTCGAATCAATTCCACCAATAGAAAACAATAAAGCCTATTTTTGGGAGGGAAAATTTTGTAATACCTCAAGAGAAGACATAGTTGAAGGGGATTGAGCCAAATCTTCAACTATATTATAATTTTGTGCAGCTCTTGCTCGAGGATTATATGTTGATTTATGAATTACTCCCTTTGGTGGCTTGATTGTCAATTCAATAATAGCAATAGGTAGTACTGATTCTGTAGATGGATTCATTATTGAGGTAGTAGGTTGATCAGTGGCCGGAATACCATAATATTTATTTAATGTCGACATCAAAATATCAGTTGAAGGTTTTGTGATAGATAACATTAACACTTGGGAACTAGGAGTTGGATCTGTAGCAACCATATTTGTGTCCGGATTTGGAAATAGGTTTGTCAACACAGCTGACACATTAGAAGTCTTGATGATTTTTGAGACTTTAGCGCGGTGATGAAAATCCTTAACAAAGTGTTCCTCATTACATATTATGCATGGATAACAAGGTTTCTGAGGTCCAGACGGTTGATCAGATGATCTTTCCTGTGGGTTAGAAGTTTCATTTTTCTTTGATTTCCCCTTTTTCTTACTTTCTGGTTTCTTGTCACCTTTGCCTTTGTCAAATGACACGACATTAATTTTGGAAGTAGGAGCAGGATCAAATACAGTAGTGTGGTGTATATTTGCAATGCCTATCAAGCCATCTCTGGCATGAGAGTCCTTTAATTGAGGAGGAACATTGAAATTAGATGTTGGCGCATTAGGGATTTTTTCATAGAGCGTGCCAGACTGAGTGTAAATCAAGTCTAAATATTGTGCACAAGTGATAACTTTCTCTTTTGTGATAACGCCACCCTTAGCCACATCCTCAGTTATAGATGGTAACAGGAACTTAATGAACCATTCAGCAAGGAGCTGATTTGGAACAAATGTTTTAACCCTTCATCGACAACGGCGCCACTCAAGAGTTTCGTTCCAGTTTCATATCTGATGGGTAACTGGAAATGATTCAAAAAGACAGTAGCTAGGGCAGTGAAATTATCAAAAGAAGCTCTAGGTAATTCGAAGTACCATTTTTCAACCAGACCTATGAGCGTACGCTGGAAAATACTTAGTCGAACAGAATCATCATTCAGGGAATTTGATGAACACCATAAATGATAAGTCATAAAATGAGTCGACAGATCTTCTCCAGGGTTTCCATTGAAGTTAGGAATATCCGAGGGTAATTTTTGAGGTATCACCGGCCACCAAGGAGCATAATTAATTGGATCATTAGTTAGCCGATTTAAATCTGGTAACTCTAAAGTTGCAACAAAGGGAAACTGTCTATTAAGGTCAGGTTGAGCATAGCCAGGGTAAGATGGAATTTCTTGAGCAACAGGCCTTTGAACACCAGCATAAGGAATCTATTGTTGGTAACCAAGATAGGGGTTGTTTTGCATAGCAAACGCTTGAGGATTTTGTTAACCAAAACCTGGATATGATACTTGTTGAAATGAAGTTTGGGGCATTTGCGTCTGCGGCTGCCAAGGGGTCTATCCACCAATATTATAACTCAAATTAATAGGACTTGGATTCGGTTTATATTTATAACTCTATTATGGTTGTGACATCCCATAAAATGGTAAACTAGCTTGTGAATAAATAATTCCTGATATAGGTTGTTGTAAATTAATCAAAGGATTTGGAGTCTGTGGACCCAACATTTGATGATATTGAGTTCAAGGACCCGCTTGATAAGGTTGATGATGTACAACATTTTGATTTTGTAACAAGGGTATAGATGTATTAACAAGTGGTAATGAAGTGGGTGTAACAGGTTGAACCGGTTGATACAAGTGTACAACTGTTTGTGGTTGGATAGGAAGAGTGGGCTGCCATTGACAAACATTCGTTTCAACATTAGATTGACCAAAAAGTGACAGAGTACTATCATATTGGGTAACCAACAGTTGCCCCCCAGCATGAGGATGATAATAAGACATAAAATATTGCTCTCCAAATGTTGGGAGTCTAATTGATATGGTACTTGAAGGAATAGACCTAGAAGGACCGGCTTGATATTGCCCTAATGATGTGTATAATGAATCAAGTTTTTCAGTACTTATGATAGGATTACCAGTTAAAATACCGGATGATGACATTGGTAAAGTCCATGGATTGGAAAATGCACTAGAGAAAATTCCAGATAATGATTTGTAACCTGATGGGACCATAGGGACTCCATGAAAATACGACTCTGGTGAAGTGGTAAACATCGACAGAGTAGCGAGGGTAGGAGTTGACGTAATTGGAACAGCAGGCCCAACTGAAGATGTTGGTTCAGACATGGTTGTTTGAACAAATGTATACCCTTTTGAATCGATGAGAATTTGAAAAGGAGGAAGATAAACAAAAGTAGATGGTGTCGATTGAGAAAAAGACTCATACAGGTAAAGGTCCTCCCCGAAATGGGTTGGAGTTAAAGGTGTAGTGTCTTGCAGGATTTCTTCAATCGCAATTAAACTAGTTGGAATAATTTCATCATCAGGCCCAAAGTATATTTCAAGTGGGTGACCGTGTGATATAGAAGATTCAATAGCTACATAAATTTGTGGGATGACCAAGGTAGGAACAACTTCCGGTTGTTCGACTTCAAGATTCATATGTTCTGGCAAAGAAGAGACAGGATCTAGATCAATTTGTGGTTGAACAACGTTGGGTCCAGGAGGTATGGTCTCACTGATTGGATGGATCGTGACCACGGGTAGCTGTGAAGACTCTGTTTCGACAACATTAGACGAACTGGGATGTGTATAAACAAATTGAACTAACTCTAGTTTATGGGAAAATGATGTTTCACCAGAGGTACGAATTGTCCTTGATTCGACATATCGTGATCGCCTTTTCCTACCAAAAGTAACTTCTGGTGGTAAAGGAGGTTTTAAAGATAATATACGCGAATGACGGGGGATGGGATTTTTTTCTTCCACGATTACTGATTATTATTTTTTTTTAACTAAAACAGTTATTTTTATTGATAAAAAGGTGGTTGGGAAAAGCCTAATCAACCATTACAATCATAATCACAGTAACCACTTAGGGGATAATTGTCTTGATCGGTGCTTTTGCATTTGTACTAATCATTCCATTTTGTAACGTGTAGCATATGTTTGCCAATCTATCTGCTTCCTTATTTAGTCCTTTGAGTATGTGGAAAATTTGAACCGAGGGAAAATTCTTCAAAATTTTGTTCACTCTTGCTAACTATTTATTAAGCACCAGGTCCTTGAGCCCATTCTTTCTTACTATTGCTTTTATCAACACTTCTGAGTCTCCAAAAACTAAGATTTCGCTTGGGTTTTCTTTTCTGGAAATTTGGCAGGCTTTCAAAAGGCTGAGAATTTCTGCTTGGTTGTTGATTTTCAGACCAAGACCCCAACTGAAATCTTCTTTGTTCCCGTTCGGAAAGTAGATCGCCCCTCCAGCTCCTGACCTCCCCGGATTTCCTTTTGAGGCTCCGTAAAAAAAAATAGTGCACTTGCCTTGAGATTTCCACCACTGATGAAATATGTCCTCTAGATCTCGAATCTGCCATCTTTCCTTGTAGATTGATTGTATGTTTGATGGGGGTCTAGCGTTCCAGGTGTAAGCATCCAACCAAGTTCTTTCTTCATTTCGGAGAGTGTTGTCATCTTTGATTTGAGAGTGATTCAACGTTTCTAAGAGGAGGATTTTGGCCTGTTCCGCCACTTTTGCTGTTGTCAATTCATTACTGTTGAAAATGATTTCATTCCGGGCTAACCAAAGCTTCCAGCAAACATACATAGGGGAAGTTGTCCACATCCTGTGCCATATAGATTTACTGACAATTTTGTGTGGATAGCTAGATTTCCATAAGGAGAACATGGTGTCAATCGAGCTTTGGGATGGAGGATGCGCATTCAATCCAGCCAGGAAAAAGGACCAGACCTCCTTCGCAAACTCGCATTCAATAAACATGTGGGCTGAAGTTTCCAAAGCACCTTTGTAGAGGACACAATGATGAGGGCCAACAATGTTCCTTTTGCACAAATTTTCCCCTATTAGAATTTTATTGTGGAACAAGGTCCAAAAGAAGAAGTTGATTTTGGGGATGCTGAAGCTGTCCCATATCTGTTTCCAAACAAACTCCGGATAAGGCGAATATTTTTTGCTTTGCATATGAAGGTATCCTTGACTTGCTGTGTAAACCCCATTCTTTCCCTAGCCCCAAGAGTCTTCTTCATCTGTGTGCACCAGAGCAAAGTCAGAAATTGCATCTTTGAGTGCATCTAACTGAGGATTTAAGTGCGCTGGAATTCTGGGAAAAATCCAGCACTGCTAGTTTCCATTGTTGTCCCAATACGAAATAACTTCAATTTTCCTGATTCCTCTCTCATATAGCTAATATCTTAACTCAGAGATTTCATTAGCTTCTGCAAGGGGGAAATGTCCCATTACACTGTCTCTCCAAAGCATGATGTTTTTACCGTTCTCGGGAATTCGGTACAAGTAGGATCTAAAGAATTCGATGCCTCTACTACACAGCTTCCATGCCTGCATTCCTTTGGGACATTTCTCTACTGTAAAGGATTTTAAAGGCTGGTTCTTGAGGTATTTGATCTTAAAAATCTGGCTGACAGGATGGTTGGGCTCAGCGAAGAGCTGCCATAATAATTTGCAGCCCAGAGCCAAATTGGCGTGCAGAGGGTCGCGGATTTGCAAACCACCTTCCGCTAGAGGATGCTTCACTATTTCCCAACTAATTAAATGAAATCTACTGTGATTTCCGCGGCCACCATTCCACAGAAAATTGCTCATTAATCTAGAGATCTGTTCTGTGATTAATTTTGGAGCCAGCATCAAAGTAGCCTGGCAAGTGGGCAGAGCTGTGAGAACTGCTTTGATGAGCGTGAGTTTGCCTCCGGTGGTGAGCCAAAAGCCTCCCCACGCAGCGATATTCTTCTTGAATTTTGAAATAACTTCCTCCCAAAGATGATTTCTGTTGGAGCCCAGCATAATTGGGAGGCCCAAGTATTTGATTTTGTCCCAATCTGCATAACCTGTGAAGCCCAAATCATTTGCAATTTTCTCGATTGCGTGGTGCTCAATGTTACAGCCATAGACTGCGCTTTTCCTCTCACTTATGAGTGCTCCCGAGATGCTGCAGAATTTCTGAAGGATGATTTTGAAGGAGTTTGCAATTCTTGGTGAGGCTCCCCCGAGCAGAAGTGAATCATCGGCAAATAGCGCATGATTCACTGGGTCTATGCCTTTCTCTATTCTAATACCTGGTATGCTTCCATTTTGTTTTTCCATAGTCAGCTTTCTACTCAAGGATTCAGCGATCATAATGTAGAGAAATGGGGATAGAGGACAGCCCTGCCTCAGTCCCCTGGTGGCTAAAAAGAAATTCATCGATCTTCCATTAATCATAGGGGCTATCCAAGTCTTTTCTAAACAGGCTTTAATAAGATTAATGAAGTCCTAGCTGAACCCAAAGGAGGAGAGAACCCTGTACAGGAAGGATCGATTAACTCTATCAAAAGCATTACACATATCCAATTTAATAAGCATACCTTGTTCTTTGCGAGAATGGCTGGAATGCAGAGCTTCCTAGACTTGGATGACATTGTCCAGAATATGTCTTCCTTTCACGAAACCCTCTTGAGCTGGAGAAATTATCTTTTGCATAAGAGGTTTGATTATGTTCGCTAGAAGTTTAGCCATTCTCTTTTAGGATGCGTTACAAAGTGAAATTGGCCTGTATCTATCAAAAGAGCCAGGATTTGCTTCCTTAGGGATTAATGCAAGAAAAGTGGAATTTATTCCGCCACCAACCTTTGCTTTCCTCATGAATCCATGTATCATTCTGAGGAGATCAGATTTGATAAGCGCCCAGCAAATTCTATAGTAATGGATTGAAAATCCATCTGGTCCAAGAGCTTTGTCTGGCTCCATGGACCAAACAATTTTGAAGATTTCTTCTTCCGTGACAGGGCACAAGAGGGCATCGTTATCATCCAAGCTGACTAACTTCGGAATTTTTGTGAGGAAGGCTGTTATATCCTCCTCGCTCCCATCCCTTTCAGCACTAAGGAGGTTATGAAAATGCTCCTCAGCAGCAGCCTTGATTTAAACAAATATTTTGCACACCTGACCGCTGACTGAAGTGATTTCTGCAATGTGATTTCGTGAAAGACGAGCCCTGTACTGTCTATGGAAGTATGTTGTGTTTCTATCTCCATCTTTAAGCCACAAGCTGTGAGACTTAAGGTGCCAATGTTCTTCTTCGCTTCTGAAGGAATTATATGTTCTCCTTTGTGCAGATTTTTCCTCAATTAAATCCATAGAAGAGATGTCTTTCTTTTCCAATTCAAATTGGAGTTCTTCCATCTGGTAGACTGCATCTTTCCTCTAGCTGATGGGAGTTTTTAATGCCTTCTTTATCCATTATTTGAGAGGCTTCTTTGAATTTTTCATTTTTTGTTCCCACACAAAGCTTGGGGAACCTGAAACCTCTATCTCCATGCTGATTGGAATGTTTCGAAGAACCCTTCTCTTTCAGCCTAGAGAGGATTGAAACGAAAAGGCAGTGGACCTAAATCTTCTTCTTCCTTCAGACAAAGGAGGATTGGTTTGTGATCTGAAGTGAGTTTTGGGAGGATCTTGGTGAAAGCTATTCTTTTGTCCAACATGATGGAGCTGCTGGTGAGAAATCTGTCCAACCTAGCTGAGATGTGGTTTTCCCCTATTCTATTATTGATCCAAATGAATTCTCCTTTCACTGGCTTAAAGTCTACTAGATCCCACTAGAGAATAAGATCTTCCACTGTGGAGAGGAGGGGATCCCTCGAAAAGGTCCCACCTCTCTTCTCTTTAGGGCCCAAGATGATGTTGAGATCTCCTCCTATGACTAAATTCTGAGGATTGAGAAGCTCTAAATAATCAGAGAGTGACTTCCAGCACTCTTTCTTTTCATCATAATGCACAGGTACATACATATTGAACAGAGCTAAGGCTAGATTACTTGCTTTATGGCTCAATTCGGTATATATCCAATGTTGAGTTTCATGGAATCTTTCTAATGAAAAGTAGTTTTTAGACTAGAATGTACCTATTCCTCCTGCCGAGCCTCTAGCACTGACTACCTTTCCTGAGTCAAATTTCCATTTTGTGTTACTTGTGTTTAGAAGGGACTCCCATTCTATTTTGGTCTCTTGGAGCATGAGTATGTCTGTGGATTCCATTTTCAAAAGATATTTAATAGCCTCTGCCTTAGAGGGATTCCCCAAACCCCTACAATTCCAAGAGACCAGTTGCATCATTTACAACTTTTTGGGGTAGGTCCACCTCCCTTAGGAGTCCTTAGTCTAGTATTCCTTCCGAGGGTCATCTCAATGGTGGCTTGAATACCAAGGGTTTTTTGTCTTTCTGATTCTTCTTCCCTGGTTTCCTTATTTGATTTCCTCCCAGCTCTCTTTGATGGCCTCTCAAAGGTCTCATCATCCGAAGAGCCCACGATTTCAGTGTTCTTCTTCTTCTTTTTTATTATATCTGCATAAGAAGGGGAAGAAGTATTGCCTGGGGATAGGTTTGAAGTGTTACCTAGTTCTGGAGTGTCGATGTTGTTCAGCTGGGGAGAACCATCCCGCTCTGCCTCTGGAGGATCTGGATGTGATTTGAGAGAATCAAAGGGATTTTTATCCGCATCGATGCTGATGGTCTCCTTGCTTCCTATGATTTGAATGCTTACACTTTCTTGCCCTGATTTGTTCTCTGTCTCTTTGCCTTTTTTTTTATTGTTTTGTCTATTGTTTGCAGATTTCTTTACTTGTTTCCATTGTTTTCCTTTTTCTTTCTTTGTTGTCTCCTCATTTTTATTCTTTCAATATCTTGCGAAGTGCCCTTATTTGTGGCAATGTCGGCATTTGAAGGGGAGTTTCTCGTAGTCAAGCTCCTGGATATGAGTCCAATCCGCAACTGAGAGTTTAATGGCTTCAGGCAATCCGATTTCTAAGTCGACTTCTACAAATATCCGGGTGCAGGAGAACTGGTCCTTCCTCAGCGCTTGATCTATGTATCTGCCTAAGGCATTTCCAATGGACTGCAGCAAACTCTGGTTCCAGCAGTGAAGGGGAAGGTGAGGGAGATGCACCCAGACAGGCACAGCCGTGGGTACATCCTGAGCTGGATCAAAGTCTGGCGACCATTTATTCAGATAAAGACCTTGAGGGCCCATGAAATATGGCCCGTTTCTGAAGATCAAGCTTCTATCTTCCACGTTGTCAAACACAAAAACAAAGAATTCTTTGCCAATGAAGTGACTTTTAATGCCTTCCATGACCAGAGGTATCCAGTTCTGTTTAGCCCATTCTTTGACTGCTTTCGAGGAAGGCCATAGCCCTGTGAACTGGACGATGAGGCCTCTTTCAGCTAGATTCAACGTTTTTCTGCAAGTTTCTTCCACCGGCAAAGACACCGTGGGAATGTTTGCCAGTTTTTTGACAAACTTCTGTTGAGAGCCGGATGCCGGACGTTTTCCAGCGGCTGCGATGAGCGATCTAAATGCTTCAAGCTCGGAGGGCGGGGGAGGAGGAGCCTCAGGTCCGCCTCCATGATCCATAGAAGTGAAGGCCGCTCGATGGAGGAGGGCGCCGACATGGTGCGACTAGGGCAACAGTAGGGCTTATTGATTAATTTTAACCAAAAAAAAATAAACAAAATAAAAGGGTAATGCTAGGCAAAAGGGTTTACCAAGAAACTGTGAACTGCAGAATACCTCCTCGCGAACCAAGAAGTACAGACAGGAAATCTCCCCGAATGATTTGTTCGGTGTATCACAATTTACAAGGCAGCTGACTCGGTTCACTATGGATGGATAGCACCTAAAATTTTTCCTCCCAAATATACCCGAAGGTACGTGGAGGCCCAAGTCCATATTAGCGCTGTCTGATGCAAAACCGCACAATGAGAGCACCCCTTTATACTTATCATACTGTAACACTGCCTGATATACCCGAAAATACGTGGAAGAGCTACGATATACTTATGTACGTGGAGTGAGGTATAACACTCGGAATGTATCGCAAACAAGTTAACGACAGTTGCTATGTTTTACGACATCGAAACACGTCTCTAGCCTAGACCTTCTAAATGTTATCATTATGGTTCCAATGCTTTGTTAGGTAAATTGAGATTAATTTTATGTTGATCTTGCTTACAATTTGACTTTCAAAGTTTCACCTCGATGATGTATTGGAAAAGTCATAAAATGAAACTAAAAATGATAAGCAATTTTTCACTTTCAGTTTCTTCAATGAAAAACCTAGCTACTAAGGGAAGAGAGCAAATAATTTGTGAGCAAACAAATCAATGAGCACAAACTAAATGCGTATTTCCTAATGTTCCTTTTTGCAAAACACACAAAAAATCCTACATGCAAATGCAAGTTTTTCTTTTCATTTTCCTTGATGTTATGAATGCAGAAAAGAAACTAGGTGCACTAAATCAACAATTCAAATGCCTTTTACTTTCAAGAAATTAAGAATACAAACAAAAATTTCTCTTTTGAAGGAAAAATGAGGATTTCAACAACAATTTCTCCTATCAAGGAAATGAAGATTTTACAACAATTTCCTTTTTCGAAAGCAAATGATTCTTAATGGGACCATAAAAAATACTTTTAAATCAACTTGTCAATGATAAAGAAAAAAAATTTTAGACAAACATTGAACAAATTTTCAGTCAAAGGAGGAAGAAGTATATAGAGTTACTGGTCAATATGAGGATCAAACTTTTCAAAACACAGCAGAAAACAAACTGAAGCAAATTGCAAAGGAAAATTCAAAGGAATCTGGGTGGTTTCAGGAGTGAACGCAGTCTCCCAGGGGAGACAGTGCTCTGCAAGGTAGGCTTGAAAGGAAGACAGTGCTATGCAAAGCACTGTGTCCTATCTAAGGGTGCGTTGGGCGCAGTGTATAAGGAAAAACACTACTGTTTAACTCACTGTATTTGAAAATTTGGCTTTGAAAAATTTTAATCTTTGTGTGTAACAACTACTGGGTGGATAAACAAAGCAAATCAAAGGCTAAGTCACCTAGATCTAAGAGAAATTTGTCCCCAGTGGATTCGCCAATTTGTTGGGCCAGAATTGTGAATTACGAACAAAACACGCTGTCCTAAACAGATGAAAATCTAGAACAAAAGATTAAAGACTATATGACTACTTTTCCTAACTCAGAACAGACACACAGAAAGGATTAGAGACTTACTTGTAATCCAAGTGCTTCTAAATGGCTCCTTCTTTCGCTTCCGTTGTAGCTTCAAATTCAAGCGGTTTGTAGGAAAAATGCTTCCTGCAAGAAAGAACACTAAAACAACAGAAGATAGCAATAATACAGATGTCTATTAAATTTAGTTAGCTAAATCAATAAAGCATAAAAAATATACATCAATTAAGATCTTGCAATATGGAAAATCAAAGTCAATACAGATGCATATAGGGAAAAATAAGTTGTATTTTTTATTGATGATAGAAGGAGAGGTTACAACCAAATGACTGATTTGAAGTGACCCTTCCAGCAACGATCCTCAACCCCATCACAGTATAAATCTCTCTAGCAGTTGTTACACAAATCTAACTCTCAATTGAAAATCCTCCAGCATTTCTCTACTCAAATTCTCCCCACTCAAACACTCAGATTTGTGTTCAATTTATAGATGAACTGAAGGTAGTTTTGAAATGAATGACTTTCAAATAATAGGCAAGACATGTTCCCAGTCATGTAGATGTCAAATGGACACTTGGATTTGAAGCTTGACACATGTGAACTCTTCTAGAAGGCACTGGCCAAGTGGAGATTCTGAAACAATGAGAATTTTTCTCCCAATGTGACCAACGCACCCATAGATGTCGGGAAGTGCTTTGCAGAGCAGCCTTGCATGGGGCTACCTGCATATGAAACACACTTAGTCCCCTTGGAGACAACGTTGGTGAGCTCCCACATGCTATATAATAAACTTCAAACCTTGGAAACTTTTACTTGATGAAAGTCATGCTTGATTTGTCGTGTTCTTGCCTTAGGGCATGTAGCAACTTGAAATGATAGGGAATGATAGACCCTTAGTCATTGGTCCTGGAGATGATGCCCAGTTAACCAGGTCATTGGGAATTGTTGGGGCCCTTGTTCTGAAAATCCCATTTTGAATACTTTGAATTTGGAATAACGGCCAGATTTTGGAGTTGTGGAATAAGGACACATGGCAACTGCAATGAAGTCGCAAATACACCAAACATCGGAGCTACCAATGTTGCGACGGAACAGGCACATAGCTGATCAAAGCAGATGCATGAGGATATACAGCAGAAGACAGGAAGCAGAACACACAGATGACAAGAGAGAAACTGGAAGCAGCTGGAGAAGAACAGAAAGAGGAACTAACAGTTGCGAAAGTGGGTGAATAAATAGCAGTCACCCGGATGAAAGAAGGGATTTTTCTACGGCGGAAGGAATACAGAGCGACTGAAGGAGATCGTGCATGACACCTCCGTAGTCCTAGGTTTCTCCATTCTACATTTCTGGTCTGCAAGGCATCTGTAGTAGACTTGTAAGCTCTCATTGCAGAAGCTATGTAACTGTGGGATTGGCTGAAGAGATCATTATATTTACAGGTTGTTGTCTCATTATGTGATTCACATGCATACATGATGATTAGGAGGATTATGATGATTATGATGATTTAAAATTTTATTTTCTTAATGTTTGTATGCTTTCTACGTGTTCTTGCATACATGATTCTGTTTATGCAATCGATATATTGTTAATCATGAGTCGTGGATCTGTTCCTTGCTATTGATCTATTCCCCTTCTGCATGTGGTTGCGGCACGCCTCGGGTGAGACTCTCTGCTCCCCGGAGCAGGGTGATAATGCCGGCGTGATCCTAGACTACAACGGATTCCTTTGTTGGCCACAACTCCTGAACCTGGGTCTTGCCCGCGAGACCTGATCCCTCGCCAACAAATGGTTCCGTTGCCGGGACCTGCATGTTCTGAGGGGAGCTAGATCATGGTAACGAGGATTTTTGAAAGATAGATACGGCGATGGTGGGACAATCATCTCAACCAATTTACTGCTCAGCAAGCAGAGTTGACCAAACAAAAGGAGGCGACGATCAAGGAGCTCGTCCTTTTCTCAGATTCAGCCAGTGATACGTACGAAATATTCTGGGGAAAATTCCCCAACGACCTCTACAATTGGTTGCGGAGGTTACAGACGAAGGTGCCTAGAGATGACTCGCGGAAGATAAACCGCAGGTGGATACACGGGGATCTGGTGGCTCTGCATCGGTTGAACACGGAGTTGACTCGCGCAGTGTATTTTTTGGTAGAAACCACTTTGGACGGCTATATTGTGGATTTTGCTACCGATTGCTACCAATCCTTCTTGAAGGCTGAAGCTACCTTCTGCTCTGGGTTGAGAGGGAGGCTGCTCAAGGAGATTCCACTGTGGATTAAATCCCTGATGGTGGATGAAGGGTTGATGGAATTCCACAAAGCGAGTATGGAAGCGTAAACCTCCGGTGCTGGGGGAAGGGATGAAGGGACGGATGCTAGGTAGAATGTGAGGTGGGGAGTGGGGAATGGATGTTGAGGCCGCACGAAATTTGAGGGAGCGACGTGCCCATTGGCGGGCGCAGATCGCCGATAGGTGGCGAAAAAGGGTGATGCAGGATTTAAAACAACGGGAAGCTGAAAGGAAGAACCAGAAGGAGGCGCCTCAAGGGATAAGAATTATGGATGTGGATACCCAAGAAAGAGAAGGGACCATTGTAGGGGTACGGCAGGTGCATGGGAGCCCCACCGAGTGAGAAAGGGAGACGGTGACTGATGAAGATGATGTAGGCATGCAGCCCAAAGAGAGTTCTGATGACGGATGGTACGTCGTGATGCAGCAGTTGTTTCAAGAGCGGATGACATTCATTCCTCCAGGCAGCCCTGCTTCCAAAACTCTCCATGGCAAGGATCCCTACCTTCCCCTGGTACTTTATCAACCTTTAAGTAATATTTTCGTTAAGTTACAAGCATTGAGTCAATTGCACAGTAGTTCAGCATCGTCAGTAACGTCTGGTAATAGCAGTGTCACTAGTAGTATTGCATTCCCTAGTGGAACTATTACGCAACCAGGACCTGGAGGATTTGTCTTAGTCAACCATCCGCAAGTAACTATGGCTGGATCTTTCACCCGGTATCCAGAGTTCTCTGGCCGGGGAAATGATGATGTAGAGCAGCACTGGTATCTGTGCGAAGCCATCTGGAGGGCTCGGCAGACGCCAGATGCCGGGAAGTTAATAGAGTTCCAAACCACGCTCAGAGAGAGGGCTCTGCGATGGTTCATCAAATGGTCTGATGCTCATCCGAATTCGGCGATAAACGACGTTAAGCAGGACTTTGTCCGCGAATTCAAGCTTCCCCAGACAGACCAGCAGGGTTTGTCCGAGCTCTGGGAAATTAAGCAGAAAGAAGGAGAAACCGCGTGGGAGTTGATGCAGCGATTCAAGGACGCGATCAGGAAACTCAGTTACCCGATCGATCCAAACCATCAGAGGGACTAGTTCATCAAGGCTCTACTTCCCTTGACGCGAACCCCCCTTACTCAGCAAAAGATTGATAACCTGCAGGATGCTTTGGAGCAGGCCATGAAGATAGAGGCCATGGCGGGCTACCCTCAAGAATATCGGGGAGGGCCGGCCCCACAGGATCCTTCTCTGATAGGATTGCAACACCAGATCGCCAGCTTGACTGAAAAGCTCAAGGAGCTGCAACCAATGAGACCATCTAGGCCAAATTTTTGGTGCACTCATTGCCTGGTTGAGGGCCATGTCGCAACCGAGTGTCCCCAGTTGCGGGGCGCAAGAGTGGGACCCTCGGTCGCGGAAATCCAGGGGGGTCCACCTACAAGGGGTGGTGCGGCGATGAATCCACAGGGGATATACCAGCTGCAACAATGATATGTGGGGTTCCCACCTCAACCGAACCCAACCACCACAGAATACTGCGAGATTTGCAGGACCATGGGACACCCACCACGAATGTGCCCCATACTACAGAAGTACTCTACCATCCCAAACAATGTATATTGTGAGTTTTCTGTTTCCACGACTCACAACACTGAGCAGTGCAGGGCGCTCGATGCACTTGCGGATCGATTAGACCGTCCCTCCTACAGGGTGAACGAGGCCCCCAGGGGAAGAGGCGGCAGCATGCGCGGAGGCCGCACGGGAGGACGCGGTCCGGTGAAATGTTACAACTGCAACCAGGAGGGTCACGTGGCTCGAGAATGTCCCCTTCCCCGACGGCCCTGGTGCTCCCAGTGCTGTGTAAATGCCCTTGCAACAGAGGACTGTCCAGAACTAATCAAGAAGTGGGAATAACGGACACGGCCCTGGGGCATGAATGTGGTAAACGCCGAGCCACGTGGGAGTGTGCCTCAGGATAGGCCGAACGTAGCTATTGTGACGAGAGGAGGCAAGAAAACGGGGGAGGACGCCCGTGGACAGGAGCTGGCACGAGATGTTAGGCTAGCCTCCCCGAACCCGTTAATCCAGCCCGAGGCGCAGCGGAAGTATTTCCAGGAGGCGGTGGAGGCCTTTGCTCAGTTGCGAGAAGAGGGAGGCTTGGAGGTGCCCCTGCCAACAGAGCCGGGGGTATAGAGCACCGCGGGCCACCAGATTGAAGAATGGCTTCGGCTCTTCCTCACGATTGTTGATAGCGCTGCGCTGCGGCAGCAGCTAAAGCACACTTTGGAAGGAGCACTGCAGAGGAGTACAGGACTTGGGGAACCGATGAGCGCAGCCCCCCAGTCGGTGCAGCGTGTGAAGCGGAACAAGCACCGGACGGGAAAAGAGTTCCGGCTGAACACGCAGGTTGGGGGATTCCAAATCAGCGATACCATGCTGGACCTAGGGTCCGACGTCAACATCCTGCCAAGGAAAACGTGGGAGGCTCTTGGCAAGCCACGGCTGGCCTACTCGCCCATCCAACTCAGAATGGCGAACCAATACTGCATTCTGCCGATCGGCTGACTTGAGGGTGTCAAGGTTGACATTGCGGGGGTGAAGACTTACACCGATTTTGAGGTATTGATATTATGGGAGACAAAGATCCTTACCCTGCCTTGTTAGGCATCAATTGGGCTTTGGAGAATTATGCTATCATCGACCTCAAAAAGGATTTGATGATCTTTGAAGATGGAGAGGTTCGGGTCACTCAGCCTCTCGACCCGTATCAATGCCCAAGGTATACCAAGATGGTGGATAACCGGGAGGATGCTCAGATGATGGACCACCTTTATCAGATGAACGCAGGAAAGCAGAAAGACTACATTAACCCGACCGCGACTGGTTCTGTCAGTTGGCGGAGTGTCCAGAGCTCGGAGCTGGGATCCGAACTCACGTGGGAAGACTGGCAGCAGGGGGGGTATGAGACCACCGTGCGGAGATGTGCTGCCATTGCCCAAGTCCGGTGGGTTGGGGCAGAGATCCGCGGATATCCCACCCTGTCAAACATGCAAGCTGTCAATACTTTTATTACCAAGGTGGAAGACAGGGTCCCCGAAGAAAGTCAGATGCCACTTTTGGACGTGGCTTTACAATCCACATCGGCACGGTGGTGGAAGAATCACCGCAACACTCTGATGCGATGGAATTGTGTGGCGGAAGCTTTGCGGGCACGCTTTAAAGACGACGAAGGACCTCGCAGCATGCCTAAATACCACAGAACTTCCGATCCGCGCAACCATTTGTGGGCCTGTGAGGAGTAGTGGCGTAGTATTGGGTACCCGGAGGAGCTGTGGGTTCATCAGTTCATCCACTCCCTAGATACCATTCCCCATGCATGGTACCTAGAAGAAGAACGGAAAAG
Organism: Pinus albicaulis; assembly: GCA_034641835.2. Classification (NCBI taxonomy): domain Eukaryota; kingdom Viridiplantae; phylum Streptophyta; class Pinopsida; order Pinales; family Pinaceae; genus Pinus; species Pinus albicaulis. Next base: position 1,567,048,080 of record CM076582.1, read on the forward strand.
AGGGACCGGTTCCTGGCCAGAAGTTGCGAGCAAGTTTGTTCGGTGCTTTTCTTTTGAAGGAGAGACAGAGTTGGAGTCCCAGGCACTCCATGCTATCAAGAAGGTACTGTTTCTACGTGACCCAGAAACCGATGGGGCTGCGCTTGCATCATGGCCTGGGGCCAGGTGCGAGTTGTCTTGCCAGCGGATTGATGGCGACCTGGACGATGATAGTCTGGAGGACCTTAGGCACCTGTATTTCGAAGAGAAGGAAGGCGAGCGAAACATCAACGAAGAACCAACCACCGAAGGCATCCATTTACAGCCGCTAAAGACCAAGAAGCTAAACATTGGTACGGAGGTGAAGCCTAAGTTGGCCACCATGGGTGATTACTGGGACGAAGAAATGACCAAGGAAATCTTCAGCCTTCTGCAGGAATATGAAGATTTGTTCCCTTCGTTGGTGGCAGATCTAAAGGGCATCAAGGGTGACCTTGGCGAAATGCGCATTGTGCTGAAACCGGATGCCAGGCCCGTAAAGCATCGACCTTATCGGCTGAACCCCCGGGTCAAAGAAAAGGTCAAGATGGAGATTGACAAGATGCTGGCTACAGGTCTCATCTCTCCAGTGGACGAAGCAGAGTGGGTGAGTCCTATTGTCATTCAGAATAAGAAGGACAAGGCATAGATACGTGTCTGTGTCGATTACAGAATTCTGAATAACGCCTGCATCCATGATCCATTTTCCACTCCATTTAACGACGAAGTCTTGGATCATGTTGCAGGAAATGAAGCTTATTCCTTCACAGATGGTTTTTCGGGGTACCATTAGGTGCGCATTGCGGAAGAAGATAAGGCGAAGACGACATTCACCACCGAGTGGGGATCGTTCGCATACCACGTAATGCCGTTTGGCTTGAAAAACGCCCCGGCCGTGTTTTCCCGGATTGTCATTGCTGCTTTCCGGGAGTATATCCACAAGTTCCTGGAAGTCTACATGGACGACTGGACTGTCTACAGCTTATTAAAGCAACACGCCACCCTGTTGCGTATTATATTTGATCGGTGCCGCCAGTTGCAGATTTCCTTGAACTTAAAGAAATGTATTTTTGCAGTTCCTTTCGGCACGCTGTTGGGACACGTAGTATGCAAGCAAGGGGTCTGCGTCGACCCCGCTAAGGTTGCCGTGATAGTCCACATGGAAGCCCCCGAAATGGTGAAACAATTGCATGCACTGCTTGGGCACACAGGATATTACAGGTGGTTTATCCGCAATTATGCAAAAATTACTGCCCCCTTAGAGAAGCTACTGCGGAAGTCCGAAGTATTCCAGTGGATGGAGGAGTGTCGGTTGGCCCTTGATACTCTGAAGGAAAAGCTCGCGACAATGCCTATTCTTGTTCACCCAGACTAGGATAAGTAGTTCCATGTGCACATCAATGCGTCCAGTATTGCACTTGGGGTTGTATTGGCGCAACCCAGGGAGACGACAGTTGACCACCCCGTCTACTTCGCCAGCCGCAAGTTGTCGAACGCGGAGAAGAATTACACCACGACCGAACGGGAGGCGCTGGCGATGGTGTATTCGCTCCAGAAATTCCGCCACTACCTTCTGGGCGGCAAATTCAAGTTCTACACGGATCATTCTGCCCTGAAATACTTGATGAACAAGCCTGTTTTGGAAGGACGGATCTGTCGCTGGCTTCTCCTTTTCGAGGAATTCACGTTTGAAGTAATTTTCAAGCCCGGGAGGTTGAATGTAGGGCCCGATCATTTATCCAAGTTGGAGACAGGCGAGAATGAAGGCTCTTTAGACGATCAGCTACCAGACGCTGACCTCTTCCGAGTCAAGGCTGTCCCGGATTATTTGGCCGACATTGCCACTTATCTGACCATGGGCAGTGCCCTCCACACTACACCCCACTCCAGAAACGCCACTTGGTCATCCGTGCTGCTGAGTACCAATTGATTGTAGGGCAGTTATACAAATTGGGCCTCGATGAGGTTCTGCACCGGTGTGTACTTGACCACGAGGGTGACGCTGTGATGTGGGAATGCCACAACGGCATTGCGGGAGGGCATGTTGGGGCCAAACCCACCGCGCGGAAGGTACTCCAGGCTAGCCTATGGTGGCCGACTGTCCATGCAGACTGCAAGACATTTGTTAAGCGTTGTGATGTCTGTCAGCGAACAGGGAGGCCCTCTCACAGAGACGAGCTCCCGTTACACCCAGTGCATGTGTTGCGGCCATTCGAGAAATGGGCCGTCGATTTCGTAGGTCCCATCGCCCCGGTCGCTCGACACTCCAAGGCTCGATACATCATTACCGCAACTGATTACCTCACACGTTGGGTAGAAGCGGCGGCGGTACGAGACTGCACGGCGGAAACAACAGCACGGTTTATCTTTGAGAATATCATCAGCAGATTTGGCTGCCCACGAAGTTTAACCAGTGATCAAGGTACGCACTTCATCAATGACACGGTCAAGTCACTGTTGGACACATTTATGATTCAGCATCACAAGAGCAGCCCATACCACCCACAGGCCAATGGTACTATTGAAGCGTTTAATAAAATTCTTGAAAAGGGCCTAACCAAGATCTGTAACGCCCAGCGGGATGACTGGGATGAATGGCTACCAGCTGCACTCTGGGCCTACCGGACTACGGTGAAGCGCTTGACCAATAAAACGCCCTTCCAGCTGGTGTATGGCTAGGAAGCTATGATTCCTGCCAAGTTCACGGTACCAATTCTTTTAATTGCCACGTCTCTCGAGTTCTCAGAAGAAGAGTCGCTTCACAAACGCCTCCATGAATTACAGGAACTCGATGAGGCCCGGTTCCTGGCCGAATTTCACCAGAAGGTTCAGAGGGACAGGAAGAAAGTGTGGCACGACCGGCACATCAAGAACAAGACGTTCCAGGTTGGCGGTAAGGTCCTCCTCTATGACAGTAGATTTTAGAAGTTTCCAGGCAAGCTCCAGATGCACTGGCTGGGACCTTACTTCGTCATTGAGATTCGAGATTCGGGATCCGTTCGGTTGGCTCAACTGGACGGTACTGTTTTACCTGGGTGGGTGAATGGCGCATGCCTGAAACCCTACCAGGAGTAAGTACCTCTCATTTTTCATGCTTTCCACCAATAAGTCTCGTACCTAAGAGCACCCGTCAAATAGCGTAGTCGAATAACTCTCCCGCAACCGGGATGAGCATAGGTAGCCTTTTGTTTCCTGCATAGCTTGTCAATAACCGCTCTGTTGCGGGGACCGCACCGCAACCGACTGTGATCTGGGAGGGGCGTTTCCAGCGTGTCATCCCTGTAGGATCCATAAATGTGTCAGTGTCAGTCCAGGTCATGTCCGTCAGTACTTGGGTCAGTCCATATGATCGTCTAGATTTGAATCATAAATTACCAAAATTGGAAGCAACCCTGCCATAATCACTGTGCCATCATTCGCAGTTACCTCAGTCGTCGCGTCCGCCCATTTCCCCATGCCACTGTCAGCAACTGTCAGAATATCCATTGGCACGCGATTGATCGCACGATTATCGCAGAAAAGAATGCCAGCAGGAATTAACTCGTTAGGGGATCTCATCAACTCCACTCGTGCCAGGTGATGACATAACTTGCATGGAGAAAAAAAGCACGTGAATGCTGGACCAGTTCAAATAAGCAATTGCAGCAGCACCAGAGCCGCTAGAGTCTCAAAATGCATAGCCCCAAGAGAGGAGCTCCAAGAAAATTCTACAGGTCTATCAGCGCCGGGCCAACATGCCGAAGGCCATCCCAGCAGTCACTGAACCAGAGCTCGACAGTAGGATTCACAAGCTCGAATCCCTTGTCGGGAAATATGATAATGCAGCCTTAATTGACGCCAACCTTTCAGACGCTGTCGAATTCCCGTCCCTCCATTGGCAAGTATATAAGGAGCACTACTACACCTCAGCCGGACACTCAGCCAACCGAGTGCGACCAGAGTTCAGGGGCCTTCAGCAATCGTCCCTGATGAGCTTGAGAACTCTTCTGGTCTTTGGGACCACCGGACCGGCTCTGCAGTGTACCCGCTTCCTTCTGAGTCGTATTCAGAATGGGTCCTTGTGGCTGAACAAGGAGATCCCAATTCATGCTGAGGATATTCATCTCCTCACAGGGCTCTCGCAGAATGGCGCAGACGTCTCGACTGCCGGTCAGACCTCCTCCAAGCGCACACGGAAGTCGGGTGACGTAGACCTTTATGTTAAATATGGCACCCGCCGGTGGGGGAAAGGACCCAAGATCGACCTCATTAACCAACCCGAAATTCGATTCTCCTGTTACCTCATTGTCAGCAAAACAATGAGTCATTACACCAAGGGCGAATGCACTTTGGACACTATCTCCATTGCGGAGCACTGTGTCCAGGGCACCAAGCTGAATTGGTGTTCTTTCTTGTTAAAATAACTGTTCGCTGCATGCGAAGAGACCTATAAGCGTGCCACTAGTTTTATTTTTGGCTATTTGATCGTTACTTTTGCCATGTGGAAATGGCACACTCCACTGATCCGGCTCCCAGCAGAGATTCCTGAGGGTCAGCCCCTCGCAATGAAGTTCACTCCGTCGAAGGCGTCGGCCGACCCCAGCACTAAACAGGTGAATGCAGACGCGTTCCGGTCTTGGTATGGGCTGATGACAGATGTGGTGACCAGTCAGCAACGGGTACCCAGGAACTTGTTGGATGAATATAGTGAGCAAGTGTGGTTCAGGGTAAGTCACAGGCATACTTACCTCCATCCCACTTGCGTGCCAGAGAACACATTCCGCATGACGCCGCTAAAGTTCCAGCTGGACGATGCCACCTTCCATCGTGAACTCTGCTCGTGGCCGGGAGTCACAAAGCACATCCGCGACGGGATCGCCAGGTATAACTTCGAGCGGATGCTGCCATCGCACCCGCCTACCGAGATGTATGCAGCAGTGCCATCACAGGAGATCCCCGAACCTCTCGTCCCCGTCGTCCGCCACTTCAACACCCAGGTACAAAATTTCAATGTGGCGGCCCAGGTTATTTCTAGCGGTGCTACCCCATTTCCTTTATTTCATGAGTTTAAGCTCTCTCGTTCCACTTCGCACCCCCATACCGCTCCGCTCACCTCCCCCATCCCCACTATCTTGTTTACCTCTGCTAGTCCAATCACGACCCCCATGGGTGAGAAAATCAAGTCCACGGATCAACCGGACGCCCCTCTAGCCAAGAGGGCCCGCACCACCAAGAAAAATCCGGTGATGGACCTCACTACTGATGATCCATCACAGCCCCCAAGCACAGGGGTGCTGGTTCAAGAAGAACCCCTCATCGACCCATCTGAGTTCATCAATATCCGACTTCCACATCCCTCCACCTCACCGTTCCCCGTTCCGTTCACCATCTTTCCACCTACCACTCCATCTGGCCCATCTAATTCATCAGCTACTGTATCTGACCCCCTTGTCCAGGAACTTCGGGGTGGGGACCGCGGGGCTGAGGTTGACTCTCATACTGCCACAGTCCTACCACTGGTCGACCCAGCGGCAGAACCCCACCCTCCTCTTACTGATATATTCACACAGCAGACACACATTATGTCCAATTCTGCAGAGGCTCACCCTGAGCCGACGGTCCCTCGACAACTGAGCCCCATTGATCAGCAATAACGACCGGATCTGAATATGGCTGACTCCTCTCACCCAGAGACCGTGCCACCATCCCCGCCCGAGAATTCCAATCGCTCCGTTGCCAGTGGGAAACCCTTACAGGAAAGAATGCCAGAGCAGGGCGCTTCCGGGACCGCCAACTTAAAGACCTGGGGTACAGCTCAGCTGTATCTCTTTATTCAAAGGGCAGCCCTGCAAGCTGAAAAGCTTCACTCAGAGCTGCAGCAGCGGTGCGAGGAGCAGCACCAACAGATTATGGCGCTTACTAAACAACGCGACCAGCTTACAACGGTGCAGGGATTCCTGCAAGATCAGATATCTACTGTCACTCGGGCGTTTTCAGAACTATGGCCCTCTGTAAAGGATCATTCTACCCCACTGCCTGCCGACATTGCGGAGTGAAGTGTCGTCGTCTAGGCTTACCACATCCAGTCTGCCCTCACTGGTCTACACAGGGAGAATCAGGAGCTTCAAGTAGCATTAGCTGCACAGCCAGCGCTCCCCGACCCTGAGATTGTATATTCTGCACAGGTTGCCACCAAGCAGGACCAGGCCGCCCAGATGCAAGCCACCCTTAATTCTACAGCGCGCGAGGCTTATGACCTCCTGAAAATCCTGCAGGAGTGTTCACTCGCCCTTACAGTTAAGACGCAGCCCCTTTCTGCACAGCTGCAGCAAATTTCAAGGGAAATTCAGGAGACCGCGGACCCCGTGCAATTGGATCAATTATATGCCCGGGCGGACGAGCTTGAGGTCTAGATTCAGCAGACTGAGGCCAACTCAGCGATGGCCAAGCAAGTAATTCGGGAGCTCCGTCCGCCCATTCAATCCAGCACCAAATCAATCCAACAGCTAGCCGCCGCGGCCGAGATCCAGCTCAACACGGTGTTCGGGGCTGCCCCGACGCACATAGAGGAGGCTGCTGCCACCAGGATCACTGCGGAAACAGATTCACTAATGCAGGGGTGGCAGCAAGCCGTGTCGGCCTTCACTGAGCTCAGAGCTACAGCGTTCCACAGAGTCCCGGAGTTGGGGCCCTTGTTTGAGCAACCGCCTGGAGGTGCACAGCGAGAACAGGAACAAGCTGAAGGCGCACAATAGGAACAAGTGCAAGATGAAGGCGCACAGGGCGAACAGGGCACAGGATCAAGCGGGGCAATGGAGGTAGAGATGGTCATTTGTGATTGACTCGGGGATGAGTCAAGAAACTATGGTCGGGGTGTGTTGGGGCCCTTGTTTTGAAAATCCCATTTTGAATATTTTGAATTTGGAATAACGGCCAGATTTTGGAGTTGCGGAACAAGGACACATGGCAACCGCAACGAAGTCGCAAATACACCAAACATCGGAGCTACCAATGTTGCGATGGAACAGGCACATAACTGAGGAAAGAATATGCCTGAGGATATACAGCAGAATACAGGAAGCGGAACACACAGATGACAAGAGAGAAACTGGAAGCAGCTGGAGAAGAACAGAAAGAGGAAATAACAGTTTTGAAAGTGGGTGAATAAATAGCAGTCACCCGGATGAAAGAAGGGATTTTTCTACAGCGGAAGGAATACAGAGCGACTGAAGGAGATCGTGCATGACACCTCCGTAGTCCTAGGTTTCTCCATTCTACATTTCTGGTCTGCAAGGCATCTGTACTAGACTTGTAAGCTCTCATTGCAAAAGCTATGTAACTGTGGGATTGGCTGAAGAGATCATTATATTTACAGGTTGCTATCTCATTATGTGATTCACATGCATACATGATGATTATGAGGATTATGATGATTATGATGATTTAAAATTTTATTTGCTTAATGTCTGTATGCTTTCTACGTGTTCTTGCGTACATGATTCTGTTTATGCAATCGATATATTGTTAATCATGAGTCGCGGATCTGTTCCTTGCTATTGATCTATTCCCCTTCTGCATGTGGTTGCGGCACACCTCGGGTGAGACTCTCTGCTCCCCGGAGCAGGGTGATAATGCCGGCGTGATCCTAGACTACAACGGATTCCTTTGTTGGCCACAACTCCTGAACCTGGGTCTTGCCCGCGAGACCTGATCCCTCGCCAACAGGAATGATGCCCAAATTGACCTATAACAGTTACTTTTGGGTGACCTCTGTTTCATATGGCCTTAGGGCATTTGATTTCCTCATAAAATTCAATGCATTCTTGCTCTCTTTTCTGCTTATTTTCTTCATTGTTTTTAGGGTCGGAAAGGCACATGTCATATTCATTGATGCAGTCATTATCACCCATGCCTTCAGTTTCATCTTCCTCCATGGAATCTTGAACATACATCTTCTTTGAGTGCCTTGTTGCGCTTGTCCAAAAGTATTTTGAAATTGCTAAGAGATATGGATGGGCCATCTCGTAGGGGGGCGGGGAATCTTGTGCGGATTCCGTCTGTGGAACAAAATCACAGGATTTGAGGCACCGTGGATCCTTTCTTGACTTCAACCAAAGGTATTGGATTAGACTTGCCACAACACAGTTGCACCCTTCCTCCTTGTTCCCTGGACAAACATTGCAACGCGAGGGAAATGAAAATTTTTATATTTGATAAAAAATGATATTTTTATATGAAATGTTTGGTTTTTCATGGCGGCCTAAATAATTGTCATGAAAGCAGGGCATATATGAAGCATATAAGCCAACTTAGGGGTGAGTTGGAAGGCATGGTCGACGAACTAAGTTTTTTCCTTTTTATCATAGGAAAAAGTTCAATAAAATTTGAAAAAATATGAATTTGCATAAAGGTTGAATTTGGTGGTGATATATAGATCATGTCATATTTTTTGTTTATTTATTGAATTCATGTCATATAGATCAAGTTATCTTTTTGTATTTAGATTTCTAGATCATTTGTGTATTTCTTTTTTAAAAAATTAGTGTTTTTTTTTTTTTGCATTGAGTGGTTATGTTTGATAGATTTTGTATTATAATTTTGAGTTTTTTGAAATTACTCTAATTTTTTGTATATATAAGGTTTATAAGAAACATAATAGATTTAATATTAGGAAGAAGTTGTATAGGGATTGTATTTTCTATGAGTTTTTGGTGTTTACTCTACATTTTACTTATGTAATATCATGCATGTTATTAGTATAATTGATTACTATTTTATCTCCGTGTTTGTATTTGTACTATATTTGAGTGATCTATGTTTGTTTCTTATTCATCTCAATGATGTAAGTTATAGTGGTTTAAATAGATGTTAATAATATCATAACGAATGTGATCCCCACTAAAATATTTAACATGTTGCGCTTTATTAATGGGGATTATTATATGTGTCTCAAGTGAGACATTCTTGCCCCTATAGGTGGAATATGTTAGGAAATTAGATAACAATAGGTCATATTTAGAAACATTTCATTAACCTTGAGTCTATCATAGAGCCAACACACAATAATGAGAAAAATATTTGAAATATGGTAGAAGAGTTAAATTAGGGTCTAATGACAAAGGGGATAGGGTTTAACCTACAAAATGTCTTAAAATTAAATTTAATGCTTTTCACCATTACCCTAAATTTTCCCTTAGCTTATTTAGGGATGCTAATAATTCTTGGAAATGGATTGGGAAAGGTAGAAGGTGACATTAAGAAGAGGTGCATGAGGAAATTTTTTTTATTTAATTGGCTCTTGGGAAAAATGGAAAAGCAATATTACTTTTAGGACTTTGTTTGGCTATGTTAATGTACAATTTCTATCTCAAGAGAGATGAATTTGTCAATAAGCCATGATAGTAATTGGAGTAGTTAAAGACTACTTAAGTAATGTCTAAGTGGATAGAGGAGGATATGGTGTACTTAGCCATAGTGGGGTATTAAGCTCCCATTACTAAGCTTGACATTTTATTTTGGGATGAAGGTGGTGTTGCAAGCCAAAGACATTCCAATTACAAAAGTACTAGACTAAGTTTGATATTGGAACACTTGATGACATTGTTGGGTAGAGAATATTTCTTGAGTGAACCTTCAAGAAGTTAAAATCATGTGTTCTAATTGAGATAAATCCTTGCTAGGAGGGCAATGAACATTTGAAAGTGTCCATGATAGGGATGAAAATTAAACCTTTTCTATGATTCTCCCCCACAATATACCATTCATACAACAAAAATATTAATCTACCCTAGTGTTAAATTGATCGTTGCATTAGGAGATGTTGGTGGAAACTAGAGCCATCTTAACAATAATCATAAAAGGAATACACAACCAATTTTCCTCGATGGCGCAAAGGGATGTTGTTAAAATGTATGGTTCTAGGATTTTGGGTGGATTTTATTAGACAAATTGTGCGACAAGAAATGTCAATTTCCATTGATATCAACTATCATTTTCTAGAGAATAGCCATAACCATTTGACCTCCATTTGACCTATAAGGGCTGAAAGCTATGGAGTGTTAAGGTGTGCTAACACATGCCAGACAATGCCAAGGCATGTTATGCATTCCAAGATGTACCAAGTGGTAAGGCATGCCAAGATGTGATAGACACCACATCTTAGGGAGTGTTAAGTAAACAAAGTGCCAGGGCAACACAATAGAGTATCAGTTCAAAATGAATGGAAATAAATGAATAAGAGGGTGTGTCGAAGAGTGTCAACGATTGTTAGGCGTGGCAAGGAGGGAGTGACAAAGCATGTTAGGCAGTTCCAAGGCATGTCAGGGAATTCCAGGGCATGTCAAGAAGTTCCAAGGTGTACTTACATGTGCCAAATAGTGCCAAGACATGCCATATGCTAATGCATGACACAATGTGTTAGGTGTTATGGTATGCTAATGTGTGTCAAGGAGTGTCAAGCCAACAAAAGGGAACACCAAGTTAAAATGCAAGAAAATAAAAATATAAGAGGGTTAATACGTGATGACCTTACCTTTTCGAGAGGGGCGTGCTGGGCACAACAATACTAGTGACAATACATGCTATGGGACAAGTGCTAGCATGTATAAGTATTAAATCATCCTCTATGACTTCTATATTAATTGAAAATAGTTGATCTCAAATAAATTTAATCTTAAACCATGCCAGGGCATCCTGCCACCAAGTGCCAAGGGCCAATGTTTGCCAGGGAGTTATACTAGCATGTTACAGAGTAGTAGGGCATGCCAGGGAGTGTGGAGGTGTGCTAGATATGGTCAATGCATGCTATGGAGTGTTATTGAAACACAAGGGGAGTATTAGGTTATAATGCATGGAAATGAATGAATAAGGGAGTGTGCTAGGTAGTGTTAGTGAGTTCCAAATGTGTCAAGGATTGAGTGTGTTAAGAGAAGTTCAAAATAGGAATGATAATAGGTTAGTATGCGGCTACAACAGGGAATTGGACAGAGTAGTTTCAAACAAAGGGAGATTTTGGGCTAAGCACAAAAATGTTTTTCCAATGACTTGGTTGAGTTCTCGAGTCATAAAAAAAGTAAGGTCATCTATGAGGGCATGATAGCTAGGGATTACGAATGTTTGCTAGGGAATCCCAGGAAGTGCTAACATATGCTATATAGTTCAAAGGCATGTTAGGCATGCTAAGACATTCCAACTACTAAGGCATGGTAATATGTGTCAAGTGCCCGGGTGTGCCATCATGTGCCAGGGAGTGTTATAGAAACACAAAGGAGAACTAGGTTAAAATGCATGGAAATGAACAAATAAGAGAGTGTGATAGGGTGTGTCAGTGAGTTCCATGGGTGTTAAGGAGGTGTGACAAGGTATGTTAGGCAATGCTAAGGCATGCTAGAGGCGAGGGAAACATGTTAAGATGTGTTAGGTTCTAGGGTGTGCTAACGCATGCCATGGAGTATTAGGGAGTGCTAAGGAAACACAAGGGAACACTAGGTAAAAATGCACGGAAATGAACGAATAAGAGTGTGTGATAGGGAGTGTGAGAGAGTTATAGGTGTGCTAAGAAGTGAATGACAAGGTATGCTAAGTAGTGCCAAGGAATTATAGAGTGTCAGGGCGACATGCAAGATGTGTTAGGGGCCAAGGTGTGTCAATGCATGCTAGCACTGGTGAGCTTGGGACTGGTGACTTATCCACGAGCCTTTGTTCGGTGAGCTTGGGACTGGTGACTTATCCAATGGGTCACAAATGTGATTGACATTTTGAGCTTTTGGGGTTTCTGAACCTTGTAAATCCTTTGAACCTTCACCATTGTCAATCGTTGAGGACTCAACAGGAGGCCTCAGAGTCATATTTCAACTCTTAGCAAGTTTCTCGCTCGGGCTTTCCGAGGGTTTACGATCCACAGAGGTCTTCTGTGATTTCTTAGCAGGACGGTCATATGAGGCTCCCGGGCGCTTACCACGGGCAATCTTGAGATCCTTCGCAGGCCGAGCAGATGTGGTTTCCGGGGACTTACAGAGAGCTGAGATGTGTTCATAATCGTTATCAAGCTGAACTTCGAGGGGTTGTGAAGGCTGAGAAGTTTGAGCAGCATTCTGAGATAAGCAATCGAGGAAATTCTGAAGGCCGAATTTCGCAGGCTGTGAGGAGGTGTGTTGCTGAGTCCTTTCTAGAAGCTCCAGAGTCCTTCTGTTTTCTGGGTGCCCCTGAATCCTTCTGCTTTCTGGGCGCCACACACTTAAACTGAAGGGCTATACTTGAACTCTAAGGCTGACATTAATGCATTGCCCCTAAACTGTGAGGATGTGCTTATTTAACGCATTTCCCTTACTAGGATCTTAAACTGATAAAAAAAAATTGTGGTTTGTAGGATTTCTACAAGGAAACTAGTATTTCAGACCCTTCGCCCGTTCTGCGCCTCTGCTCTGGGGATTTCGCGAGTGGATGAACATGGCGATGAGAATCTAAATATGTTGAAAACCGCTGGCCGGAAAATAAAGCTGCAATTCCCACGCAGTGTGCCTGTAACGAAGTTCTTTGCAGTCACACTAGAGTGTATCCGAATCTGCAAGTATTTGACGCTCTTTTGCAAGCCGAGGAAGACATTGGCGCCAATTTTAATGGTTAATGGATTTTTGTTTAAGAAAAAAAATATATATATATATATATATTTGTTTAAGGAAAAAAAAAAAAAAATATATATATATATATATATATATATATATATATATATATATATTATTAAATTTTAGAAATTACCGGAATTTGAGCAAAATAAGTCTTATTTTGGTGGATTAATAACATTGGCTTCGGGGTCAAATCACCTGCACTTTCTATTAATTTGTTTGAAATTTTCATTTATATCCCAAGTTTATAGAAATTGTATTTATTTTTAAAAATAAATTTATTTTTTCATTTATTAAATTTTATAAATATATTTTTTTTATTGGTTGAAAGTATCTTGATTTGACTTTATTGTCTTTGTGTATTTTATTTATTTTTCATATGTGTCAAATATAATAAATCAATTTTAAAAAACATATTTTTAATTGATTATATATGTTCTCACTCGTCATACTCACTTTTTTTTTTCAGTCAGAAAAAAAAAAGCTGATGTATATTAATCAGTGCATTTGCTAATAACATATTCTCATCTGTGTTGTGAGAGAGAAAAACAAGATATCCACCAGCAGTATACAGTGCCAATCTAAGAAAGAGGGGCACCAGAAACCGTGGGAAAACCATATAAACATGGGGACAAAGATGCACATCCCATCCTGATAAGAAAACATATATCCCTGTAGAGAAGACGATCAGAAACATAGCTTCCTAGCAAAATAATTACATCAGCCAGTTAGTCATAAGGATAAAAAACTATAAGAGAACAGGAAAATAACTAAACAGACGATACAGATAAGAAAACGGCCTGTAAATACGATAGCATCCCGTGGCCTGCCACAGGGAAACAATGGAAACGTTGGAGAGTTGAAGCAGGCTCGCTTGATATCCAAAATTTGAAGCAGGCTTGCTTGATATCCAAAAGTTGAAGCAGGCTCGCTTGACATCCAAAAGTTGGAGACATAGGCCCCCGGATAACCAAAAAATAAGCAGACATCTCCCGTGTGCCACATCTATGGAATTGGAATTGTAGTTTGCCAGTATTGTAGACCGTCTCTATAGAGATGCACCTGCATAATCCCAAAATCTCTGTTTAGGACTTTTTTAGAGAGCCCATCAGCCCTAGTGTTGTTTTCCCTATAGATGTGGTTGATGGGAGGCTTGTTGAGCAATGACCATAATCTGCGTGTTCTATGCACCCAGCCCTGTAATTCTGGACACATCATAACCGTAGTGTTAGTTACCTAGCCGATAACCACCTGGGATTCCCCGTACACATGAACATCCTGTAGTTGTAAGTTGGAAACGAACTGTAGACCACCCCAGAGAGCGATGATTTTTGCTTTATTATTGGAACCCTGTCCACCGTTCCAATGTATATGGATTCTCTCCCTCTGCGATAATTTGATCCAGGCGCCACATCCCATCACATCATCCATGCAAGCACCATCAAAATATATAGCCGAGATTGCCATCTCATGAGGCTGGATGCGAATGGAGCAATTCGAAATGGTCAAGGGTGGAGAGGGACGTTCATCCATCCACTTCAAGATGGCAAAGAATATATGTGGAATCTGAAATGGAACATTGTCAAAAATCAATTTGTTCCGCCCCAACCAAACCTCCCAAATGAAGAAGAAAGGCAACGATCTATATTTTCCCCGCATTTTGTCCCATTCCAAAGCAGAGGAGATGAAGTCATCAGGGAGCCACGCAGGGCCCATGAAATGTGTTCAAAAAAGCCGCCATAAATTTACAATAATAGGACATCGAAAAAACAAATGTGATATGGATTCGAAATCCGCACAACATATTAGACATCTGAAAGGACCACTATACTCTCTCTTGATCAAGTTTTCTCCAATGAGAATCTTTCCCTTCCAGACCAGCCATCCAAAGATAACAATCTTTGTAGGGATTTTCCTCCGCCAGAAAGATAGGAAAGACGCAGACATCTGTCCCTGATAAGAAGAGGCATTAAGAGTTCTGTAAATTTCTCTTACAATTAAATCGCCACCTTTCATTGGACCATCCCATACTATGGCATCACCCCCTGTATCCCAACAAAAACCAGTAGCGCGTAAAACATCCCTTAGCATATCCCATTCAGTTGCCTCCGGTTCCCCCAACCCAGTTGAAGAGCAGTTTTGAATTCAGGAGCACCAAAGGACCAACATCGAATTGTCTGAGCCAGGTAAAGGATTCCCCTGTGTACTAACCTGAGTTGGAGATCCGGAGATGGTCCAGCGAAAGGAGGGAAAGCAATAAGCTTATTGAAAGTCAAAGGAATACGGCCACTATCCCGAAAAAGCCATGCCAATCTTACCGCCACATGGATCATAATCTTCTTGAAACTCCACCAAATGGTAGAAATAGACCGAGGGAGGGGAAATTGCATACATAAGAGATGATGAAGAATATCACCCTCAATGTACTTACACTTTATGACAGCACTCCATATGCCATTTCCATGTACAGCTCTCCATAAAGACTTTATGAGAAGCGCCTTATTGAAAATCCTTGTATTGAGAATGCCCCAGCCATCATGCTCCTTTGGCCTGCATAGGGTCTCTAGTTTGCAGAGGTGTATTTTGTGTGACAGTTGGGAATCTCCCCACAGAAACTTAGCAATTATGCGATTGATAAGCCTAATGATACTGTCCGGTAAGAAATACAAGTGACCCCAATAAACCATCATCTGAGAGAGCACCGCTTGAATCATTATAAGCCTTCCCCCAATGGACAACCATCTATGTGTCCATTTGAAAATCCTTCTTCTAAATTTGTCGATCAGCCACATCTAATCACGGATCTTATATCCGCATGGTTTAATTTTAAAACCCAGATATGTGAAACCAGCAGAAGCCTCTCTACATTCAACCCCCAAAAAATCTGCAATGAAAGCTATCTCCCCCGGGTCTCCAAATTCATATATGATGAAAGATTTGTTTTTGTTGATGGCCAGACCAGTTGCAGATTCGAAACGGATGAACATAAAATGAATGTAGAAATAGTGGTTCTTATTCAGGTAGCCAAATAACAATAGGTCATCAACAAACAAAGAATGTGAGTAGGAGACCGAATTGGAAAAAGAGAAACCCTTTGTATAACCCCTTTGCTCCGCCATGCAGTATTACCATCCATAATAAGGATGAAGATTAACGGGGACAACGCACAGCCTTGTCAAAGACCACGTTCGGCTGCGAAAAAATGAGTAGGGACACCGTTGATAATAACAACATAATGGACATTGGAGATACAAGTCATAATCCATCTTATGATTCTGATTGGAAGGCCAATCTTCATGAGCAGAAGCCTAATATAAGACTAGCCGATTGAGTCATAGGCTTTATGTAGATCAACCTTCATCACAATAGCCTCCCTCTTCTCCATGTGAATGGAATGTAACACTTCTTGTGCAATTGCCGTGGCATCATGAATGGATCGACCTTTTAAGAAACCATATTGTTCATTCGAGATGAAGGTCGATAATGTTTCCTTTAAACGCTCAACAATAATCTTAGGCGTGATCTTATATAGAACATTACATAGTGCAATCGGTCTGTAGTCTACAAAGGTTTGGGGATCCGCCACCTTTGGTATTAGAACAATGAATGTGGAGTTGAGATTGGCCAGCATGACGTCCCGGATCCGAATGTGGTCAATGACCTGTGTCAACTCCTCACCCATCAAATCAAAAAAGTGGATAAATAATTCCGCGGGCCACCCATCAAGCCCCGAACATTTGTCCTTGGAGAAGGATTTTAGAACCATTAAGACTTCATTCCCTGTAATAGCATTATCCAAAGAAGAAATAGTGTCAGCATCAAAGAAACGATTAACATGTTCCAGCAACCATACCTGGTTGTCTTTGCTGATCCCATCCTGCAATCTGTAAAACGATGAGAAATATGCAAGCGCCTCTTTTTGAATGTCATGGCATGTATAAGCATATGAATCATCCTATTTTTTAATACGCCAAATGGCGTTCCTGTTTTTTCGCTCGCTTGCGCTCTTATGGAAAAATTTTGTGTTTTGATCCCCCTCAGCCAGCCATGTGATTCTACTCTTCAGGCGCCAAGTGATCTCCTCAATTATGCACGAATCGGGTCACAGTCTACATGTTTTTGACAGCTTAGGTCACCGACTGACCCTCCTGCATGATACATGCTATTTGTTGACCCGCTACACAGTGCGCGCTACGGCTTGACCCTACCTGCACGCAACCCGCTCGAATGCTGCCACTTGTCACTATTTGTTGACCCACCGCACTCCCTGAACTACCCGAACTTATGCGTTGTGTGTGACTCGCCTACACTGCGGGCTCATCTGCCACCCAACTCCATTCTGATCAGTCTCCCCACGACTCTACACTCCTTCGCACTGCGAACTATGCCTTGTCATTTGGTTGATGATTTGATACCTTTACCAACTCAGCCACACTCCAATATATGTTTTGCCTCGTCATTTGATTTCATGAAGGGTCGCAACTCTTAGTGAGTCGGCCCATCGAGCCAACTGTAATGTTCCCAAATTTGCACATAGCAATTTGGAACATTAGATTTTGCTACTTTCACCTAGGAGAGGAATAAATGGGTAAGGGAGCCCATGAACAATAAAAATATGAATAATTTCCACCTTAAGAAGGAAGTGTATCACTTCAGGAGCTGAACTTGGCACTTACAAGTGTGAACATGAGAAAAATAGATGAGGACATAGTCAAGTTTGACTAAGTCAACATGCATTCTTGAGGAGGAAGAGATCACCTAAGAAAACCGGTTCAATGTGAACAAGGATCAGCCTAAGACACATATATAAACTAGATTGAAGATCCCTAGTGTGAAAAGAGGCATTGGAGGTGGATTAGTTGACCAAGTCAACAACGCAGCCACAAGAGGAGGGAAGCAAGCTAGGGCAGCGCAGTTTTGAAAGAGGAAGCTTCATGAAGAAGTCACCTCAACGGTGTGTGGGGTCCGAGGTGAGGAGGCTCACCAAAAATAAAAGGAAGGTATAGAATCAAAGGAAAATCATTTATGTATTCAGATTTCTTGGTCTAGAGACTAATTGCATACTTCAGTTGTTTAGCCGGAGTTGCTGCACTGCTTAGTGCAAAGAATTCTCGTGCGAGAATTCCATCCTCTCTTTGGATCAGCTTGCTTAAGGGATCAAGAGAGAAGGATTTGAGCTACATTTCAGTATTTGGCTTTGGGCCACTCTTCCATATTCAGCCACAACGCAGTCCCCTTCAAAAAATTGTGTCCTTTATGCAGCAGCACAACTGCACCCTTTGATTTAATGCAAACCTTTGAGGAGGAGGTGCTCATTTCCCTCCGGGAGTTATAATAAGAGGCCTAGGGCCATTTCTTTGTATTATTATGATATTTCATGTCATAATCAGCCATGTATAATACAGAGATGCAATGACTGCGTTATTTTTGCAGTGTTGTTGTTATTCATGCATTTTGCTGGAAACCTTACCGAATGTCTTATTTCACTGTATAAGTTTGTAAACTTCCATTTCTCTATTTTTTTGGCTAATTAAGTCTCATATCAGAGCTCGTCCATCATTTTTTGCAGAACCCCTCATTAGAATAACGCATTTCTTGGTTCAGTAGTTGCTGCATGAGTTGGGCTATGGGGTTTTAGCTTATTTTCGCTGCATAGATTCGGGGAGATCTGTTTATATGAGCTAGAGTTATTTCTTTCACCTCTAATTATGCATACAAGTTATATATCATGTCTTCTAAGGGATCCAAGTCCCATTCCTCACTTGTATAGCGTTATTTTATGAAGATAGTAGTTTTATGCCCAATATTGTTGCATTTCCCTATCTGGGATGGAGAATATTGGCCATTATCTTGCTGATGTTCTTTCATCTGCTAGGTTGTTGTTATTTTACATCTCTTGAGCTGCTCTTCATTTCCATGCTCATGAATTGTTGAAGCTCCACATTGGTAATAACTCACATTATTCCCAATAGTGTAGCTGTTCCAATTTTGGAACATTATAGTGGTATCAGAGTTGCCATCTTGGCTCAGCCCGTGGATTTCAGACCCAATCAGAAAATAAGAAGAAGAGGAGAACAAAATGATGGAGAGGATGAGCTTACTCTCATCCATTTTCAGATCTAAGAAGAAAGAATAAGAGAAATGCATTGAAACTCCAAGAGGATTTCAAGGATGAAAGAATTGCAGTGAGACCTATAGAGGGTTTCAAGAAGCAGAAGCAGATGCATGAACTTCCTGTTCTTGTAGAGGAAGTGAAGAGCAAGGAGACCACTTAGAGAATGAAATTCTAAGTGGGTATTTGGTAGAATACAAGTGCCAACCTAGGGCTTTCAAAGAGACCCTAGATTTTCCTCAGTTTATTCAACTGAGAAAAGAAAGAAGACCTTGCAGCAAAGGAGAGATCAAAGGCAATGGATTCCTATTGTCTAAATTTGATGGGTCAACTACAGCAAGAGCTTGGGCAAGAAAGCTTGAGGCATTCTTCATACTTCATCTAGTGGAAGAGAGGGAGGCAGCAGAAGTTGCAGCGCTGCACCTAGAGGGTGAAGCCAATGCTTGGTGGTGCAGTCACTTAAACCAAACAAAGGTGACTTCTTTTTCTGAGTTCACTCAAGAGCTGATCAGAACCTTTGATGAGGAAAGATCAGAGAAGAGAAGACCCACACCACCATGGGAGGAGGAACGTACCAGCGCTGCCATAGCCTTGAGAAAGAAGCCTTCTACATCAGCAGTTGGATTAGCCAACACATTGAAGAGATGACCTCTTCCAGCCATAGAAGATGTCCCAAAGACTCGCAGAGGTATGCATAAATTTCCATGTCTTAACATTTCAGAAAATTTTATGGAAAGGGTTGGAGATTTTTTTGCATATGGCCCAGGATCAAATGATATTGCTAAGATAAAGCAGCAGGATTGCACTGCGTTGTGCAAGCTTGGAGGATTGAAGGGAGATTTGAACCCTCAACCTCATGTATCACTGATAAGTTACACACAACCCTTGAGGTTGGAGTGTGAATTCTTGGAGGATGGAGTGAACTTTGCTCCAAACAAATTTATGCAAAACCACATGTTCATCTGGGGATTGACACATGAGATAACCAAAACACCCTAGAGGAGGGTTATAGCGCTGTCAAGAGATAGCAGCAAGGAGACTTTGCCTTCAGATCCTTTGGGTCCCTATGGACTCAAGATGATCATTAGTGAGAGATCTTTTCTTGGAGATCTCCAAGGAGTTGCATTTCGACCTCTTATGAAATGAAAGGACAAAAGTCTGATATGGGAGGATGGTAGACCTCATTGGAGGAATGCCAAGATGGAGAACGCTAGGAGGCATCCACATGGATTTGAGTGGATGTGGATGGGAGGCAAGAGATTGGTAAGCCTCTTGCAAGTCTATGACATTGGGCAGCAAGAGGCACAACTGCGTTGGCTACTCTTGAAAGAGTTTGGTCAACCTATGACATGTCCTTTTCCATGGGGTGAGGAGAGGGAGGAAGATTGGCAAGATACTTTCATCATGGGGCAGCAAGGAGTGTGGATGCATCATGGTGATGAGATCATTATGTTTTCACCACATAGGTTGTATGATGGAGGTATGTTGAGGCAGCAAAGTCATTTGTTGCTTTGGAGGATTGGGAGAGAGCAAGGGCATATTTGCTCTCACACTTGGCATGATGCTGCAGGAGTAAGGGATGGCACTAGCATAGTGCAAGGAGCAGCACCTCCATATTTGGAGGATCTCTACATACACAACAGAATTTTGGGAGGAGTCTTTGACACAATCTATGTCAAAGAATTGAGCTTTGAGTTGACAGTGGCCCTACTCCAAAGGCTAGCAGCGTTGTTACTTGGGAGCTTGGATTTCTTGCTGGAGTGTTCTCAAGACCCCTTCACAAGTAATACACCTTGGAGGCATGTGGAAGATGAGCATGAGGAAGTAATGGGTGGAAGCATCCCTTACCATGTTTTGACCTTCTTGTCTTGGGTTCACAAGCACAAGGAGAAAGATCTATATGCAACATTTGTGGACTTTCCTTCCATGCAATTTTATGCATACCATCCCTTAATGGGGGAGTTCACTTGGGAGGGCATTCAATTGAATGTATATCAGCATATGGAGAGATGCACAGCCTGGAAGATGAAGAAAAGGTTGGCACAACCACTTCCCTACTCACTTGTAGCAAGGGAAATTTTTCACTTGAGCCATTTCAGCTCAATGACCGAAGTACATGATGGAGGAGGTAAAATTTTGTTTTGTATTTTACACTTCCTTACCTATATGAGCAGCATATCATACCAAGAAGGGTATTTCATTCTTGCATATTATATTGTTATGTACTTGAGGCCAATTGCAGTGTTTATGATGGCCATTCTATTTGTGGATTGTGGGGGAATGCCACATGGTTTTCGGTGTGCATCATTGGCACCAAATTATGCTTTCATGTTTCCATTTTGGAAAATGAATGTGCAGCAAAAAAGTGGCTGAAAAGACACTTGTTGCACTATGTATTGAGGTAGGCAAATAATTCCCCGCGTTGGTTCCTTGTTTGGGACTATGTTTTACCTCCTTATTTTCATGGGTTTATGCTTCCATATTATGCCGCTAAAACATTGATTGTAGGAAGCACCATTGGAGGAGTGGCACAAGAGTTGGAGAGGCCCAATGAAAATATGATTCTTCACATTACACATGCTGCATATTTCAGAAATAACAGTGGGCAGACCTTGGTTGCCATACTATACATCTTGCCTTCAAATGAGAGGACTCATGTGGGAGGTTTGTGTTCTTTGAGGAGACACCTCATGGGTGTTGGATTTGATGGGGTGGCTTGGGTCTTCCTTGAAGACTATTATATTTCAGCCATATATTAGTAGCAGCCCCATATATATCATAGGTGGAGAGAAAAACAATAGGAGATGTACATTTTGACTCCACACAGTCAGTCATGCAGCCCACCTTCTTTACATGAGCTCAAGGTGGAAGAGATTCTTCATGAGTTGTCATCCTGGAGGCTGACTCATTTCGTTTGGTTGATAGCTTGGGGAGGGGAAATTCAAATGGGGATGATGAATCCCAATCTATATTAGCCCTCATGCTTCAAGAGGACCTACAAACAACCCATTGTTGCTTCAATGGATGTTTCATTGTCACACATCATTAGCTATTTGGGAGGCTTCCCAAAAGATGGCTTGCACACTTTGGAGGGGAAATTTGGAGATATATTGATGATGGAGCACCTTGATCCTTGGAGGATTTCATCTTATGAGGTTGCTGCAGGGGAGAATAGGGTGCTCTTCAGTCCTATCCTTGCAGTTGCTTGAGGACAAGAAACATTTGGGAGGGGAGGACTGTAATGTTCCCAAATTTGCACATAGCAATTTGGAACATTAGATTTGCTACTTTCACCTAGGAGAGGAATAAATGGGTAAGGGAGCCCATGAAAAATAAAAATATGAATAATTTCCACCTTAAGAAGGAAGTGGATCACTTCAGGAGCTGAACTTTACAATTACAAGTGTGAACATGGGAAAAATAGATAAGGACATAGTCAAGTTTGACTAAGTCAACATGCATTCTTGAGGAGGAAGATATCACCTAAGAAAACCGGTTCAATGTGAACAAGGATCAACCTAAGACACATATAGAAACTAGATTGAAAATACCTAGTGTGAAAAGAGGCATTGGAGGTGGATTAATTGACCAAGTCAACAACGCAGCCACAAGAGGAGGGAAGCAAGCTAGGGTAGCATAGTTTTGAAAGAGGAAGCTTCATGAAGAATCCACCTCAACGTTGTGTGGGGTTCGGGGTGAGGAGGCTCACCAAAGATAAAAGGAAGGCATAGCATCAAATGAAAATCATTCATGTATTCATATTTCTTGGTCTAGAGACCAATTGCATACTTCAACTGTTTAGCCGGAGTTGCTGCACTGCATAGTGCAAAGTCCCGTGCAGGAATTCCATCCTCTCTTTGGATCAACTTGCTTAAGGGATCAAGAGAGAAGGATTTGAGCTACATTTCAGTATTTGGCTTTGGGCCACTCTTCCATATTCAGCCACAACGCAGTCCCCTTCAGAAAATTGCGTCCTTTATGCAGCAGTAGCTACACCCTTTGATTTAATGCAAATATTTGAGGAGGAGGTGCTCATTTCCCTCTGGGAGTTCTAATAAGAGGCCTAGGGCCATTTCTTTGTATTATTATGATATTTCATGTCATATTCAGCCATTTATAATACAGAGATGAAGTGACTGCATTATTTTTGCAGTGTTGTTGTTATTCATGCATTTTGCCGAAAACCTTATCGGATGTCTTGTTTCACTGTATAAGTTTGTAAACTTTCATTTCTCTATTTTTTTGGTTAATTAAGTCTCATATCAGAGCTATTCCATCATTTTTTGTAGAAACCCTCATTAGAATAATGCATTTATTGCTTCATTAGTTGCTGCATGAGCTGGGCTATGGGGTTTTAGCTTATTTTAGCTGCATAGATTCGGGGAGATCTGTTTATATGAGCTAGAGTTATTTATTTCACCTCTAATTATGCATACAAGTTTTATATCATGTCTTATAAGGGATCCAAGTCCCATTCCTCACTTGTATAGCGTTATTTTTTGAAGACAACAGTTTTATCCCAATATTGCTGCATTTCCCTATCTGGGAAGGAGAATATTGGCCATTATATTGCTGATGTTCTTTCATCTACTAGGTTGATGCTATTTTAAATCTCTTGAGCTGCTCTTCATTTCCATGCTCATGAATTGTTGAAGCTCCACATTGGTAATAACTCACATTATTCCCAATAGTGTAGCTGTTCCAATTTTGGAACATTATACCAACCTTCCAACACGCCCACATGTTGACATGTCCAACTATGTCGTCACACTCTTGGTCGCTCGTTATAAATTTCCACGAGTCATGTTTGCCTTTTGGATCGCCCACCTGCTACATGGGCACTCCTTTCTCGTATCAACGCCAACTCGCCCCATGGGTGCATCATTTGGTCGCGCGCCCACCCAAACGCCTTAATCACTCGTCGCATTGGCTACGATTATCCACTTTTGCCCGAACGCTACAAGTGGGTGCGCCTATGTTGGGAACCCGACTCACTCGAGTGTGGTGATGTTGGCTCGGAGCCCTAACATCTTCCCCCACCATGATTCATTGTCGTCCTTGGAAATCCTTTTGATCACATTAGTTGGTCGTCAAACTCGGCAATATCCTTCTTTCATCGCCACAACGAATCCTTCTTTTCCCAACCACTCTCCTCCGGTGCGTCCTTCCACTGAACGCAGAACTAACTTCGTGTTGCACTCTCGACACCTGTAATACAAAGATGAAGGAACTTCTCCAAAATCAAGCTTGGCATGTCCACAATCATGGTTGCCCCCCTTGGTGGTGTTGTCCTCTCAAGATTATCTGCATCAAGTCTACACTTCTTAAGTTGACTAATATGGAACAAAAGATGTTTGGAACACATGCGGTTTAGAAGCTCCAAGTCATATGCAACTTCTCCAACTCGCTTATTTATCTGGAATAGACCTTCATACTTTCTCGTTAAAGATCTCGCAGTCCCTTTGGGTGGTTGAAACTGATCTCTAGTGATCCTCAGTAAAACTATATCCCCAACATCAAAGTTTGTGTCTCATCTATCCTTATCTACGCATTTCTTCATTCTCCTTGCAGCATTATGCAGGTGTACCCATGCTAACTCTAGGGCCTCCTCCAATGCTGTCAAGAATATCCTCGCCCATGTGGACTCCTAAAAAATACACCTAGTAGCACTATGTGTGGAGCAATTGGCATATATCCATTGACCAATTAAAATGGACTATACTCGATTGTAGAAATCTTTTGTAAGTTGTACCTAAGCTGAGTCACGTCCAAGAGTTCAGGCCAATTCTTCTGATAATCCCTCACATAATGTCGCAGGTAGTCCTCTAGCAATGCAATAATTTTCTCAATCTATGCATCTGTCTGCGGATGGTAACTCAAAAAGTGCAGCAACTTTGTCCTGACTAGCTTGAACAATGCATTCCAAAATCTGCCTATAAATCAAAAATCTCGATCAAACACAATACTCAATGGTACTCCCCAATGTTTCACAAAATGCTTGAAGAATAACTCATCAGTCTTCTCAGCTCCATATGGTATCTTCATCGAAATGAATAAGACATACTTGGAAAAACGATCGACAACAACCATAATCCCATTATGTAGAAATTTAATACAAAATATGTATTGCCTGGATTCACCAGATCTAACAATTATATGCCAATGTTAAATACAAAATCACTTCTACTTATCTTTGTGGAAATTTAAAACACATCTCCAATAGAAATATCATGAAGAAAGATCAATCACACATAACACAGATAATTTACCGAGAAAGCATAAAGCAAAACCCCACTATCTTCTATTATGTGTTATATCATGGATCATGAAACAATTACATACAAAGCTCCAATCCAAGAGCTCTTAGTATAATAGCTAACTGTCTCACACTGTCATACAAAAATTGGAAAATCCCTTAACCAATTTACTGTCTCCAAACAACCTGCCTCCACTGCGCAATCCCTGATGGTCAATAAGATCTGAATGAATGATTCTAGCCTGACTTGACTGCGCAATTCTCATAGGCACATCCACTGTGTGTGTGGTTGCATGTGTGAAACTGATAATGTCACAACTGATAGTCAATCTATCCCTTTCACCTACATCTCAATTGGGTCTCTAATGGATTTGATATGCATGTTGTTAATAATAGTAAATCTTTAGTTGCATGTGAGGCCACTGATTGTGAACTAATTAATAATTAATTCACTTGATCTCTAACTAGTGTATCTTCAGTTACAACTAGCACAACTGAGTTTAACTCGCTTAAATAAGTTAAACTAATTTACAACTCTCATAATTGCACTTCCAACTCTGTTACAACTAGAATCACTCTGATACAACTCAAGTCAACTTGCATGTCCCACCAACCAACCTCTTAACTCGAAATTCACTTAGCTAACTGATTGGCCACTTCAGTTAACTATTTCCAAGTTCTCATTGAGAATATATTATTGTTTATTTTCCGACTAATATTAAGGGATAATAATAAGTCGACATGCATCTATAAATAGACATGAAATCTATAAATAGAACTTGCACATACATCTATAAATAGACCTCATCTATAAATAGAATTTTCTCATGCGTCTATAAATAGAAATCCACCTAAAAATAGCTTGTGTGGGCCCCAATTATTGTAGGTGCTTAATTTTCACTAGGATCAAGGATGTTGTTTCTGGATGCCAATTTCACTATTTCTTGTTGCAAACTTCAACACTCCCTCTCAACAAGAAAGGAATGTATTTTCATGCGACATGCAACTCCATACATGCGCCGTGCAACCTTTGCATGAAAAATTTCCAAAACTGAATAGGCTCCAAACAACTGAATCAGTATAATGCATCTATCATCAAAGTATTCTGACTTATACTGGTACCAACTACACATGTCTTCTGGATCCATTGTGCTATTGACCTCTGCATCCATGCACTTTGCACTTGTTGTCAACTCTGGTCCATGCTCTAGTATTCGACACTGTCACTTTGATTTCATGTCCTCACGACATCTGACTGCATCAATCCAACTGATCCTGCTACTGCTGTACTATGGGCTCCTCGTAGCCAGGTTCGATTCATGAGATCCATACCATCTCAATGAATCCTTCCTGGAAATTTCTTCTTGGGATTATCCATGCATGTCACCCCCCCTCTCACCTGGTGGTATAGTTTCATTCACTCCCTCTGCCCATCTGGCATGTAATTTATCTTCATGAGTGGTTTCTCCCACTCTATGATCCTCATCTTGTGGTTGCTCCACATCTTGAGGTTCACTCTTACCTGCATGCAAATCCATCTCCCTCTCAAGGGTCAATTGCATGGATTTCTCACACTTCCCAACAGTAGGAAGTTCTGTAGAAATCCCATCTACATCAAGTCCATAGAGATTCTTAACTCGAATCCCAACCTTCTTGGCTTGCCCTGTTGCTTTGTGTTGCAATAAAACTTTTCCTTCACTAAAGACAACACCATAGCCTCTATCCTCTAACATTGCGACTTAGACTAAATTTTTCTTCAAACTTGGTACATGCATTACATCTTTTAAATGAAAGAGTTTACCTGACGCCCTCTAAATGGTAATAGTAACAATTCCAGTCGCACTGTATCATCCATCGTCGCCCAACTCAATATGCATCTGGAGATCTTTCTCCTCCAAGTTACTGAAAAGTTTCTTATCTCTCGTCATGCGAAAGGAAGCACCACTATCCAAGTACTACCCTGATCCCAATTCACTTGACACCATGCATGCGATCAATGAGAATTCAACCTCAAATTTCAAGGCAAGGGCCTCACCAACTACAGCCCCAACAACCATCTTGTTATTCTTCTTTTGTGGACAATTTGTGGCAATATGTCCATGCTCGTGACAGTGAAAACACTTCACTTTGGACATGTTGTGCTCCTTGCCATCTTCACCGGCCTCATATTTAGAATGAAATTTCTTCCCCTTCCCCTTATTCACCTTGGAAACCAAAGCAAAATCCTCTTCATAATCATACTTTGATGAAGAGCCATCTCTGGTGTTTCGCCTGAACTCCTCCTGCACCAGATTTGACCATAGTTGTTCCCAATCCGGCAATTTTTCCCATCCGTTGGCAAAGTCTTCACAACTGTGCCAAATATTAGGAAGTCCTAGGAGAGCCAAACTCACCAAATCATCATCAACAACACTTATTCCTACACTCCCAAGCTTATCTTGACATTGGAAAAACTTTGTTAAGTATATCAGAATAGTGTCATTCTTTTCCATCTTGATCTTCCTGAGTTTATCTTTGAGTGCCAATTTCCTATGGTTGTTGCTGCTTTGGAATAGATTCATCAAAGCCTTCCACATAGAATATGGTGTGGATTTCCCATGGAGGCTTGAGACAATGTGGTCTTGTACTCCCTCCAATAGAATCCTCCTCGCCTTTGCCACTTTCTTTCACCATGCATCAAGATTTGCAGCATTTGCAACATCTAGCTTAGGAACATCTTTTTCAATGAATTCCTTCAAGCCATTTTCTTCGAGTACTGCCTCCATCATGTCCTTCCAAGAAATATAGTTCGGGCTGCCCTCGAGTGCATACTCTAACTGCAAGCCATTGAAAGCCATTTCGATCTTGAATCAGCTGTAGCACCAAGAAAGCCTTTCTGTAAATTCGAATTATTTCCACCAACAAACTCAACTCCTGCTTCACAATTTCAATCTCCTGTTATCCGATACCATGTAGAAATTTAATAAAAAATATGTATTTCTTGGATTCACCCGATCTAACAATTATATGCCAATGTTAAATACATAATCGCTTCTACTTATCTTTGCAAAAATTTAAAACACAACCGCCAATAGCAATATCATGAAGAAAGATCAATCACACATAACACAAATAATTTACCGGGAAAGCATAAAGCTAAAAACCCCACTATATTCTATTATGTATCATATCATGGATCATGAAACAATTACATACAAAGCTACAATCCAAGAGCTCTCAGTACAATAGCTAAATGTCTCACACTGTCAGACAAAAATTGGCAAATCCCCTGGCCAATTTACTGTCTCCAGACAACTTGCCTCCACTGTGCAATCCTTGATGGTCAAGAAGCTCTCAATGAATGATTCTATCCTGCCTTGACCGTGCAATCATCACAGGCACATCAAATGTGTGTGTAGATGCACGTGTGCAACCGATAATGTCACAATTAATAGTCAATCTCTCCCTTTCACCTACATCTCAACTGGGTCTCCATTGGATCTGACATGCATGTATTTACTAGTAGTAAATCTTCATTTGCATGTGAGGCCAATTATTGTGAATTAATTAATAATTAATTCACCTGATCTCTCACTAGTGTATCTTTAGTTAAAACTAGCACAACTGAGTTTAACTCACTTAACTGAGTTAAACTACTTTACAACTCTCATAACTGCACTTCCAACTCTGTTACAACTAGAATCACTCTGTTACAACTCAAGTCAACCTGAATGTCCCACCAACCAACCTCTTAACTCGAAATTCACTTAACTAACTGATTTTCCACTTCAGTTAACTATTTCCAAGTGCTCATTGAGAATAGACTATTGTTTATTGTCCAACTAATATTAAGGGCTAATAATAGTCGACATGCATCTATAAATAGGAATGCAATCTATAAATAGAACTTGCACATACATCTATAAATAGACCTCATCTATAATTAATAATTTTCTCATGTGTCTATAAATAGACATCCACCTAAAAATAGCCTGTGTGGGCCCCACCTAGTGTAGGTGCTTAATTTTCACTAGGATCAAGGATGTTGTTTCCGGATGCCAATTTCATTGTTTCTTGTTACAAAATTCAACACATTATACTCCTGCACCTATGGTAACTGAGTGATGAAGTCCATCGAAAAACTCATCCATGGTATCTCTAGAATCAACAAAGTCTGCAATAATCCTCCTTGTCTCTGAGTATCCGATTTGTCCTGTTGACAAATGATGCACGTATGCACATAATCCTCTACATCATGTCTCATCCTCTCCCAAAAGTATCCCCTCTCCAGCAATTCCAAAGAATGATGTTGCCCTAGGTGGCCAGCCCATGGAGAATCACAACACTCCTTCAAGAGGTGCCTCCTAAGTTTATATGACTTTAGAATGTAAAGCTGGTTCCCATATAACAAGAGTCCATCTCATAGGAAAAATTTCTGAGTCTTCCCCTCCTTCACCTGCTTCAGAGTTCTCTTTTCCTGAATATCGGTCTCCACACTAGCTCAAATTCTACTTTGCATCTCATCAGTCATGTTGATCCTACTCCTCGTGCACTCAGCTCAGTCTTCTTCCTCCCCAAGTGTAGCCAACTGTCCCTTCCTGTTGATTGCATCTGCAACTCCATTGATTCTACCCGACCTGTACTCAAAATTCATGTCAAACTATGCCAAGAAGTCTTGCCAATGAGCCTGCTTTGCTAACAACTTTGGTTGGGATGCAAAATAACTCGCTGTAACATTGTCAGTCTTGACAAAAAAAGGTTTCCAAATCAAGTAATGCCTCCATACATGTAAACAATGAATGATGGTAGTCATCTCGTTCTCATGGACCAGATATTGTCGCTATCTATCCTACAACTTTCGACTCTCATATTTGTTGGAAATATCGAGAGGGGGTTGAATCAGTATTTCTTTTCAATTGTTAATTTTACCAATGAGATCACTTATATTTAAAAAAAAAATGAACAATGATGGAATAGATACTTTTATTAATTTCTTCTTTACAATAAGTAAAGTACAATAATGATATAGGGCTCCAACCCTAGATGAAGACTCCAATCTTCTAGGCTCCAATCTGTATTGTGCCAAGCACCAACTTGGTCTTTCCAAGGCTCAAACCTTGTCAATTCTGAGGCACCAACCTCAAGGGCTCTGACCCTATATCTGGTACAGGCTCCAACCTGGTCTCTTGAGGACTCCTATCTTATAGGGCTCCAACCCTATCTTCCATGGCACCAACCTTGTCAATTCTAAGGCACCAACCTTATGGGCTCCAACCTGGTCTCTTGAGGACTCCTATCCTCTAGGGCTCCAACCCTATCTTCCAAGGCACAACCTTGTCTCTACGAGGCTCCAACCTCTAGCTTCAATTCGTCAAGATATATTTGGTTATACTTCACAGCTCCCAATGTATTCTTCAATGAGCCCTGACAATATTCAGTTTTCCCCTCTCTTAGTCTCCACGTTACTTCATCAATGACAACCTTGATCTCTTCTCATGAAGGTGTCTCCGCTGTCCTTCATGGAACCCAATCAAGTTCTTCAAGTCCAATAATCATGGTCTCCAATAGGCTTCTAGATGAATTTCCAAGGTCAGCTAAAGCTTCTCAACAAGATGTCTACAAACAATGTCCTTCAAAGGTGTCTTCAATATAATGCTTCAAAGCAACTGCCTTTCAAGTGAACACACAAGTTGTTCAATGAAAGCTCCATCAAGTCTTCAAGTATTCTTCGTCAAGGTGTACTCCAAATGATGTAAATGTTCTTGGCTTATTCTTCACTGTCTTCAATACTACCAAAATCACTTTTGCGTCACTATGCACTTGTCTCTGTTTTACTTTATCAATGCTTGTTAATAGGTCTCTTCAATTTTCCTTGTTACTGTTTATTATCCATCATACTTCAAATGTATAGCCCCTGCCAATGTTGTCACTGTGGAAGATTTATGATGTGAAGAGATCTCCCATAATTTGAATAACAAGGAAAAATAATTTTCCACAGTCCAAGTTTAGATAGCCACAGTCCAGCAAAAAACAATCTCAGTCCGAGGTACTAATGGTAAGTTCTGTCCATAAATTTGAACCTTAAACCCAAGCTTTCAAGGTGCTCTTACCATAGATCTGAGCTACTGCTGATATTTATAAATTTCGAGCCTACAAAGGCTACTCCAATTTGAGTCCACAGGTCTGAGTTCTATGGAGTCCGAGCTTCAGAAAATCTGCAACAGTTACTAGGGTCCTCACAGGAATTTCAATGCGGTTTAGTGTGATATTTTAAGCCCAAACAAAAATTATTTTCAGCCTCTGTGTCTCCTCTCCTCGGTGTTGTTCCTTGCTGTATATAACTCTGAATTTCTTGACCAAAAATTCAATGAGTAAAAGTGACAATTCTTAAGGTAATATGAACTTCGGTTTTGGTCTTGACGGATAACTTAATCTTAGAAAAATTAGCCCAAACATTGCTTTAAAACATTCTCCTCGGCCTTCTATTAGTTATATATCTTATCTCTGAAATTTGCACCGAATTTATGGTGAAAAAGGAGTACTGGACGTCATATTTATACAGGTTTTGTCCTATGATGAATAGACACGTCTGTTGGGTGAAGGAGTATGAGCCTACACAAGTCGGCTCAAGTCGGCTAGGAAAAAATAATAATTTGTTTAACATATAAATTCAATTTCTCATAGTCTAGAAGGAGTTAGGAGGCATATAATAGCTCGTTAGAAAGGGAAAAATATTCTCTACAAGCTGGTGTCAATTTCATCCTTAGGTGAGGTCATCTTCCCATCAAGAAATTTATTTTTCTTTGTTGTTTTTCTTGAAATTTTTAGTTCAGACCATGAGATGACTATTTTGGAATTTGTTTTTTTGCAGTCCTTGATTCTTTATGGATAAGGATATAGGGACAGAATTAAGGGATTTTCCATAAGGCCTTCAAAGTAGTCTTCCAACCATAATCCATATCATTAAATGTGTTCTCATGATTTCCAACTATGTCATCATATGTCATCAAGTATAGTGTAGTTATTTATGTCATCTTAGGCACAAGACAGGCACTTAGGATTTACATCAATATTTAGGGCATTATGATCATTAGGTATTTAGGAAAAGACTTTTTCCTAAGTGGCATGACATCTTTATTAGTGGCATGTGCTCTTAGTATCTTCATTAATAGCATCCTTAGCACTTAGGGATTGCATGAGGTATTGACATAACAATAATATTTGTCATCTCGATTAATGCCATATTGACGTCAATGACAACCTTGATTAACAATCTCCCCCTTTGTTATTGATGGAAATATTCTTGTCCTTCCAATATTCTCTCCCCCTTTCATGTTTCTCTCGTTTTCATGGTGCTTTTCAATGAACTTGATGCCCCTAAGCCTTTTCATATCTTCATGTAAATTGTCAATCGACTCCCCCTGCCTGCATAACCTCTGCTAGCTCTTGTTTTTTCCTTCGACAAGAAATATTAGATCCTTTTGATCAAGTGGAAGACATATTCAACAATGGTGCATTGGGCGAGTAACGGATCATGTTCTTCCATGGAAATGATCTTTCAAGATTGTCCACGCGTGATTCATCAACAGTTGGATAGTTTCAGCAAGGATAGTTAAGAATCACAAGCCCCCCTAACAATATGCATGGTCTCCTTTTTTGCAGTCTCATCATCAAAAATTGAAATATCAAGGATGAATTCATCAAGTCAACAACATGTGTTGTTTGCTGAAGTGTTCAAGAGACTTCTGGATTCAGCTTGCTTCCTTCTCCATACTTGTGTAACTTTTTTCTTTGGCATGGTTCTAGCTTGTGTAGAGGCCCAATTCAAGTTACAATCATGTGCCATATGTCTAATGTTATGGAAATTGAAGCACTCTATCTTGTTCATGAATAAGAAATCATGACTTCTTCTTGCAAAATTTCTTCTAGGAGATTGATGGGGACCATTATAATTGTCTTTGTGATATGCCCTACAATATTTTTCCATGTGCCCAAAGTTTGTATAAGAATAAAAATAATGAAAAAAATATACTTTGGTACTTGGAGGATGGAGATTGCCTTGATGTTCTTCCAAAGTCATTCTTCCTTGGGATCCTCTGATGATATCCATTACCTATTGCATCCTTGACACCATCAACATACTTTCTTAAAGTAGGGTTTCTTCCAATGTTATCTTGATTCATGCTTTTGTTGGAACTGGGGGCATCAATATTTATTCCAAGATTTTCCACATCCTTGTTGTTTGAAGCATTAGAGTTTTCATCACTTTTGTTTGAGGGTTCACCTGAATAACCAAGACCTGATTTATTAAGGGAGGATGTTTGATGACTTAAGATTTCATCTAGGGTTGGAGAACTCTTCAAGTTCTTATTCAGCAAGTCAACTTCCTTTTTAAGAGAGGCAATTTCTCCTTTCAAATTTTCACAATCTTCATATTTCATGACTAGCTGCTTCTTCATTTCTTCCATCATCCTTGTTGCTATTTGTGCTTCGATTTTAAGGGAGATGATATTTGACTTCATTATGAGGATTTATTCATTCTCCTTTGCTAGACTTCTCACCATTTCTTCTTTTATTCTTTTCTCTTCACATGTTTCGGCCTTCAAAAGATTGATGTATGATTTTAATTTGAATATTTCTTCATCCTTTTCTTCTAGTTGGCATATCATGGTGTTTCTCTCCTTTTTTGCTTCATCAACTTGTCCTTCTATGAATGCCAAAATTTCCATCACCTTCTCGGATCCTTGCGCTTGTTTCCTTGCTTCTTCTAGTTGAGATCTAAGCGAGGAGACCTCTTCCTTGTATTGACCAATCTCTGCTTCAAGATTGTTCAAGCTCTTAACTCTTTGTTCAAGATGGCTTGACAAAGTTTTTTCCCTTTTCATTGCCTTATCCAATTGATTTGTCATAGATATGATTTCTTCATGATGCTTTCTATTGTTTTGATGAAATTTATCATTAAGTTTGGTGAGCTACTCATCTCTTTCTTGTACTTGAAGCTTGAGAAGGTCAACTTCCTTCCTTGTCTTGTGGTCACCATTTTGAGCTCTCTTCTTAAGTTCCTCATTTTCCTTTTTCAAACTATTAATCTCTTCCATGGCATCTATAAGCTTAGTCAGGAGATCTTCTTCAAAGTCTTCTTTGATTTCTTCTTCTTCTAGGTATTCTTTGGCCTTGATGTCATCATTCTTCTTTTCAACTTCCTTGATGGGTTTTGGATTTCCTTCTTTCTTTCCATCATATTTTTGACTAGAGGTCATGGTCAATGCTCCTTTTGAGTGAAGATCATGAAGTTTTTCCCATATGCCTTTTGCTGATGAACATTTTTCCAAATTGGCCTTAATAGAATAAGGTAGCCCATTAAAGATTGCTTTCATGCTCTTGTATTATACTTGTTGGATTCTCCTTCCATCATGCTATCAGTAATCACTGATTTCCAAACTTCAATGCCTTGAGTCTTTAAGAAATTCCTCATTCTTGCCTCCCATATATCAAAGTTTCCATTGAACAATGGGGCCTTCGTATTGATTGACTTCAATTTAGATGGTTGAGATATACACATCTTTAGGAGGATTGGAGACTTTCTTCCTTGGCTTTTCCATTTGTGTTCTAAGGATCAACCTTCAAGCTGTTAGGCTTTGAGTGAAGGTACTAGCTCTGAAACTAATTGTTGGAAATACTGAGAGGGGGTGAATCAGTATTTCTTTTCAATTTTTAATTTTACCAATTAGATCACTTATATTTAGAACACAAAATGAACAATGATGGAATAGATACTTTTATTAATTTATTATTTACAATAAGTAAAGTACAATAATGATACAGGGCTCCAACCCTAGATGAAGACTCCAATCTTCTAGGCTCCAACCTGTATTGTGCCAAGCACCAACTTGGTCTTTCCAAGGCTCTAACCTTGTCAATTCTGAGGCACCAACCTCAAGGGCTTCGACCCTATATTTGGTACAGGATCCAACTTGGTCTCTTGAGGACTCATATCCTTTAGGGCTCCAACCTTGTCAATTTTGAGGCACCAACCTTATGGGCTCCAACCCTATATCTAGTACAGGATCCAATCTGGTCTCTTGAGGACTCCTATCCTCTAGGGCTCCAACCCTATCATCCAAGGCACCAACCTTGTCTCTATGAGGCTCCAACCTATAGCTTCAATTCGTCAAGATATATTTGGTTATACTTCACAGCTCCCAATGTCTTCTTCAATGAGCCCTAATAATATTTAGTTTTCCCCTCACTTAGTCTCCACGTTACTTTATTAATGACAACCTTGATCTCTTCTCATGAAGGTGTCTCCGCTGT